>OZ020508.1:134837430-135362430 GCA_963971375.1 Platycheirus rosarum
TGTGTCGCTCATAGCCACCTTCTTTTCCGGGGTAGTGCCTCTTGTGAGGAAGTGACAAAACCTCCAAGAGTAAAATTTGTTTCGAAAAATTGCATCTCATATAGCCGTTCGGACTCGGCCGGTAAACTGTAGGTCCTTCCATTCTTGCATATAAAAAACACACACACAGGAATGGTTAAGAGTATAAGTCACTAGGCATTGGTTCTTTAAGGAGCTGTCGCGCCAATACATTTATTTATTTATTTTAAGTTTAAACTTAAGAGAAAAAAATCTTACAGAATCATTCATTGACTGAAAAAGAAGTGTTTACCGCTAATCACTCAGAGTTTGGCATTAAACTTTATTATTAAAAATGCGTGCTTATGGTGTTGATGATACTCTTGTTCGTTGGATTTGTAGCTTTCTTCTGTATTCTTTAATCCAAGTAGTATTGGAAGGTTTAAAGTCTGAATTTCACAAAATAAACGATGGTGTGGCTCAGGGCTCCGTTCTGTCTCCGATTCTCTTCATCATTTTTATAAATGAGGCAAACTTCAAGGAGACCCCTGAATACCACAGTCCTTGCTCAGCTTTAACAAGTAAATTATACCGAACCAATGGAAAGGTGCGATCTATTTAACAACTTTATTAATGCCAAAGATGCGATGAAATAACATACCGCCTTAGAAAAAATCCTGCTATAGGATATGGTTATGATCCTTAAGGTTCCTTATGTCATTTAAATTCAATTTAAATTGTTATGTCAATCCTATGTCTACTAATCTCCTCAGGTTAAAAATTGTAATACTTCCTGCAACGGCTTTCTTAGTAAATCACTTGCTAAAGCTCTGTTACTAGGATAAAAATAAATAAAACAAAACCAACCCAAAATAAGTAAAACAGAAAAAAGCAAAAGCTATTTTTTTGTGTCATCCCGAAACAGAAAATTACCCACAAAAATGTCATCAGGATACGAATAGAAGTAATTTGAATGGAACGCTGTCGTCCTTTCTTTTATTTTTTGTTCGAGAGCACAAAAAAGTCGGCTTGACATGTTTTTCCTATGGTGTCAACGGTCTTGTACCTAACATTTTCTGCAAAACGATTTTTTGTTATGTTTTGTGTTTTATTTTTCCAGGAACAAAAATGATTTATGCAGTCCTCCGCATTTAGCTACCTTTAAGGAATGTGGTTTTTGGGAATTTTCTTTTCCTTCCTTATGGGCAGATGATTCGGGGGCAATTCTATTTTCTCTGTCCCTCTATCTGCCAACAAATGCCAGTCAATTTTCGTCCATTTTGCATTCTTGTTTTTTTCCCGTTTTTTGTGGGCTTATCCCATCTGGAGGTGGGGAAAGAAAAAAAGTTAGAAATCGTCGTCGTTTGAAATTGAATTCGTTACCTGTTGAAATGAAAGGCAATGTCAGAAACTGATGGATTTCAACTGGGTGAATTATGATTTTTTGGTAAAAGAATGACAAGCTTGCTTGTGAAGTAGATTTGGGTCATTTGAATGCGGAGAGTTATTTATTGAGTGAATTTTTTTTTTTTTTTTGATGAAAATATGAACACAAAGTTCATAAATTTAAGAGGCAATTACCCGTTTCCGAGAAAGCAAAATAGAAAAGAAGGCTTATGGTTTTATGTCACAAGGACTCCACATCTCATTTAGTGTTGGTGTCAGTAAAATAAACCTAATATCCATCTAATATTTTTGATCTGTTATCTGAAATCAATTGACGACCGGAAATGGTTTCAGATCAGTCATTAATTTTTGGTGGGCAAAAGAACTGAAAGAAAGTTAATTTTTTTTTTGGAAATAGCAGTTCTTAAAAGTTCGTTCCTTTTAGGCCGTTGATTTTTTTTTTGATGATTTTCAAATAAATATTTGACTTCCCGCTGTTTTTCCTTGTGCCAAAAAAAAATATTAAGTTCCTTCAAAAATATTTAAACCATAAATTACAATTAAATTGAAATAACATCCAAAATGCGTTATATTTTCTATCGTTTGTTCGTTAAGTAATTTCCAGCAAAGAAATTGCGAGAAAATTGTTTTTCCTAACGTCCTCGGTTATGACTCCTCTGAGGTAATTTGGGGAATAAAGTGCCTGTGTGTCTTGTGGTAACAAAACCTTGGGATGTTATCTTTTTGTTTTGGGCATTTTTACTTATATTAAAAAAATATTAGGTCATTATTTAAATAGAACAAAGTATAACAACAAGAGGACCATTAAGGCAAGACGCGATAAAAATTATTTCTCTTTTCGAGGACGCAGGGTACCCACAATAGATTTTAAGTGGACGAGGCTGGAATTGTTGAAAAAATAAGCAATTAAGGATAATTTAAGGAAATTCTATTAGTTTTCTTAAAGATTAAGATACAAATATTTTTTTTTATTGATTCATTGAAAATAAAAATAGAAACAATTTTAAGGTGACTATCTTATATCACGTAACCACTTCTTCAGAAACGTTTAAGTGTTTTAAATATTTATGGAAAACCGCAGCTTTGTCGATGACTGTATATATAAAATTCAAACAGTAAACGCCTCCTACACGCAAATGCATATGCATTAACAAGACCATAAAATGGTTTTCTTAGGTTGTTTGGACACACTTGACTCATGAATTATTTTCCATTCCCATGTCAACAACCTGTAGCTCATTTCGACACTTTTGTCAAAGAAAATTACCTTTGCTCTGAATCTTATCTACATGGTCCTTTCAGAAGGCTCTTTGCTGTTGATTAATGATGAATGACCTAATCCACATGTCAATACATTATCTTCTGACAGCAGAATGGGGTCATTTTTGCATGTACTCTGCCTAGAAAACCAAAGTCCGACATCTTGATGCAGGCAATGGGCTTTCAGCTCTTTGGATTAAGGTCACATTTGAACGCATGTCGGATGGGGGTATGGTTATAAAAGGTGCTACAAACACTTTTTAGTGTAAGAATAAGAGTGGAAAATACATGCTGCAAAATCAAGTTCGTAAATTGTTTTTATAGCCTAGTTAGGATGAATGTCTTTATAAAAGCGTATTTCAAGAAACATTATGAGGGATTTAAATTGATTGCATTGCTGGAAGAGAAAAAATATGAAAGGACTACGGTAAATTGTTTATTAAAAAAGACGAGTTTTAGAATTATCTCTATTGTAAGCCAAGATTGTTGAAATGGGTTGGATAAAAGTCGAATAAGAACCTTCGAAACTATTTGGACAACTAGAAACTTTCCCATTCACTTACTAATCAAGGTCCTCAAAAAACAATAAAACTCCTCTTTTTCACATTGCAAAAGATACTTTGCTTTTAAATCACTGCCGTTCAACTAATATCTTATTTCACACATACATGCATATATAAATACATTAATTAACGATCTCGTGGCAAACAGCCATTTTCTAGCGATGTTATTATTTAAAGCAATTAATTAAAAGAACGGATCCCATAATTCAATAATCATAAAATTTTAAGGATTGCAATTCAGTTATTATTCCGGTGATATGGAATATCTTTCCATTAAGATTTTAACACTCACTAGGAGTGGTATTTGGCACGAGACAGTTGCGTAAGGATTCCAAAATGTTTTCATCGTTTATGTTTTGAGTGTGTTTCGTGCAAGTCGCCATAAAAAATATGGCATAATCGATTAATATTTTCATTGTATCTCCATTGGGGGATTTGGTCTCTGAAAGTAGGGACAAACATACAACAATTCATTATTGGTTTGTCCTTTGCAAGGTATTTTTCAATGTTTTTAATTATTTGTCTTATAGTTTTATAATTAAAACTTGAAATACGTGAAATTGCTGACGTAGTTTCACTATAGAGGATATTTCATTGACATGTACATAACAACACAAAAACCTTTCCTTAAATTAATGAAATTTCGATTTCAATCGCAATGTGGTCAATTCTAAATTAAAGTGAAATATCGAAGTTACTTTTTCTTAAATGAAGATACTTCAATTAATTTTTTATTGCTTTCGTTCAAACTTTGTCATAATAGATGCAAAACTCCTGCATCTATAAGTTTAACAATAAGCTTTTGTGTGTCATACAACAAATCCTGTATTCCGATAAATTGCTGCTGTTGTGAACCACTGACTTTTTTTTGGAATTGGCTAACGCGATAGCCGAGAGTTCACAATCAAAATCGATTCTTAATTTTAAATCCACTACTACTTTGTTTTGAAGTTTAGTGGCAGCTATTTAGGCATCAATTTTATACATTTTCGGAAAGAATTTAGCCGGGCTTTAATTGTATCAAAAGTTTAAAGTCTAAAAGTGTATGTAATGTACATAGGTAAAAATAAAATATTTGGAAACAAATAATATACTTCAGCGAGGTGTAATGTTTATTTTTATTGAACTTTCGTTTAGCGGACGGAGTGGCTTTTATGTAAAAAATATAATAAAAATATGTCCTACATTATCGCTACCAATTTGGCCCTTTATGCTTTGGAAGTTAGAGAAAGAATATAAATTGGTAAAGCTTTAATGGCATACGCTTAATGACAACTGTTCGAATCCACAATAGACTTTAAAATTCTTTCAGTGCTGCTAAACATTTAACAATTTTTTTGGTGATCGATTCACACACACATACCTAATACGACAGCGAAATACCTCTTTAGCCCATTGCGATTGCACCACAC
Source organism: Platycheirus rosarum (assembly GCA_963971375.1). Taxonomy (NCBI): domain Eukaryota; kingdom Metazoa; phylum Arthropoda; class Insecta; order Diptera; family Syrphidae; genus Platycheirus; species Platycheirus rosarum. Next base: position 134,842,070 of record OZ020508.1, read on the forward strand.
TTTGCATAAGATGTTACACAAAACTAGTAAGTGCAGTCTTTTTCCCACCTTAAGAGGAAGTTGTTTAAAAAAAAAATGCACGACTGGATCAGACGTACTTGCTCATTCGCTTCGAATAAAATCTGAAAAATATTAAAGGAACTTCGAAGTATTTATTCGATTTTTCTGACTTTTGACTGTTTGAACAAAGTACGTACATAGTTTTTAGCGGAATAATTTAAACGTCATTTTATTTCGTTATAAAAAATAAAAAAGTGTAGTGTGAATTTTTTTTTTCAAAATCGAAGGAACGGTTTTGAATAAAACCGTTTTTATTCAACAACCTTTTTTAAAAAAAAATAAAAAAAAAATAATTCAAGAATGCAAACTTAAACACAAAAATAATTTACATACATTTAAAAACAAAATTAAGAAAAAAAATCACCTACCTATTCTCAAAATAGCGATTTTTCAAACAAAAAAAAAATATTTAAAATACAAAAAAAAAGTTATTTCAAAATATTTTTATGACGAATTGGCTATCTATATCTTCTTGAATATTAAATTAGATAGTAATCGGTTAAGCACCTCTCGAGAAAGTCAAAGAAAAAAAGCGGTCCTATAGGGGGTACAATTTTTAGCCCACGGCTTACTTTTTTTCACTAGTACATATACCACCTACAAAAGTGCACCGATTTTTTTCATACAAATTCTTGGAGCCGGACAGGTACCGTTAATATTTGAGCAAAAACAAAAATTTAAAAAGTAACCTTAAGTTCTAAATTTGAAGACGATTGATTCAACTGTTTAGCCTGTAGTTCAATAGACATACGTGAAGACAGACAGACAGAATTTTGCCAGTAACTCAAATGTGTTTCTCTATTACCGTAATGTAATTTTAGATTGTTATCTCAAAATTTTTAATCTGCACGAATGTATAGCTTGCATTATAGTACCCATAATCGCACGTTACATACAAAGTACCGTTAATAGGTTTTTTTTAGTGTAATGGTTTTCAATACAAGATATCCAATAACTACCAATAAATTTAGAATTACGTTTTTTCCGTTTTCCAAACATAAATGTTTGAAACACAAATTTCAAAAAATTAAAAAAAAATATTTTTGTTTGTGATTTTTTCTTATAAATATGGTATATAATATAACTTTAATGAAGTAAAGTTTGGGTAAACTTTTTTGAGAAAGTTTTATATAGTAATCTTGTATAAACTTACCATTAACTTAATTGAAGGAAAGATTGGGTAAACTTATTTGGGCTATGAATGAAAAATTCAAAAAACACAAAATCCTTCAATAAGAGGTACATTTTTTTAGTATTTAGTATTTTATTATAGACCAATAATCGTTTTTAAAAAATAAGTTTTCCTTAAGGGTTGTATGGCAGCGACAGGCCCTTTTTCTATAAGCTAAAATAATAGGTTTTATTTACGTTTATGAATAAAAAAAAGGGTTAACTTTATTATTTATTTATTCTACTTGAATTTGTCTTTTTCCGTCTTAAGAGTTCTTGTTGGTTTTTGAGTGCCGTGGCGAGGAGAATGAGCCGGCAGCATAAGCTACTTTGAAACATCAATATTATGTTGAATTTCACTTAATCAGTTTTTCAGAATTTCAAAAGTCAAAAGAACAATTTAGGGTTTTATACGTACATTTTATTAACATATCTTAATTTTATATAAAATATATTTATAAAAAAAATCATTTAACTGTAAATATGTCAAACCTCAACATTATTAATATTGTTATTTTTAGCTCATTTCTGTACGAGTAAACCGCATATTAATGTACCTTTATAGCTCTTGCTATAGGAGCACGATTGTTTTCCATGTTCGTGCAATAGAGGTTGTAACGTTTATCTAGTGAGGTAAAAGATCATGAATTGAAAAACCATATCTAGTTTTAACGTACACATCCAAATCTGCATATTATCCAGAATCTTTGAATTATAATTTGAGATCTTTTTTATTTTAAGCGTTTAAATAGCTTTTTCTTTTTCGCAAATTTCTGCTACTTAATCTAATAAAATAATAATTTCCATTTGTTAATACTTTTGAGATTAGAACAACAAACCCTATTTTATCCTAGTTTTAACTTACAGTTTTCACAAGCTTCATTTTCATCATTAAATTTGATATCCAAAAATTATTGGCCTATTTTTTGAAACATCGCATCGGATGGGTTACACTTTTAGGAGGTTTCCTAAAGAGGAGAGGAATTTTTCGTTTTTAATCCATTCAACATCAAGTTCTTTCAGTTAATGAAAAAAAGAAGTCCTAACATTAGATTTTAATTTTTGTTTAATATTATTCTAAAGATATGGATCAGAATTTCTTTTTAAAGAATTGAAATCAGCATCGGTATGGTTCATTTTAAAGTAGTTAAAATAAAAATTTGTTTGTTGTTATATTAGTCCGGGCGACAGGTAGTTTTTTAAGTCGACAAAGGTCGGAACATAATGAGACTTTGGGATAATGCTTAAAGATGGTTAATTATCATTTTCTCAAGTTTTGGACCTAGTGGACCCTGTGCAAAAAATATGGTAAGGAAAATGCAAAGTTTTCGATCTTCCTTCGGTTTTTCATTAATTTAATTTCCTTAAACCTTTCCCACATCATTAGTTTTCAAAATTCATTTAGCATGAATATTTAAAAATTCTGCAATTATTGTCGATGTTTGATATTTGAACGTTGAATTTGTATATTGCAAGTGGAATGTGTTTGTGTTATTTCCGGAAAATGGGAAAATGTTCGTTATTTTTAACGAGACAAATCAGCTTACCACAAACCACGGGCTTTGAAAGTCGACAACCTTTTCAATTTGCGGTGTGGTAATTGTCAGCAATCCATTTTAATGGCTTTATTTGAAATTTCAATTGATTGATACTTATGGTTGGTACCTTGTGGAAGTCTCAAACTTGTTCGTGTGCACAACTCACATAAAGAGGGAAAATAATATTAGTTGCTATTCAGTTATTTGAATAGAAAGAGGTGTTGAAAAATTGAAATTAAGTGGAAGAAATTGAAAAAAAGTAATAAAATCTGATAAAAGGATTATATAATTTTTGATGAATAGAACTGAAAAAGTCAGTTCAGGGAATTTAATAAATAAGAATATTTTAAAAATACAGAATTTTCAAAAGTATTTCTTTAAAGTAATTTAAAGTAATTCGGTTGCTTTGATGTTCTTAAACCCTGCGACACTTTTAGATTAAATATATCAAATTCGATAAGTCAAGTAGATAGTAGACCAAAATTAAAAGTACATTTATTGGTGTTGGGTTCGATATCCCCTTTTGCATATTCCCGTTTTTTACAATCCTTCGCTTTTTTAAAATCCCACATTTTATAATTCCGTGTCCATAATCCCGCAAAAACAAATTGTTTGGTTTTAAGAAAATGGGGTAGTTTTTACTTTTTTAAAATAAAACGACTGTACAAGAAAGCACCGATTCGAATTGTGCGAAGTGAAAGAGGACGGTTAAGGAATGAAATGACCTATCTGATGAATGTGGAATAGATTTTAACGACAATATAACCACGAAGCAAGTACCTGAAGACATTCATAGTTTGAACCTATCAATCAAAACAAAATATGAACAAGAAGCTTTAAAATGTGGTGGATGCTGAGAAAAGCAAATAAAATTTTAATAAGTTATTAAATTAAAATTGTAATTAGAGTGATTGTCAATTTGGCAAAAGACAAAGCCACATAAAAAGGGTTTCTTTTAACTTAAGTATTGTTATTAATGTCTTAAGAAGAAATAATTAAAAATAAGTTTAACTCTTTTTAAATAATTCTCAAAACCGCCGAAAGAAAAACCTTCAAAAAGGTTTTAGGATCAGAATGCAAACATCGCGTCTTTCAATGAACTCATACACTTATGAAATTATTTCTGAAGAAAAATCAATCGTTTTTGATGTACTCAATATTTAAAAAAAAATTTTTTTTTCGGAAATATTTTGTCTGATCATTTGCATGTCAATTGTTTAAAAATAAACAACTGACTCACATTTACCATCCAATTAAATTTCATTTCATGCTCAACAAAGCACTAATTCATTGAACAAATATTTTTCCAGGAAACATTCCGAACTCATATGCGTACATCCGTCTGAGGTCTGAGGTCTACAGAATACACTGAATCTGGTAGAAGCCTTCCCATTTTGTGAAAAGGGAAAACTATGAATTTGTATGTTGATTTCCACAAACAAATTTAAAGTAAAACAAAATTTATAGAATTCAGCAAGTAGCCAGCCACGTCATTTGGAAAGAACCTGAAAGAACTGCTTTAGGAATTGAGCTTAAAGCTTTTCTCTAACAAAAAATAGAAAAATGTTTTCAGAGTATCTTTGCAGGGTGTAAAGCATTAATTAGTTTGAGCAAACGAAAATTTCATGAAATTCTGGCTTCGTTTTATGCTCATATCTCGAAAACTAATCGTCGTAGAGAGGTGATTTTTCAACACGTTTTTGGCGACATATTTTTAAATATTTCCGCGGTACCTTTCCAACGGTGTATAGCACTAGATAGTTTGAACAAAAATAAACATAAAATTGGGACCCTGTTTTGTTGCTTATAAATATCTCGAACACTACGCGTCATAGAGATTTGATTTTTCATCACATTTTTGTCCATATATTTTTGAATACTGCAGTTCTTGAGCTGTTGATAAAAAAAAACATGAAATTGGGGGCCTGGTTTTTTGCTTATATCGAAAAGTACGTGTCGTAGAGAGGTGATTTCGAAACACGTTTTTGTCAATATATTTTTGAATACTGCACTTTTTCAGTGTTTCTTAAACCAAAGTAAATGGTTTTCAGCAAAACTAAATTCATGAATTTGGTTTATTGCAGAACAGAATGAATGACATATTTATAATGCTTCTGAAATTGAGTAAGAAAATTTAAGAAAATTCTCTTTATATCTTTAATTTTTTTTCGTACCCAACTTGAGCATTCGAATAGCGTTTTTTACATGTGTCATCAAAGTAAACACAACATAATGTACATTGTCATCACCCTTTTCAGCCTAAAATAAATTCTGAAGAATACTCCTTCCCAACACGCGGTGTTTATATTCTAGACCACACTCAAGTAATCATCGTACGACACTTATATGTAACCCTTAAGGTTTCAAATAAATTGGAATTCATCTTTCTTCAGGCAAGACTGTTTTCTCTCGTTGGTTTTTATGTATGCCTTTGTCATTTGGGGGGAGACATATTTTAAAGGAACAATCGATGTCCTTTGCCAACTTTTTCCATGCCCTTGGGAGACTATTAATCAATTTCGTTGAGATAAACCTTCTTAGCAGAAATCAGATGTTTGGTAGATATGTAGTCTTCTTCTTTTAAATAAAAAAAATTAATTTCCATTAATTAATTAAAATTAATTAAGCTTCATGTTAAGGGGGTACAAAGACTAAATATCTTTTTTAAGTTTTTTAGTTTTTATTTAATGGAATTCTTTCTGCAGAAAATATTTGTTCCAACATAACAGAAACAAGTTTTTTTTTATCAATCATAGTTTAGACTTTGATGAATTGCGTTTAGAAATCCAATCAAGTAACACAATGCCATAAAACGATTCACATACAAGTTACTAATTGGTCATTTAATCCTCATAAAATTTCTCAAATATTTTCCAGGAGAAAACCTAGACAATGCTTCAAGGCACCATAATTTAACTTTCTTTATCTTTGTGTGAGTGTTTCCCACATCAAACGAAAATCTTGAACTATATGTTCACCGAATGATTGACGTTCGAAAAATTGTTATATGCTTGAAAGGCTACAAAGGTGAGTCATTGGTTATTGGTATCGTTACACTAATTAAGTAATGGCTGGTTTTCAATCCGAATATCTTGATGTGAAATGATTAATGTGGTGTTACTCGTTCGTTTTAGAGGTCATCCCAATAAATCTTCAGTCTCAATGTCTCCTCTATCACTATCCACTATTGACAACTTTCATCCTCCCCTCATTTTCTCATTTTTTCATGACTCCTAACTACCAATTCTTCGCGTCGCAAAACTGTTACCCTATGATTTTCATAAAACCAATTTTCCCCGTATTAATAAGTACGTCAATAGAGTTTTTTCCTGTTTTGACTATCATAATGTACAAAATGCCACAGATATATTTTACAAAGAAATATTTAATTGTATCTCTCTCCATGTCTCCGTTAGTCGCCTTCGTTTGCTTCCCCACCCTAGTGAAACCGCAAGCTTTGTTCTTTGCGAAACAAAAGAAACAAGAATTGGGCAATTTTCCTTTGCACTCGGTCCCCCGCCGACTGTTAAAAGTATTTCGGCTCTTATCTTCACTTTTCTGAGTTATACAGTTTTCTTTACCAACGTTATTTAATAGAAACCCAATCCAACCTCATAAATGATCCCAAGTCCTTTTTCCAGTTCGTTAACTATAATAGAAAGACTGATGGTTATCACCTCTCTCTCCTTCAATACTGATATTTCGAACAATTCACAAATATCGCCAATTTTTTCGCAACGTTTTTCAAGCAATTTTTCACCGACGATTCCTTTCAATCTGACTCAGATTCTTTTGATTATTTGCCGAATTTCTGCATAGGTCACTCTTTTCCTCTTACAGTCGAGCCATATTTTACAGAATATAAATTAAAACAACTTAATGACGAATTTTTCCCGGTCCTGATGGTCTCCCCGCAATTTTCCTTAAAAAATGCTCAATAACCCTATCTTTCTCACTCTCCAAAATCTTTGGTTTTTTGCTATCTCAAGGAGAATTCTCTCAGATATGGAAAACCTCCTTCATAACTCCAATACATAAAAAAGGCCTAAGAGTGATGTTAAAAACTATCGTCCCATTGCGAAACTTCCCCACATACCTAAAATATTCGAAAGCATTCTGTACGCATTCTGTACGAAATTTTAAGTTTCCGTTGTAAGTCTCTCATTTCTCCTAGACAACATGGTTTTCTCAAATTCAGGTCTGCTACCACTAACCTTGTTGAGTTTGTATCCCATACCCTTTTAGCCCTAGAGAACGGAAAGGAAGAAGATGATATCTCTACTGACTTTAGCAAGGCATTTGATAAAATTTCCCATAGACTTTTACTTTTCAAACTTTCTTCTCTTTGAACCTACCATTATAAAATGGATTCCTTCTTATTTAGGAAACCGATACTACAGTGTTCGTCTTAGATCTACCCTCTTCAACTCATTTTTAGCTACCTCTGGGGTCCCCCAAGGCAGCCACTTAGGTCCTCTGCGTTTTATCCTTACTATTAATGATAACGAAATGGTCATAAAACATTCCCACATTTCACTGCACTCTGATGATATGTCTAATTCGTGACCTTGGCATATTACGTGACGAGAGCTCAACTTCTTGGCACATATCGATAGTATTATCTCTAAGGCCAACTCGACAATTAGATTTGTGAAACGTTGGTCCAAAGAATTATCCGACCCCTATGTCGGATATGGGGGTATTGCCCCACCAAAATTAAAATTAAAAACTAAAAATTAAATTAAATTAAAAATTAAACAAATGTAATAATAGATGTATTTTTTAAGTGACTGTTATGAAAATCTCTTGGTCTTTTGGTTTTTGATTTTGATTAGAAACGTGGTTCCCTAATTTAGAATTTTCGCATAAGCTCTTGGAAAATACACAGTTTTTTTTTTGTAATGTAAATAAGACAAAGGAATAACAAAAACACAGATAAATTTCAGTTTAATTCGTTAGCAAAATTCTTTGATGTCATACTTACCCATTCTCCTTTAGAGACCTAAAACCCCTAACAAATCTGTCTACTGTCTGTATTTTATCTTAAAAATGTGTGTATATATCAGGAAATCTAAAGTGAATATAATACAATAATCTGTTATCCTCGCATATCTTTAACAAAATTCTTAAAGCTATTTCCCTACAAATAACGATTTTCATGTTCGTACCCTCCCCTGATTTATTTCATCATCTACAACATATCTGAACCAGAAAGGGGAATACCTATGTATATTTCTATTTCCGCATTCCATAATTCCGTATTAAACCCACTTCTTGGGTAAACGCACAATGTTCTTTTCAAAGACGCTTAAAGCTTATAACATCCTCTATATTAATATTTGAATTAATCCATAACCAATACAACCAAATACTGAAGAAGGTAAATGCAAATTCTTTAAATCCATGCAACCAAAAGTCAGATCCTTTCCCGGAAAAGGGTTATTTATTCATTATCGTGAATCTGTTCTATGGTTAAGGTAATTTGCTTAGCTGTTAATAATATTTTGTTGCTAAATCCGAATTACAAAAAAAGGGCACAAAGGAGTTGCACGTATATACTCAATATGACGAATAAACATAGGAAAAAGGCTTGATAGCCGCATCCCCGATTTTTTAGAAAGTTCTTAGTACCTAATCTCTGTTCATTGAGGTATTTAAGATTTCATGATTTCTAACTTATAAGTAAATCCTCAAGGATAATATACATTTCATTGTTGTTTTGTTTTTTCTGTAGTAGAACATGTGACCAGTGTATTGTCATGTTACTTCTTTGGAAAAAAAGTTGGCAATTTGTCTTCCCTTCGTCATCTCTGTAGGTTCTCAGCTTCGGTCATTCTTTTCAAAATTCCAACTTCTTTTAATAAATATTTTAATTCAAATACAACTTTTTATTTAATGTAATCTTTAAAGATTAAATAATTGAAATGATTTTCAGATAGTAGACATTCTTGAAACACATTTTTTCTCTTGGTAAAATGTCAGTATTCCCATTCAAAGACTTCTAGAATTGCAATTGAATCTGGATTTATCTACTAAATACACATTACTGTTGTGAACTCCTCGAGCTATTTGGTTCAACCAGGCTCTATATTTACAGAAGCTTCTTCCAAGCTAGATGCAGCAAGGAACGACAGAAATAAATAATAAATTTATATAAATTGGTGTACCTAACTTAAGATTGGCGACTCTAAATGCCTTCCTGCTATCAACTCATTTAAAATCAACACTTTAAATGAGTTAAAATCAATTACACTAAACCTTTGAATTGAATTTTATTCAACAAAACTCCACAAAAAAAACAACAGCAAACAACTAGCAATAGTTGTTGTTGTTACTATATATTTTTATTAAAATCAATTACAGGTAAAAGTCCAAAATTTTGATTTCAAAAGTGTTTGTCGATCATTGTTTTTATTTCAAAATTGATCATTTTTGAACTTGTGCACAATACAAACTTAAGAAACAAACACCAACAGAAACAGTTATTTTAAATTTAAAATTTAAAAGTCTTCGTCTTCAAAGCTGCAAATTAACAACTCTAGTGCCTCCCCTATTTGTAATACCACTCCTTAATTTTCTGCTCATATGGCTCGCCATAATAACACACCCTGGTGCGTTTTCATTCTTTATCGTAAAGATTGCATCTATTGAGGGTTCCTTTGTCATACACATAGCACAAGGCTAACTGTCATTTAACACAAGCCCAGGAGCATGCGAGTGTTTACCTAAATTTGCGTCAATTTGGAAAAATATGAGCTTGTCAGGATTGTTTCCTTCTGCTGTTCCTGGCGGTTCTTTAAGGAAATGAAAACAATAATCCTTTGTTTGTTTTCAAAAATAAAGAACACAAGGAGTGCTCTGAAGGAGCATGTTTATAGTAGTATGTTCAATCCATTTCATCGCATTTACTTAAACAGGTTAAACGAACAAACAAAAAACAAAGTCACTTCTTCACTTCTTTTTATTCTTTCATTTGTTACTCCAAATAATAATTCTCACTGAATTTAGAAAAGTTAGTAAATAATTTGACTTTCCAATGAAAAAATAAATGAAGTCTAACTCTGCAACTATATTTTACATATCATGGCGTAAATTTCGCACAAAATACAAATCGCAACCGCATTAAGCCATTACCAACTTTCTGAATTGTTCAGTAACTAGAAAACATCAAGGCACACCAACTTTATTGTTGTTGCAGTATGGTTTCACATCCAAATTGATGATGACCCCATTAACATTGTTTCAAAGGTGAAAGATTTCGAACAAAACTACTACAATGATTCTGTGGTTCTTTGGGTCCACAGGAGAAGGAACCTTTTTTTTGGTGGTTTTTAGAACGTTTTAATAAAATCCCCGTTTCGTGTTGTCATTCTCTTGAACTGCAATGTAACCTTTGAATCAGTGGTTGAAAGAAGGTGGTAGCAAAATAATGCAAGCCCAGAGAATTATGTCCAATGTTGTTGGTTAATTGGCCATGAAATCCGTTTTAGTTTGGTATTTATTTTGATACGTGAATTCTTACTTTGTAATTTATCTTTTAATAAGTTCGTCTGTGAAATATTTTTCTTCAAACAAAATACATACATATGTGTTTTAGAATAATCCTTAAGAAACTTCCTTAGTATTCAAAATTTTATTCTAACAAGCTTCTATTTCCCCGACATTTTGATGGGATAATAGTTTTTTTTTAATTTTATTTCATTGAAAATTATGAAGGAATAAGTTTTTCGAAGTCAGGTGTCAAAATTTAATGTGACAGTTAAAAGTTTTTCAAGCAACTTCACATTTGGTCCTTGAAAACAATTCATTCTCATTTCATTCTGAAAATGCATCAGGGCTTTTTAGTTTAAATGACATAAAAAACTAACCAAAAACCAAACAAGTTTCATGTTTAATATTTAATTGGATCAGAATCTGCACTAAGAGGAACAAAAGGGAAAATCTTTATAATCCGTTATTTGAACGGATACAGTTCCCTGTATATCCGTTTTTGTTTTAAAGCAAATATATTTGGAAGTTGTTTTTTTTCTTTTGAAATAAAATTAAGAATTATAAAAGCTAGAAAAGTGTACTGCATTAAATTGAATAATAGATAAATTTACTAAAAAAGTTTCTTTTTTAAAAGTAATTTTAATTAACAATTTTTTTTATTTTATTCCAAATGTTTAAACTTGAGTTGACTACAGTGGTGTTTAATCTTACTTACTTACTTAGGTGGCGCTACAGTTCGGGACGAACCTGGGCCTCTCCAGCCAGCTCGGTCTTTGGCTAGCTGCCTCCAGTTTTGCACTCCAAGTTGCTTCAGGTCGTCCTCCACTTGAGCGCGCCACCTAAGGCGAGGTCTTCCTTGACTGCGTCTACCCTCTGGGATGGAATCGAAGATCCTGCGAGCCGGAGCATTGTTGTCCATTCGCTCTACATGACCTAGCCATCTTAAACGTGATATGCGTATTTTTTTGACCAGGTCAATGTCGCTGTACAGCTCGTATAGTTCTTGGTTGAACCTTCTCCTCCAAAGCCCGTTAACGCAGATAGGGCCAAAAATCTTCCGAAGAATCTTACGCTCGAAACGACTAAGGATATCTTCATCCGCTTTAGATAGAGTCCATGCCTCGGCGCCATAGAGCAGGACTGGGATGATTAGGGTCTTATACAGAGTCTCCTTTGTCTTTCGAGAGAGGGCTTTGCTACTCAATTGCCTTCCTAGCCCATAGAAACAGCGATTGGCAAGAGTAATTCTTCGCTTTATTTCTGACGAGATGTTGTTGTCAGATGTTATAGTGGATCCGAGGTACACAAAGTCCCTAACTACCTCAAAGTTGTACCTGTCTATTGTGATGTTTTGTCCAATCCGCCGGTGTTGTGTGTCCCTTTTTGTGGACAGCAGGTACTTCGTTTTGGCCTCATTGACTGCTAGTCCCATCTTAGCCGCTTCAGCTTCAATGCTAGCAAATGTTCCAGTGACAGCTCGCCGAGTTCTGCCAATGAAGTCTATGTCGTCAGCGTATGCTAGCAATTGCACAGACTTGAAAAAAATTGTCCCACTACAATTGACTTGCGAGTTTCTTATAATTTTTTCAAGTATTAAGTTGAAGAAATCGCACGATAGCGCATCACCTTGTCGGAATCCTTTTTTGACGTCAAAAGCTTCTGTGAGGTCAGAACCAACCTTGACGGAGCAGCGAGAGTTCTCCATCGTCATCCTGCACATTTGGACGAGTTTTGTGGAAATGCCAAAACCTGACATGGCTCTGTATAGCTCGTCTCTATAAATGCTATCGTACGCGGCCTTAAAATCGATAAAGAGGTGGTGGGTATCGATTTGGAATTCTTGTGTGGTTTACAGGATCTGCCGTAGCGTGAACATTTGATCGATTGTGGACTTTCCTGGTCTGAAACCACACTGATAGGGGCCAATCAGGTTGCTGACGAAAGGTTTCAGGCGTTCACATAGCACGGCAGAGAGGATCTTGTAGGCGATATTCAGGAGACTTATTCCTCTATAGTTGGGGCAGTTTAGAGGGTCTCCTTTCTTGTGGATCGGGCAAACGATGCTGAGGTTCCATTCATCAGGCATACTTCTTCTGACCAAACTTTAGAGATGAGTTGGTGTATGCACTCCACCAGGTCATCTCCGGCCGCTTTAAAAAGTTCGGCGGGTAATCCGTCGGGTCCAGCAGCTTTGTTGTTTTTTAGTTTAGATATTGCTATCCTTACTTCATTTTGGTCAGGTGGACGGAAGTTTTGTCTGTCATCATCCATGTTGAATGGTTCATTCTGCCTGACAGCGGGATTTTGGCCTTCATCGCCGTTTAGCAGAAATGGTCCTTCCATGTACTCAGCACCGACTGTGACTCTACTACGAGGTTTCCATTCCTATCTCTATAGGCTTCTGTGCGGGATTTTTTTCCTTGGCATGTTCTTTTTACCTGTTGGTAAAACTTCCGCACGTTGTTCCTGGAGTAGCATCTCTCAATATCTTCGATCGCGCGCTTCTCATGCTCTCTTTTTTTCTTTTGGTGAAGCCGGTGTTCTTCCCGTCTTTTCTGCTCGTAAAGCTCGCGAGCAGCTCTCGTCTTTCTTTGCAGCGTCGCTTTATATGCCTCTTGTTTGGCTGCATGGGCCTGCCTGCATTCGTCATCAAACCAGAGGTTTCGTGGTGGTGGTCTGGTGAAACCTAGCACATCAGTTGCGGCATCTCTGATGGCTTGTTGGCAGTGTTGCCACTGATCTTCGGCACTTGATGCTGGCGGTACTGGATTTCTTGAGAGGTTACGGGATATTCGATCGGCATAGGTTCTGGCGGTTTCTTGCGATTGCAGCTTTCCGACGTCATACTTCCTCACAGTATTACTCCGTTATTGTGGAGTTCGGGTGTTTAATCTATTAATATTAAATCCAAGTGTTTGTTGAGCAGTATTTTTACATGTGTCATCCTTATAGTAAATACATGTTTAACGCATGTAACCATTATCATAAGTATCACCCTTTTCAGTAGTCTGCAATAAAGTATCCTTTTATTGGGGCGTGATGTTTTAGTATTCCACACGACACTTGAGTTATCCATACGATACTTTTGCAACTCTAAAGTATCTGATAAATTGGATACTATCAGGTTCAGTGTTTGAATTTTGATATTTTATACGAGCCTGTGTATTTTTTTTTGTTCGTTTCACTCAATTTGTTTAAAAGACTTTAAGCAAATAAATTTGAAGGTTTTTTTTCAATTTTTTCGTCTTCGATTTAATAATGAAGGATAAAGATGTTTCTTGTTGTTTTTTTTTTTAATTCTCATTAATTTGTTTGAATGGGCCAGACATTATTTGACCGTTTATAAAATTCAATTTAAAAAATATTAAGTTGAGTCGATGAAAGAAGAAGAAGAAAGAAGACTTTGCACGCACACTTGGGGGAAATTTGTTATAAATGTTCAATAAAAGTGCCACTAGGTTTACCTTGATGTTCATTGCTTAGATGTGATTTCTTCTCTACTTGTCTCTTTTTTCTGCAAATTTTAAGTGCTTCTGGACCAATTGCAACAGTCAGTTGAAACCATTCAAAGATTGCAGTATCTATTGAAGTAATGTTTGCCTTTTTTTGGGAAATCCGGAAGAAGCCATTAAAGTTTTGTTTTGGATAAACCAGTACAGTTATGTTTTTTTATAAGTTTTTAATACTTTTTGTGGTATTTCCAATTGATGGATTTTTTTTAAAGAAAAAGATGGTACAAGAACAAACGGCATTTCGCTGTCAGCTGACATAACAACGTCCAGAACACAGCACAACAACACATAAGTGATTAGCTGAAAACTGTTGTCTCTTTAGTTTTTCATATCAAAAATTCTGTATATAAGGGTTTCAAATACCTACAAACGTTATGTCTAGTTAATGCTGATTTTGATGTCACCAATAAATAAATAATAAATTCATTTTAATGAGAAAAATCAAAAATTCATATTTATGTAATTTTCTTTGGCTTTGTCTCTGTATGAAACTGCAATTTAACTATATTTAAACATCTGTGCTCTTATTATCCTTTGCAAAACTCTAATTTCATATACATGTGTACATACATATCTATAGGAATAATAAATTGTCCTAATATATTATTTTTATAGCATCGCATACATATACATACATATTACATATATATGTAAAGATTATTCAAAATTTTCTTCATTAATTTTCTAATTTAAATTTTCTTTTTATGGTACAAATATGTGATTCTGAGATCTACAATAAACATGAATTCCAAGGAATAAATCTATCAAAATTGTACTGTAAAAATATACATATGTACATATGTACATATATGTATGATATGACATAAAAGAAAAGACTCAATACACATATCAAAGAAACGAAGAGAGCTGTTCATTCGGAATACTTGACCAACCTTAAATGGTATTTCAATGCTTTAATTCCAAGAGTAAACAATTAAATGAAAATTTCTTGAATCTTCGTTTGATATTTGCTAATTGATCTTTGGATTCTGTAGATTCTTGTTTCAGAAAGTAGGACTGGATAGCTGAAATCTAAATCTATTTTTAAATATCTTATTTTCTTTTGCATTTATTTTGCACACACGTCAATTAATATAAATCCCAGAATTATTTATTTTAATTGGCACCGAATAAAAATATTTTAAAAGCCTTTTATTTCGTACATTCCTGTTTCGATAGAAATTGTGACTACTGAAAAAAACTTTTGTTATTGAGTTTTGTTGGACATAACAATAAAGTCGTTTGGGGAAATGGAAACTAAGTCTTCGGTTTCGTATTTTTCCTAGGCATGGTCAATAGCCTACCATTGCTCAATTTCTCCTAGTTGGCGATAGAACCAACATTTCAAATTTTATAAGAATAAAAGACTTTAGGTATGTATATATTTTCCTGGTAAAAATGATGTCAGATCATAAACTTATTAGTGCCTCCATTCGGTTGTCTAACTTCTGATTACTCGCACATATTTATGATAATCCACAACTACATATCTAGTTTTCTTAAGTTTTATTGTGCAGAATTAATTCATTGGAAAACATCAAAAGTCATTAAAAACTAATCATGTTTCCCAATTTCCCCATCGATTACAGTACAATATTTTTTTTTTTTTTTTTTTTTTTTTTATAATTTTTATTGAATTCACTCTTATAACTAAACTTAAAGCTAGACAAAAATTCATAAAAAAAACTAGCATATTTAACTTAATCTTAAATCTAACTTACTGGGCCCAGACGGGCGCTCTAAGTTATTCTGTATTGATTTTCTTAAAGCTAATGCCTTTCAGCGTATGAACTAAGTATATATTTTTTTTTTTTATTATTTTTTATTTAATCAGAAAATTTAAAAAACTTATTGTCAATATTTTTTTTTTCTTACAACCTACTTAAAATTAAGTCTTAAAATAAAACTTAAAACTACCTACGCTAAATATGAATTACTTACAAACTACAACAGCCACAGCAGCAATCAAATATAATTTTATAATAAGACTTCTCTATACTTTTTTTTTTTTTTTTTTTTTTTTTTTTTACTTTTTTTTATTGTTTTATGTTTTATTTTGTGAAACTAAAACATTAGATAAATATATACAAAAATTAACTTGTATTTATGACATATACGTGTTATTTTTTTTTTTTTTTTTTTTGCCAGTGTACCTATTTCACCTAAGACTAATAATACCAAACAGGTATTTATGCCGGCCAGGCTCAATTAAACACCCAACCCGAAAAGTTATTATCGTGCAGATTGAAGCCACCAAAACTGGCTCTCCTGCTTCATTCGATCTTTTCTGTCCCGTTCGGACACGGCCCTACTAAACTGAAGGCGCTCTCCTCCGCCTTGTGTGAGGATGTACCGATCATAAAGGAGCCGCCGGTCTACGGTTCTTCGTCTGACGTGGTAGATAAGCGGAACCGCCAGTCTATCTTGAACAAGCCCGCACATATCAAAATGAAGGAATGCCTCCGGCGGAATGAAACCGTTCAAGCGCACACTTTCAAAATATTCAGCATTCGGATAAAACGCTCCAAAAATCAAACTATTGGTCGAATTCATTGCTCTTACAATGTGACCACGAGCAAGTTTTATAATGAAGTTATCAATTCTGTTAATCAGGGCCCGATTATACAGGACCTCGTTGGAATAGTAGTAAGTATATTCGGATTCGGGCGTTCGATGCAAACCGAGACAGCGCCGAAGACACTGCCTCTCGAAAACCCGAATCTTTTCCATTTAAGATGGAGCAATATTGAACCAAACAGGACAACCATAAACGATCATCGGCCGTATGAGGGCCATATAGCAAATTACCTTTACTCTTTTGTCAAGACGACTACTATAAAACAGTCGTTTTGTCTGTGCGAAGGCTCCTCTGGCTCTGGTCAGCGCAGCACTTATATGTCTGTCGAAATACAAATACTGATCCAACCAGATACCCAGGTACTTTACTACAGTCTTGCTCGTTATTTGCTGTCCGCCCGGTCCAACAATGACCATCTTACGCCAATTCATGCGAGTGTCCCTTGAGGCCCCAGCCAATGGGGTCCGAAACAGAATTGTCTCCGATTTCAGAAAGTTGATTTTTAACTTCCAGTCATCGCAATATCGCTGAATCTTGTCGAAGTCACGCTGCAAAAGAGTTCTGATGATTTCAACCTTTTGGGCCGTTCTGTACACATTAAGATCGTCGGCATACGCAATTGCCATTACAGTACAATATCATCATTTGGAAATACCCTCTTAGCACATGCATATGCACAATATTTACATATGTATTTCATTCGAATTTCAAAACGATGAATTAACTATGTACACAAATGCTTTTTAATAATAATTTATGATTTGAAAATCGATTTGCGAATGAATTATTTGAATAGCATGGTCGGTATTAGGAGTCATATTCTTATTTAAAATGAGTCTCAATAAATCCTGAAATGGGTATCGCTTAATGGAAAACAATAAATTAAGTTGTTTTGATAAATAATTTCATGTTGCTTAGATAAAAAAAATATTCCATTGATGGTGATTATTACATACATATGTATATATATTATATTATTTTTCTCTTCTTTTTTAGAAAATTCGAATTGAATATATTAATATTAAATATATATATTATTATTAAATATAATTGGATATATAAACATAATAACCGTTAAAATAACTTAAATTCTATAACTGCCCTTAAAAATGATAATGAGGACGAAATTTTCGTGTTTTTTTTTTTAAATTAGCCCGCACTTTTTTTTTTTTTTTTTTTTATAATTAACGCGCGCACAAGGGTCTATTTGTTTCCCTTTTAATGTAACACACTGCGCGGGCATTAGGAAGATAGGGAGGGGAGAGATAGGAGGTGTCGATTAACATTGGTTTTGAATGTTTGCAAATTGAAATGGCAAGGGAAAATCTCGCCGGGTAAACCATTCCAAAGTCGTGTTGTACGGCTAAAAAAAGAATCCCTATATTTCACGGTACGTCCGAAATTGGGCTCAAGGGTGAACTGATGGGCATTCCTAGCAAGACGAGTATTACGGGCGAAACTTTTAAGGGGAGGAATGCAGCTGGCTACCTCGAGTGAACATTTTTTATAAAAGAAACGATAAAATAAGGAAAGACATGAAACATTGCGTCGGTGTTCGAGAGGGGCAATTGTTTCAGCGGCAGTTCTATTTCCTATCAATCTTAACGCTCGATTTTGTATTCTATCAAGCAGGTGAAGCGATGTTTGTGAAGCACCTGCCCACAGGTGGGAGTTATACTCGAGTTTAGGGCGTATAAACGCTTTATAAATTGTAGCCAGATCAGATGGGGAAAAATACTTCTTACACCGATACAGAAAACCTAAGCACTTAGCAGCATTCTTAGCGATTTCAAATATATGGTCGTTCCAACGGAGGTCGTCGTTGACACACATACCGAGTACTGAGAGCTTTTCGGTTTCTTCGATGTAAGTGCCATTCATGGACAATGGCATTGAGGGTATGTTAAGCTTTAACGACAGAAGACAGCATTGAGTTTTCGAAGCATTAAACTCCACACGATTCCTATTACCCCATTTGACAATGCTGTATAAATCGGAGTTTAATGAGCTTGACATACGGCACCGTTGCAATTCTACGTCCGAAGGCGAAGGACGTGAATTATCGAACGAATATGAAAAGCTGAGGGTAGAGTCGTCAGCAAAACAGTTAAGTGGATTAGAAGTAACAGACAGAAGATCATTTATAAAAATGAGGAAAAGAGTCGGAGAAAGAACAGAGCCCTGGGGCACACCAGTATTTATTTTATGGGAATTAGACTTGAATCCGTCCAATACAACTTGTATTGAACGGTCCAGAAGATAGCTTCTAATCCAACGAACAAGAGTATTATCGATCCCAAAAGCACGCATTTTCGATAAGAGAGCTTCATGCCAAACTCTATCAAATGCCTTGGAGATAACAAGAGCAATAATCTTACTTTCACCAAAGCGATGTAAAGATTTGTTCCACTGTTCGGTGAGATATGCCATCAGATCACCAGTGGAACGGTTGCTGCGGAAGCCATACTGACGGTCATGGAGAAGCTTACGATCTTCGAGATATTCTTTTTTTTGTTTGCCTTCTCTGAAGAGTAAACAATTGGTTTGTTACTGTCGATGAGCGTTGGAACCGAAGATGTTGAGGAGTTTTTAATATTTTTTTACAAATGACCAAAAATTTTTACTGCCTTTGGGACACTGCAGAATTTTTTGCCGTAATTTTTGGTCATGCAAAAATTTGGTTCTTTCAATAACGGAGTTGCATGAGTTTCTTGCTTGTTTGTGCTTTTTCCGATTTTCCTCTGTAGGGTTGGCTTTGTAAGAACGGAAACTTACTTCTTTGAGCCTGATAGCTTCTTTACACTCAGAATTAAACCAAGACTTTTCTTTAGGTTTGATGCTTTTTACTCCGTTAGGAATAAAAGCACGCATCCCTAGAAGAATCACATTTGTGATCATTTCAGCACTGGCATCAATGTCACTATCGAGGAACCATAGTGACCAGTTAAAGTTTCGGAAAAAAATATTCAGGCTGTCCCAGTTGGCTTTCTCGTATTGCCAAACGGTCCTGGTGGGAAGTTTTTCTTTAACTGGATGGGTGGAGGATGAGAAATTAGCTGAAATGACACAATGGTCTGAAGTGCCAAATGGAGAAGTTACACTAATGGTATATTTATCAGGGTGAGAAGTAAGAAACAAGTCAAGAGTATGGGCGGCTTGCCCAGCAACATCCGGTATACGCGTGGGCACATCGATCAGTTGGGTAAGGTGATGTAACCCGGCAAAGAGCTCGACATACCTTCCTTCGGGTGTTGTCTGACCAGAATAGCGGAGCCAATTGGAATTGTATACATTGAAATCGCCCGTAATAACGATTTCAGTGCGAGGACAAAGGGAAACAATTTTCGAGATGGAATCAGACAGCGCATCAAACTCGTTACAAGTGGAATTGCTGTCGAGATTTGGACTCCTGTAAATAAAACAGTAATGAATGACATGCTTGCGGACAGTGAATTTGAGCCACAAGAAGTTAAAGTCCGTGTTGGAACATAGCCCATATTGGGGAAGGCTCTGGCAAGCAATATCATTCCTAACATAGACCACGAGACCATGATGGGAAACGAGTAATGGCACCAAGCTATACCCATGTAGAGCAAACTCTGATAAGTCAGTATTTACTCCAACCTGGGTTTCACTTAATGCCAAAACAGCTGGCCTGTATTGAACAGAGTAGACGTACAGGTGAAAGAAATTCTTTCTTATACCACGAACATTGGAATACACGACACAAAAATCACTTACCATTTCAAAATACTTACACACAAAACACAATTCTGACTAAGTCGAACCATGCAGTGAAAATCCAAATTAATCTCTGTAATAAACAAACTGTCTTAGGTGTAATGCCCATAAGACAGCTTGTATACAAAAAATCAATTTAAATATTCAGCACAATAGGACAAACTCAGATGCCCTTATCCATTTACCGCAAGCATACGATGCCTACAGTAGATAAGAAAGAGGCAGTTAAGCTAAGCACAAAGGGTTGGGACAGATAAGAGGATAATTTGATTTGTTATGCAAGTGTGTATTATTTTTTTTTTTTTCTTCCACAGCGCGAATGGGCATCTTATCGTCTTCCAACGACACGAGTGGATATTGTTATTTTCTTTACAGCACACGCGAGGGGTTTTTGCCAATTTCTCAAACGAGTGTGTAATATTATTTTTTTATCACTCGCGATAACAATGCGCAATAATTTTTTTTTTTTTTTTGACTTTTGTGTAATTATTTATGCGCGCACCTCGACCTGACGTCCGGTCTCTATGAGCTTAAGATCGACACTTCACTAAAGGGATTTTGACTACCCTTATAAATAGAATAGTTGTCTCAGCAGATATTTGCAAAATACTAAATACAGGATAATAGAATATTAATGGTGTGTCCTTATTAGGCATAATTTTTGTGAGTTGATTGCGCAGTTCTTAAAAAAAGGGGTAAAAGAAAAGTATTTGAGAATTATCTCGGTACATATCAGCAAAATTTCAAAATTCTTGACATACAATTATTTATTTTTGGAACTATTTGTTCTTAATTCGCGTGCCCGAAAGATGTCATATTTATTACTCTTAAACCATTTTAAAGCCTCAGAAGAATTGGGAAACAAGGAGAGATGTAAAAGGAGCTGCCAATGCACATATGTTTTGCAGATCGAAATGGGAGAGAAGAACGGAGCCAGGTCTACATTCGTGTGGTGCGACTTAAGAAACTAAACTAAAGAATTGGGTTCTGGTAAGAAAAAACAATTCCTTACAGGAAGTCAGACGTTATTAAAATTTGGAACCGTGGATAAATATTTGCTGTACTATAATTAAAACACAGTGAAAATAGCTTAAAATGTTCAACTAGTAAACAAACCACAGGATTTCCCCATAATGCATACTAATGAATACGGCTATGTATGTCTGGAAAACAAATCTGGAACTTGTTTAAGTTGGTTAATTACTCTTAAAAAAAAACATTATATGTAATGAAAAATTCTTGAAGCTGAATTCAAATTTCAAGGTAACATTATGTATTACCTTTTAATTCGAAACACAGACGTCTGTTTGAGTACGAAATCACAATGATATATCTAATTCAGGGTTATCATGGACATGAACAGAAGCTTCAATCTGAAAAAAACCTGCTTTGATTTTGTCCTAAGGGAAGAACCATAAAATATATCACAGTCGTATTATTTGTTTCCAAATGACAATAAAGATAAACGGTTTTTGTGTTAATACCACAAGGATTTGGAAACTCTCCTTGTGTAACTTCCATTGATAAGGGTTTATTGGTATTTTCTGATAACATCGATTTGTACATTAGGCATTTAAATTTGCAATATTGAAAAGTTTTATACAATTCCTGAAGAAAATAAAAATAAAAAATAATTACATCCAAAATGTTTTAAATGAATTAACGAGAAATGAAACATTTTTTCTGGGACAACGTTGATGCTTTGATTTTGTAAGAAGTTTTTGTGATATCAAGAATCATTTGCCTGGCCGCAATATCATTTATCAGAAGAATTATTTTAAAATTTCAATTGTGAACCAGACCTTGAATTGAATTCATCCCAATGACTTTAAGCAATTATTGCTATTTATTGTTTTAAGTATCCCAAGTCAATCGATAATTTTTCTAAAAGGACATCAAAATAATTTATGGTCTTCTAACCGATTTTACTTAGCCAAGCATAGTATTTCCAATCTGGTGAGTTGCGTAACTAACCATCCAAAATGACAAACGTACAAAGTAGCTATCGCATTATTATATTTAATGATGACCAATAAATCTCTTGGAGAAGTCCTGACCAAATAGAATGTCTGCCAATTTAAATGGTTCAAAGTAAATTATTTATGGCAGGTCTATTTATATGTTATAGAAAATGGTTTCTTGTTTGTATTGAACAGAAGGCAAGTTTGACATGAAAATCGGAATGAATTCTTAAGCCAGCTTTATCCACAGCTAGTAATGTATCTGGTTGAATGTTAATAGATCAAAAGGTCCTTATGTTGCATTTTGAATTTTGGGTTACAAAAACAATATTAAGCCTGGCACGGACCATTGAAATCCCAATGTCATAACTACGGCATTGGCGTTCGGAATTGGTTTTAATGCAGGAGCTAGTAGAACATTATTTTGTGTGTCAAAATTTTTGGCTCGGTTGGAAAATGCGTTTTCTCTTAAAATTCAACCTTTGGTGAAAATTTTCTTGTGAAAATAGATAAGCTATTGGTCTAGTATATCATATCCGGATACTAATTTCATTGTTTTCCAAGAACTTCATGAGTTAATCAATCCAACAAAATGCTTGGCAACTATTTGTACTTGTTCGTGTTCTAAAACATATGTACATATTCTGAATGCAGTTTTATTGGTAACACATTCATCCTCTTATATCCGTTAATGATAATAACTATTGCCATGACGTAAAGTTATCTATATTAACTATAGCACAAAATTGCAATATTTCAGTTCATAGATGAAATAAAACGCTTGTCAAACTGAAAATAATTTTAAAAAAAATAAAAAATATGATTTCATAAAAAAATCATATTGAAACTTTAAATAATTAAAAAAAAATCCATCGAACAAATGTAGAATCAATAAATGGCTTCCGTGTCACCGATATGCCCCTTTTTAAATACTCTGTCAAAATGATTGCCATTTAATTATACATGCATGTTAACTCACAATAATGGTTAGCAAATGGGGGTAATTGATATAAAAAAATGATGGATTTGATAGTACATTTATTACTAAAGATAATGAAATACCATTGACGAATTTTTTTATTTTAGGAAGTTTAACATAATAAAAGTTCTAAAGGTGTTTCGGGTCCAGAAATCCGAGTGCATTCTTAAGAGGTAGATTTGGAGTTGCTGTTTTTTTTAGTTGGGGTTTTACATAAATAGTTACAATCTTATGGAGTCGTTCATATGAAAAAAGTTGAGATAACCGTTAAACATGTCATGACTCTAAAAAACGTAGGTTAATTTTTTTTTATTTTTTTTATTGGCTTGAGCCTGTTAACGAAAGCAATTTTATCTCAAAGACTGTCAATATAACATTACATTACATAATAATGGAAAGAACGCAGCGTGATATTGGAAGAGCTTATGTGAGCTCTTTTTTAACCAAACTTTTCCGGGCTACGAAGGCAAGTTTGTTAAAAAAAAATTATCTCATATATATTAATAAAACCCTCACAGTCCAGTCATGGACATTGTGAATGGAATGAGAACGCTTTGGACTGTATCGAGAGTAAAATTCTCCGTCTAATTATTTGACCCATATCCATCCAGGAGAAGCGTATACAACGTGGAATCGTGTGGGGTATATTGCGACACAGACCTAGCTGAGACTTATTTCGCACAAGTGGATGAAGACCTGGTCCAAATTCACGTGCAAAACTGGAGGCAGAGAGCTAGAAACTGACCTGTTTAAGGGGCTTGTTGATTAAACCTCAGGGTGAATAAAATACCTTATAAGGTAACGTAAACCATTTTGAACTAATGTAGTTTTTCTAAAATCCTTAAAGAAATTGTTCACCATTTAGGACACGTTAAGCTCAGCATAAAAAAGTTTGTCTCAAATTATATCAAAACGTGTTTAAAAGGCTATAAGCAAGTAATTGTGGATATTTTTTCATTAACCTTTTATCAACTACAAAATAAGGTTTTTACTTATCCTTTCAAGCAGCCCTCTTGGACTATGTAGGGAAGCATAAAACAGCTTTAATGCAAAAAAAATGATAATGCAAACAAGCAAACCGTTTAAAGATAAAAGGACATAATTTCGTTGATAACAAAAAAATTCTAAAAAAGAATTTTGAGGATGGGTTTTCTGAATTACGATGAAAAATATTGAACAAGTTAACATGAGTGGACAATATAAAGCTTTTGGCTATGTTCTATTAAACTGATTTTATCATAAGACAATAACCTAGAACATTCTCATCACGAGAACGAAAAACAATGTAATACATTTTCCCAAAATTGGTTTTAAGTGAGTTGGGATAAAATAGAGGTAAAAGAGGTAAGCAAGTGCACTATGACTGGACCAAATTGAGTTTTTGCTTTGATTGTATATTGACTGTGGCTCAAAAACAATTTGTAATAAAATTATTAAATGTAAAAAAGTAATAAAAAGTAAGTTCAAATACATATTTCGTTTAATTTGTATATGCTGATGTAGTGCAAATTAATTTTTCTCGTCATATTGACTTCCAAGAAACTCTTACGTTTAGGATGAATGAGGATATCCTTGCAATCTCCGATTGGTCCCTAAAAATATATCTTAACCCTGAAAACAACTAGGTCGTAGTTGAATGCGTTATGTAAAACCTGATAAATATCTGAAATTTAATAACATCAGCATTAACGTACTGAGGAGTCCGAAGAAGATTGTTTCCCGCTAATGGGGATAACTCTTCTTTAAAAAATTCAATAGAAATAAATTTACAAGAAAATCTATTTCTATTTCTATATCTATTTCTATTATTTTTACACTCCTTTAAGCCTTTTCAATCCTCTCTGTTATATTTTAGTCAAAATCCAAATACTAAGCCCATAATTAAGAAACAACTGATCCGCTCATTTAATTAAGCTGTTATCAATTAAATTTTCCGCACAAAGCCAAATGTATATGTTATTCAACCTCCCCTCATCCAAGTGATGCCTCAAAAAAAGAATTAAGGAGTTTCACCTTTGTGTATATGTTTACCAGTCTCATGTAAGCCACAGATACGACAAAAGTTGAATTTTTTTCTTAAATCCTTATTAAAATTAAATTATGATAATAATGTAAACATAATTTATAACACACGTGCTCTTTTCAAAATATCCAAATAGCACGTTCTGTCGAATGTTAAAATCAATAATATAAACTGACTTGGGAGGTGGTTTGTTGTAATACATTAATTATTATTATTATACTGAAAAATAGGGTTCACACGATGGATGTTTGTATAGTTGATGATGAATGAAGGGATTAATTGTTATATAGAGTCCTTTCGAATTGCTTTTGCTTTATTGAAGTTTGTGTATCCATAAGTAGGCTTAATGTTCTTCATTATTCTTAGTAAAAAAAAGTCTATATTATTGCTTTAACAACCCTTAAAATATTTTAAGCACAACACAAAGCAACAACAACCTGTAAGTCCTTTGTTATGATTTCGTTTTCCCAAATAATTCAGAAGAATACTCCCATTCTATCTGCAGTTAGTCGGTTCGGTAGACGATAGACAATATTCATGGTTAAGTTCAATTTGTGTGCCATGAATCACAAATCGGCACATATACGATTTAACTCTAGGGGTTTTCGAATTCCCTCAAAATCATTAGGTTGGGAGTTGTTTGGAAAATTGAAATTGATGGATTTCATATGAGGTTGGGATAGACCGGACATAATACAGAAAAGGACCTGTGTATTTGGGTTGGAAAACATGGTTTTTATAGGTGGCTAATGGCACTTTTTGATCTGGTTTTAATTTTAAATTTAAAACACTTTGAGGTTGGTAATTGCATATTTTAGGATCTTATCTAACAAACAGTTAGTTAGGGTTACATTAGAAGTAAGACCATCTGATATAAGATGTGATTTTTCTACCTTATATTAATTGTTTCATAACAGGTTGAAACTACCGTATATGCTTTAAATTTTACATTATCGTATGTACTATTCATACACACCTTTAAGAAAATGATTTTTTTATTTAATTGGCACCTGATATTTAGTTGAGTACTCCCTTGTGTATTTGTATTACCTTCACAGCTCCAGCTCGTACTTTAGAGCTATCTTTGAAGATCAAAATGTGCAAACGATATTGTGTTCGTACTTAGCCATATAACGGGTGATTTTTTTGAGGTTAGGATTTTCATGCATTAGTATTTGACAGATCACGCGGAATTTTAGACATGGTGTCAAAGAGAAAGATGCTCAGTATGCTTTGACATTTCATCATGAATAGACTTACTAACGAGAAACGCTTGCAAATCATTGAATTTTATTACCAAAATCAGTGTTCGGTTCGAAATGTGAAAATCCGCTTTTTTATCGACAAATTTTGTTCAGCGATGAGGCTCATTTCTGGTTGAATGGCTACGTAAATAAGCAAAATTGCCGCATTTGGAGTGAAGAGCAACCAGAAGCCGTTCAAGAACTGCCCATGCATCCCGAAAAATGCACTGTTTGGTGTGGTTTGTACGCTGGTGGAATCATTGGACCGTATTTTTTCAAAGATGCTGTTGGACGCAACGTTACGGTGAATGGCGATCGCTATCGTTCGATGCTAACAAACTTTTTGTTGCCAAAAATGGAAGAACTGAACTTGGTTGACATGTGGTTTCAACAAGATGGCGCTGTATGCCACACAGCTCGCGATTCTATGGCCATTTTGAGGGAAAACTTCGGAGAACAATTCATCTCAAGAAATGGACCGGTAAGTTGGCCACCAAGATCATGCGATTTGACGCCTTTAGATTATTTTTTGTGGGGCTACGTCAAGTCTAAAGTCTACAGAAATAAGCCAGCAACTATTCCAGCTTTGGAAGACAACATTTCCGAAGAAATTCGGGCTATTCCGGCCGAAATGCTCGAAAAAGTTGCCCAAAATTGGACTTTCCGAATGGACCACCTAAGACGCAGCCGCGGTCAACATTTAAATGAAATTATCTTCAAAAAGTAAATGTCATGGACCAATATAACGTTTCAAATAAAGAACCGATGAGATTTTGCAAATTTTATGCGTTTTTTTTTTTTTTAAAGTTCACCCGTTATAAAGAAATCGAGGAAAATGCAAACTCCGCCAAGAATATGAAAACACTCTGGAGGGAGAATTCAAAAATAATACAAAACAATATATATATATTATATTATATAGAAAGAAAATCAAAGGATATAGCATGTTTAGCAAAGTACGAATATCCACAGTGCGCCTAGATTTGGATAAAAAATTGTCAGCAGGTTCTTGAACCTTGCAGCGATTCTTACATATATAATTAACATACAAGAAAACTGTTAATCTCAGATATTTATTCGCTCTTTTCAATTTTGTACATTGGTCATTTCTTTCTTTATTTATAGATGGTTTTAAATATTAACCAAAATAGTCTTTAAAATTTTGGTTTTAGTTGACAATTTAAAACTTTATTAGACTGCACTCAGGCAGGTAAGTTTCTGATGAGTAATAATTAACAACGCTATGCCTACCATTAATTTCACAGTTCTAATAAAAATAAAACTTTTAAAGCGACCGATTTATTTCAAGAAATGAAGCAAAGGCAATGTATGGGAAATGTAAGCTATTACACCCAGTTTCGCATCAAATACCTCATTCATTTTTAATTAGAACGAAGGACACTCCCAACGGCTTGCACAAATTAATCATTTACAGCTGCTAACATGTAAAATAAAAGTGTTCAAGTTTTGACGTTGGTTGGTAAGTGTTGATAAAGTAATAATGACGAATGTATTTATACATATCTGATAAGTTAAAGGTTTATTTTTTGCTTGAAACTGAAAACTCCAACATTTTTAAAGAACTAATTCTCTAAAATTAGAAGGCAAAAGTCATCATATTTGGTTTAGTAAATCGATTTAGATGAAGAAACAAATAAATCAAAATGACAGCAGCCTATAGCCTGCATTCGTAATTAACCACTGATAACTTATAAACTAATTCTGTGACAAGCTATGAGCCTAAGGCTAATTCATAATGAAATAACTCTTGTCACCGAAATTATAATTTCCTTCTTAGCCCTTAATAAAACCCTTAACATCCTTAAAAAAAGCCATAAACATAATTTCAATAGCAATTATCCTCGTTCATAGAGTTAATAAAACTTTGCATATTATTTTTTACTGTCCTTAAGTCATCTTCTTGAGCACCCTTAAAAAAAATCCTAGTTTTAACAACCTCGTTTTATTGTTATTATAGCTGTTTTATTTGAATATCTGCGAAATATTATTTTTTGATAAATAAATGCTCCAAAAACGGAGATAACTGTTCTTGAACTGTAAAACAGAAAAATACTTAACTCACAAATAAGCTGTGAAAATACCTCGCACAGGAATCATACACGAAAACATTTTTGCTTATTCTCTCCCTTTGCGTGAAAAAAATTCAATTTAATTGTAATTTATGTTAAAATTTGTATATTTTTTTATAGCGTCATTTAAATTTCCATGTTCTTGTATATCCTAGGGGAGGGAGTGTGTTTTGTATATTTGATTTTTTTTCGTTCGCATCCTCAAAAGGCAATTTTAACTATTTTATGATTTTCTATTTTTTTGTTCTCATTTAAGATTTAAAATTTTTGCTGACTTGAAGGTTAAGGATCTTAATAAAACATCGTATCAAGACTCTCCCCTCAAAAATAAAAAGGAAAAGCGATGCGATGGAAAAAAACTTCTATAAATATAGCGTAAGGAGGGTAAAGCCAGTTATGGTTTAGAATAAGGTGGGGCTTTTTTCCAAATCAGAATAATTACTCCGTTTTATCAGTATTCCAACAGGCAACGACTACCGGTGCTAATTGTATTTTCATGCTGACGGATCACGTTGATTTAGTAGGGTTGCGTTCATAATAAACACCCTTAGGATAGGATTTAATATTGCAACGTATACGATTTTGAACTAACGACTTTTTCAGTACTCCGCAAATCCTTGTTTTGACTTTATTGGAGTCGGTAGCTGGACATTTAAAATCGGATTTAGAAGAATAAGAAAAAAGCGATAGATAGACTAATTAAAAATAAAAATTTAGGAGTTGGGATTGATTAAATTGCCTTAACATTTTTTTCTGGATTGTTGTTTATATGAATACATGTTTCAAGAGTGGAAAAAGTAAGGACAAACAATTATGTAATTTTTATATTTAAATTTAAATCCGATTTTGGGTACAAAAATATGAATATGTTAAATGGTGTTAAATATAAAAGACGTTCAAGTTTCGGTTAAAATGATTGCAGTTTTTTTTCTTTAACTGCCGATTTTTATCCCAGTCGTGATGGGACCGCAATTCACTGTTTCGATTTAATGCTCTACTTGTGGGTTCAAGGATAATAAACTATAATGGACAGATAAATGTATTAAGATAAACGATTAGAAGAATTTGTTGCTATATCTTATCAGGAGAGCCAAATCCTAGAAACTTGTATGAGGATAAGGAGGTACCAGAACTATTGACAGTTTCTATACTAAAAACATTTTTAAACATTACCCGGTTCAGAAATATAAATACGACTAAATGATCCTTGAAAAAAATTGTAAACAAAATATTTAATTACATTCTCTTTGACATTTGGACGTTAAAAGCAAATTTTATTCAAACAGCAATTTCTAATCCGTTGCTTCTACGACAAGTGCTCCAGTGAAAAGCCAGTTGCATACCTCCTCTAAAACAACTCAACCGAAATACTTACAGTTCGAGGAATACTCATTAATCTACCCTTGAATCCAATTTCCGTCGTTATGTCAAGTATAGTGATTGGTTCTTCAGCCGTTCTTTACGAATGTAGAATTCTCTATCTAGCCTCCTCCGGATCATGCATACATATATTGATTTTTAGAATTATTTCATTATGTTCCACATTGGTGGGACATTTTTTTTAACTTTTTTTTTTCATTTTCAGTATGAGGTAGGCATGCAGGGGCATGCTACCCTCCTGTAACCCCCCTGCTAGGGCTCACTATAGGATTTTGAGTAGGTGCAAAGTTTCTTTTTGATTTAAAGAACCATTGCATAAACCCAATCTCGCACCTACTCCAAATTCTATAGTGAGCCTAAGCAGGCGGGTTGCAGGGGGGCAGCATGCCCTCCATACCTACCTCATACTGAAAAATGAAAAAAATTCAATTCAGACAATTTATTTGGGACCTTATTTCACAGAGCTCAGATTTAAGTCATAACTTTAGTTCCTTATTTAATACTATCTCTTACAAAATTTGGGACTTATGTCTCAATTTCATCAAACAAAAGTTGGGACTTATATCTCACCAAGGTGGGACATAAGTCCCAAAACGTGAAATTCGGACTTATGTCCCTGCGCCCGAATTTCCAGCCCATTTCTGTCAGTGAACATACAACAGTGGTCTATTTCATCAAATTTGACAGTATAATAAATAAATAAATCGTATGTTATTTAATGTTATGACCAAGAATTAAGCTTTATTATAAAGACAAGGGTTTACCATTATATTTTAAGAATTATTTCGGGTAAATACCGGCTGCGGCTGGCTCGAATATATTCCAGCCGAGAGGCCCAATTTTCACAATTTAGTGAAAATCGGGATCGCTGGCCATTTTGTTTTGGGCCCATTCACCGAACGTGCGACGTGCTTGCGGTCGTTCGGCTTCAATTATTGTACGAGTTGGATTTTGTAAGCCCGCAAACCAAGATCCTTCCGCAAAATCTTCCATAAATTGGATGGGCGGACGGACTTATTCGGGTCTTCTTCTATACTCTGCTCCACCGAACCAAACCATTATTTTGGTAATAAATTTACACGATTTGCAAACGTTGTTCAGGAGTAAGTCTATCCATTATGAAATGGCAAACCAAACTGAGCATAAGTCAAGTGACAGCTGTCAAAAAGACCAACTCCGAAAAAAGTATTGCAAATTGAAAACCAACCAGACGTCGAAAAAACACCCAATATAATATAATGAAAACTGGCAGTGTCTACATCTAGCCTTCTGAAACGTTCGCATCCCCGACAACATCAAGTGTTATCTGCTCGGAGTCAGGATCCTCCTGCTGAAATTTTCCTCCTTAAAAGCCTCCAGGAGGCATTTACATGGTAAAGGCTAAAGCAAATTCGCCTTCCACTTCAGTGTTCAGGTGCATTTGATGTTGTTATGATGGGTGATGGGGTGTTTTTGAAATGCGAAATAACTACGCCTATGAAAATATTTTCTAGAATGACTCAAAACCCATCACTGCAGTGAAATTTATTTTTCAACTTAAAATTGAATGGCTTGAACGTGTAAGTTTAGTTTATTCCATTGTTTTTATTTTGTTGTCCATTGTGAATCTATTAGTTAGCACGTTAAAGTGCTGAATATAGTGGTGTGGAGTGTAGTTGATAAGTTATAGAGTTGGAGCTGACACGTGCAATTATTTGATATAGGAAAACATTTTCAGCACCATAAACAACATCTTAAGTGGTAAGGATGTCAAGGTTGAGCGAAAATATTAATCGATTTGTCTATCAATTTTTTTCGTTGGAAGGGTTGGGAAAAAATAATTTTGTATAACACTTAATCAAATTATTTGCTTAATAATGGGTTTTTCAATTGGCGCGGGTAGGTCTTGGCGGCAATGCTGCTTTGGTGACATCTGTCAACTCTGTGTAGTTTATCATTCAGCTACTGATGCCAAGTCACTTTGGCAGATAAAACGATTGAACAACACATCCAAAGGGTAAGACTTTATTAAATAAAATGAGTGTTTTGCTCGCCACTGCACACGTTATGTCCTTTATTCGGTGACCTTTCACAGTCGACTACTCAACGCTTGGTGGCTAAATATTATATTCGCAAGTCAAAGGAACGCATTTTGGACGAGAATATGGGCATGCTTCGTGAAAGTGTACACAGCAGAACCATAGTCAGTCGGTTCCTCCCCACGTACTAGAACTCGATCTTTCAAAGACTTCAGCTTGGTGAATTTTACATCCGCACTTGGGCCTAGCACGCATATAATATCCAATTAACCCAGGAAATCAATCCACGCCACGGCAGCTTAATATTTTTTTTGAAACTTATGGTATAACCGAGTAACGCCGGGTGGTTAAGCTAGTAATAAATAAATCTTATTTAAGGACATAAAGTTGTTGTTTCGTTTAAAATGTCAAACTATATTATTTCGGAAATCACTAAATGTTGACATTTATGCACCGGTCACTGTTAATATCTCTACCACTCAAGTAAAGACGACAAAATGTATATAAATGGAAATTGACTATCAAATCTGAATTGCCTGTAATTTTCAGTAAGTTTGTTACAGCTGCCCCCTAATTTTCACACTGACATCTATAAGATGACATGGCATCAACCAACACAAAAGCCATCAAACTCAAAAGCACCTAATGCCTTGAATGCATATTGAAGTTGTATATTCGGATATTGCTTTTTCTTTTAAATAAAACCCTTTAATTTCCCACGTGCCTTTGTGTAAGAAGTTGCTATCTTAATTTTATGTTCATAAAAGTTGCTTCCTGTGAAACAGAAGATTCTGAATGAAGTATTCTTTGGAAGTATCTAACATCAAAGAAGTGATTATCGATTAAGGTAAATGCTACGAAATCATTATGTAAGTTCAAACGAAATAAAATGTGATGAGCTTAATTTCTAGTCACATATACTCTCTCATTGTGTTTTTTTGCAATGTCCAAAGCTCCCTTCTTCTGCCTTTATAAAGAATATGCATTAGACCTTTATTTCCTTAAATAAGCAGTATTCTAGTATTTATAATCCCCAAAATGTACCACTCTTATCGTTCAAGAATTGCACCTTCAATAACATAGGATTAAGTAAATTATAAAAGAGAATAACATACACATTCCGGCAAAGCAATGCCTCTCGATTATTCTGGAACGTTCATCATTTTCTCATATAAAATTAGCATTTTCTAACCATAAATGTAAATGCCAGTCTAGTCGAATCCGTGTAAAGTTACTACAGCAAAAAATATAAAAGAAATATGTTTCCTTGAAACGCACCTGTCAGGCATGGTAAAATGAAGTTGGGAATAAATTATAATGTGTTCCCGAAAGCACCCTAATGGTTATTGCTTGTTGTAATAATTAGAAGGTTAACAACTAATTTTGACACCTTCTTGTGTTTTATTTGTATCTTAGTGTTGAAATACGTAGTTAAATGTGCGTATGAGTATGAGTGTACAAACATTTTGAAACAATATGGGAATTATAAAGGATACTGATTGATTAATATTAATAAGGAATAAAGGAAAATAAATTATGATATAATTTTCAGATCTATTTTAAGAATGTAAATGCATATGTAGTACAACAACTATAAACAAGATTTCAAATGCTTCTGAAATTCCTTTTCAGCAGGTTTGTCTGGAATTGAAATGAGCATTTAATTAGCAATATTTATGGTAATTATACACTTTCACGGCCAACTGGTTTTTTGGCTATACAAAATTCAAAACTAGACCGATTTTCATGATTATTTTTTTTAAATGTCCATTTGATATCGGATTTATTAAAAAAAATATAAAAAAATAATATAAAAAAAATACCATTAATCATCATTGTAATGAGCGAGCACTGGTGTTATTTTAAGTTGAAAAGTTGAAAATACGTGCTTTTTTTTCTGCTAATTTGTTTGTTTTCTTGCTTAAATTACGATAAAAAAAATTGTGAATTCAATTGGGTGAGAAAAAAATTGTATGAAGAATAGTTCATACAAAATTATTTTTTTCAGCATTCAAGCTAAAAAAAATATTTGAAATCTTACATGGGCATAATTAAAATATTTTTTTATCGACTTTTGTATCCGCCGTAAACAAGAATATTTTAAAATAAGTTGCACGACACAAGTACTTGCTGATAAGTGCGTTCGCATCATCAAACAAAATTTAATAAAATGCACGACTGGGTCGCACGAACTTGTTCTTACGCTAGATAATTGCTAAGTGACGAATCCATAACTTGCATTATATTACTTATAATCGCACGTAAAAAGAATCATGAAAATCGGCTCAGTTTTGAATTTTGTACAGCCAAAAAACCAGGTGACCCGAAAGTGTATAATTACACGGTAAAAAATTTTAGGGTAATTTTTAATAGTGGGTTAAAACTTAATACATCGCAAACATTACAATTATGACATCAATACAAAATATATTAAAATAACATAATACGATTATAGTAACTTTTTTTACTTGGGATTATAGGATTATGGATTCGTGCAAAAAAAATCTAACATTCAAACATGACATTACGATAAAAGAGAAGTTGAAAAAAGTGTCTGTCTGTCTGTCAAAGTTTCGGATGAAGAATCCACTAAATACATTTCAGTAGAATACACTAATATTTTACCACACATAATAAAAAATCGGTTTAAAAAAGAAAATTACACTATATCATTTAAAACTAACAACAGCCTAAACAATTATTTGACAACAAAACCAGCACAGGTGTATACAAATTGACATGCAACGATAGCCAAAAATTCTATATTGGACAAACAGGGAGAGCATTCATTTACAGGTTTAAAGAACATAAACCAAACAAAAACTCCAAAGTCAAAATCCAATTATGCAATGCACCTGATAGAGACAAAACATAATTATACTGACTTCGAACATAACCTGACGCCATTTCACTATTGCAAGAAAGGGAGATTACTTGACGCCTTGGAAAAATATGAAATTTACAAATCACACAAGATAGAGGAGGATAACACATTGAACGACAAATTGATCCAAAAGATCAACCCGCTATACGACACCGCACTACGACACATCAAATTAAAAAGAGACAACATCTAATGAGAATAAATAACACCAATAACAATAACTAATCCATTCAAAGTAATGCACCAGATAATAGAACTATATAATACAGGACATCCCAAACTTTGACTACGCCTGACCATGGAATTTATTCTGAATCGCCCTGCATTTTAAGTAAATAAAAAACTGTGTTAAATTTGTGTTTTTTAAAAACTATTTTCAATTAAATAATAAAAAAAATTCAAAATCATTTTGTTTTTGTATCTAAAAATTAAAAATTAAAAATAATTATTGTTTTTGAAACTATTTCGATGTTCCAATCTATTCAGAATAAAAAATAAAATAACATTAAAAATTGATTGCAGTTCTACAAACATTATAACAAACCCTTTATTTTTGGTTCTTCCTTCAAGATTTCTTTATAGATAACCTTCACATGTTGGCCATGGCCATTCCAGCTATTTAGCAGATTTTTTTCCGGGCTATCTGATTTCAAAAAGCGCACTTAATGGAGCGACGACGTGACGGACGCGCCAAACAACAATTTAAAATAACCTATTACAATCTTCAGAAAATTTTACTAATGTTTAGTTTTAAATTAAAATACGTTACGAACCTAAAAGCAAAATATCTGTTTTCAAAAGTATTTTTTTTATTTTAAAAAAATTTAGATTAATCAAACTAAATCACGAAACTTTCAAGAATGACGCAACACGCAATACGAAATGGTTCTTAACTTGCAAGCCATGTATAAAGAGCTACAAACTTGAATGCGTTGGTAAGTTTAATTTATTGGGATTACATCTTACATTATAGTGCAGTTTTTATATAGTATAGTTTTTAAGCATTACATTTTATTTTAAAGGTTTATATATAATCCCTTCGTTTAAATTTTAGTATTATAGGATTATATTTCAATCCATTCGATTACAATTTAATAATGTTTGTATTACAAATCAAAATGTCTGTACAAAACTATTAAAATGTAATACAAAATAATTACAAAATGTATTTAATATTTATGGAATATTAAAAAGAATTATTAACTGTATTACATACGCCTGTAGTACAAATGCTGTATTAAAAATATGCTTAAATGTTTACCCGTGTACCTCGTTGAAAAACAGTTAGTACATATAAGTTAATAATGCAAAAGAAAATACTTGCTTTCTCTTTGACTAAATATAATTGAACGTCTTAGAAAAAAGCTCTGAATATTTTGTTTTCTTGTTTCAGGAATTTTGCATTTGACATTGTAATTGGTGCCTTTTGAATTTTCTTACGAATTTTGCATCAACTCCGTAAAGTCATTTTTTGAAAGTAGTTGTCAAACAAGGATATAACACTTAAATTGTCATCAGTCATCTGTAACTGTTAATTCTTCAAAAAAAACCCAAGCACTATAAAAGAAAACACTTTAAGTTCATAATTTAAATTTATTGCAAACAAAATATATTTACGTCACTCGCATTTCAAATAAATTAATATGAAAATGTTAGCAAAAATGTTCTATTCATAACGAATCGCTCATAATATGGGAAATTTTTGCGATGTCATCAATCTCATTTTATCTCATCTCAGTTTCAGTCTCAGTTGTCAGTTGTGCCTTGTGCGGTGAATTTTAATATGTAAGTGCGGTTCGAGTTTCGTTTTTTTTAAGAAATGCTTTAAATTAATAATTTGTTATTTTATTCTAAGTTTTCTTCTTTAAATACATATGTATGTCACCATTATATTTTAAAAGTTGTTTTTCAGTGTCTTTCAAAAGTTTTTGAGTTATAAAACGAACAAAGAATTGAAGTCAAGATCCGATTGGTCGTGAATGGTGTGTTTTTCGTGGTGAATTTTTTTATGGCGGTCGATTTGAAAAATTTCAGTGAAAATGAAAATCAACAGTTCAGGGCTTTAAAAGAAAAAAAGAGTAACCAAGAATCAACTGAAAAATTTGTAAGATGGTAAGAAACTCATAAACCAGATTAATGATGTTTGACCACATTATTAATATTAATTTTAATATGAAAATATAACAAATATATAAAGTCCAGTTTTTAGCTATTCGTTTCAATGGATAACGATCAAAATGTTACTCTGTTAAGCTCTGTTATTAATTAGTAAAAAATAAAATCTTTTCTTTAGAGCTTTCGGGAATAATCGGAATTATCTTCTTAGGCTCCGCAGATTTGTATGCTGAGATGAAGTCTTATGGCCCAAGTAAACGTATTCCTTTCTATGTTTTGATTACCTATATTTAAAATATTAATTATGTTTGGGCCAATATCTAATCACATCCAGTTAAATGAGAGCATATAAGCAACTCTATTGTTTTCGTGCAAGATCCGGTCTAGATATTTTCCCATCTCTCAAGAAAATCTTTGTAATAAACTTTTCTGAGCCTAGAAGCGTCAGTTGAAGATTAGAGGTCCAGGTCGTCCTTTTTACATTAGGTCGTTCGTGTTTTATTAATTTTTACTGATCATAAAGAAATCTGAGTTGGATGGCTCATCATTTCTATATTGGGCTCTGCTGAAAGCCTCCTTGATTTTTCATCATAAGAAATTGAGCTTGCGTTTGCCTTTCTTGATAGCTTAAAAACTTTACGAGGCATAACTAACGTTAGTTCATTAACATTACCTTCATTATCATAATATATAATTCATAGAAAGGATTAATTATCACATTTGCTGAGTCCAATTTACTATTATTTCTGGGGTTGCTTTATGCCTTTGGATTTTCTATTTCGTAATTATTTTGGAAAGTTATCAATCTGTGGTCTGAAAATGTTACATTACTTGAAAATTTTCAGTAACTGATCTCAAGGGAATCAAAATTTGTGGAGAACATCAGTGAGCACTTCTTGAGTCTTCTACTTCTAGTAGGTCGGTTCATTACCTACACTCCCTATCAAAATAATAATATTCCTAATAATGAATCTAAATGTTGACTTCTGCGTTTATATCCGTGCTATTCCATTGAAACTGTTGAGCATTAACTTCACAGCTTTCCATCAGTTCCCAACCATTCCTATCTCTTACAGCCACCGAGCCATCGAATACGGCTGACGGTGGATGCACCTGTTCATCAGCTGGCATATATGTGGTGGTGGTGGTGCCCCTTACTTACCATACTTCACTGTCGTCATGTCAACGGTAGAATGAGAAGATAGAAAAAAAAGGTTTAAGATTTTTTTTCGCCATGTACGGTAGTTATCTTTAGTTGGACTTTTTAAAAATTCGGGATGAAATCTTCAAATGTTAATCCTCTGATGTTGCTTCTGTTATCCCATGGCTCTGAATAATGGTGAAGTCAGGGAGGTTAAGGTGGCAAATGCTAACTTATTTTGTTGAAGGCGATAGAGAGGGAGAGATCTTCAAGATTTTTTTTTTTCAACTGGGCACACAAGGATTTGTGTTTCCCTTATGATGTTAACATACTCCTCGATTGTAGAAAGGTTAGGGAAGGAGGAAAAGAAGGTGTCGATTAACATTGATCTTGAATGCTTACAAATTGAAATCGCAAGGAAAAACCTCGCCGGGTTAACTATTCCAAATTCGTGTTGTTCGGCTAAAAAAAGAATTTCTGTATATCACAGTACGTCCGAAATTGGGATCAAGGGTGAACTGATGAGCATTCCCTGCGAGACGGATATAACGGGAGAAACTGTAAAGGGGAGAAATGCAACTGGCTACTTCGAGGTAACATTTTTTTGTAAAAGAAACGATAAAATAAGAAAAAACATGAAACATTGCGTTGTTGTTCAAGAGGAGCAATTGTTTCCAAAGTAGTTCTATTTCCTATCAATATCAGCGCTCTATTTTGTATTCTATCGAGCAGGTGTAACGATGCTTGAGATGCACATGCCCAAAGGTGGCGGTTATACTCGGGTCTTGGCCGTATAAACGCTTTATAAATTACTTCTTACATCGATATAAAAACCCAGCATTTTTGGCGATTTCAAATATATGGTCGTCGGCACACATACCGAGTACTGAGAGCTTTTCGTGCCATTCATGGACAATGGCATTGGGGTTATGTTTGGCTTTAGCGACAGAAGGTAGCATTGAGTTTTCGAAAAAAAAAAAACAAAAAACATAAACTCCACACGATTTCTATTATCCTATTTGACAATGCTGTATAAATCGGAGTTTAATGAGTTTATCATAAGATACCGTAGAGATTGTACGTCCAAAGACGAAAGGCGTGAATCGTCGAACAAATATGAAAAGCTGAGGGTGTCAGCAAAACAGTTAAGTGGATTAGAAGTTATAAACAGAAGATCATTTATAAAATTGAGGAAAAGAGACGGAGACAGAACGAAGCTTTGGGGCACACCAGCATTTATTTTGTTGGAATCAGACTTGAAGCCGTCCAATACAACTTGTATTGAACCGGGATTTGTGTATATTAAGATCTTTGAAAACTCTTGCTACTGTACGATTGCAAAAGAAATCTGCCATATGCAATTGGCTGATCCTATGTTCGACAGACCCGCCAGAGTTGGCAGATGTAATAAAAGGCAATGTCAGAAGACACAAGAGCGAATCACGGCACAGGATACTCTCCAGGGAAGGATAATTTTTGGACAACTACGACTGAGCGAAGAGCGTGCAATACGAGCCATGGTTGCAGTTAAATCACTGGATGAGCAATTGAACGAACAAATTAAAAGATTCTGGAAAATAGAAGAGCTGAGCAGATCACCAACAATATCCGTGGATGACAAATGGATCGAAAACAATTTTCGCGAAACACTATTGAGACCCATCAGGACGGTATGTGATTACCATTCCGATGCATCCAAGGGCAAAGAGCTTAAGAAGTTCAAGGAGCGTAGCCATCAAAAGCTTCTACCAGATGGAGAGAGAGAAAACTAGGAGCGCAAATCAAGAGCTGAGGGAGAAAAAAGTGAGTTTCATGCGCTTGTATCTGGCTTTGGAACATCATGAGAACTGTCGACAAACAAGAGCCGAGTGCAGATAGAATGATCTATCATATTCCCCATCACTGCGTCACAAAGACATTCCGTGTGGTTTTTGACGCATCATGCAAAACTGACAACGGTGTTTCGTTGAATGAGCTACAACTGCCAAGAGCAAGGCTTCAGAACTATATACCAGCCATTATTACAAGGTTCCGGTGCTACAAGATGGCTATAACCGCTGCAGAGAATTTTCTGGAGAGAGCATCCAGGCGAAGAGCGTCAAAAGTTCTGGCTCACAGTGGTTCTGGTTACGTACGGCATGATGTCGAGCAGCTTTAACGCCATCCGAGCACTGAATCAATGTGCATATGTGCAAAGCGGCCATAGAAAACAGTGTCCGTTAGCATATGGAACAATAACAAATAATTCCTATGTTGATGACATGCTTTCTGGAGCAGATGACGACAATTAAGTTTTGAGTTCGCCAAGTACATGTCATCAAGTGAAAAAGTACTATCGGAATTAAGCAGCGCGAAGAGCAACATGAGCGAACTTACCATTGCCGGGGGCTTTAATGGATTCATACTTGGCCTGGTACGGGACTCAGCTACGGATGAAATACGTTTTAAGGTGCTTATCAATGAGGAAACTCGGAAGCTGACCAAACGAGCTTCCGTCAGCGAGATTGCCAAACTATACGACCCAAATGGGTACCTTCAGTGTTGATTCATCTACCAACCAAAGCAGTCGTGGTTTATGCTGTGTAGAGGTAAAATACAGTTTTAACAAACTGCCCCTGTCCTTGCATTTACCAAAAACCATAACCATCCATCTTACATACAATTAAATAAATAAATCAAAAATTCCAATCAAAAATATATAAGCAATAAATAATTAATTCATCGGGAAAAAATACAGTTACTCTTCTAATATTTGTATCCAAAGCTAATTTGTCATTTTAATGCGTTCCACATCTCCAATCCATTTATAAAAACTTGTTCATTTACTAAAGTTGTCAATAAAGAAGTCAGTGCCAACAATTCCAATATTTGATCATTTAATATACTTTGTTGCTGTGCAAGCAAAATGAATTGCAAAAAACAATCAAAACTGTAAAATTCAATAATTGATTGATGTTTAAATAACATCGGTGTAGTTTGACGAATGTGAAAAACCACCAAGTCCCATTATCACATCAAGATCATTGTATATGGACTGCATAGTTTAGCAGTTTATATACAATGATCAAGATCACAAATTTACAAAGTTCACGCAGATTATTTACATTTAAAAATTCCTATTGCTGCAACGCATACTTATAATTCAAATCGGTTTGAAATTAATTTACAAAACTTGATTTAAAATCTTATTTAGAACACATAAAATAAATAGTTATTTTGTGGTCGGGATAAGGGCAAAAAAAACACCATTCACAGTGATATAAGTACTTTCATTGTGATTTTAATGATTTATTGTTGTTCTAAATTGGACATTATTTCTGAAAGGATTTAATATACCTACTTATGGTTTATTTGAAACGGGAAATAAATTTGTTGTATTTTTCCAACAATTCAAAGGGTAATGAAGTTCGATGGAGTTTCGTAGGGTTTAATGCAAGGGCAAAGGTATACATAAAACGCGTTTGTGGTTTGTTGTCCACAAACATTTGTTGTGTATCGGTAATCGATGATTTCATTTGTTTATTTAAGTTAATTGCTTTCCAGGATCTATTTTAATGTTACATTTTTTAAACACATTCGTGTATTCATAGTTAAGACATAACACTTCCAAAAGTATGGAACGACTTGATGTATTCTAGCTTTTTTAGCTCCCGAACAACTTAAATTTGATAACTAAGTCATACCGTAAGAGCACAAAAAAAGGTTGATTTCGCGACTTCAACTTCACTTTTTGTCTTATACAAAGATAAAACACTAATGTGGCTTGTCTTCATCTTTTCTATTCCAGGAAAATTGTGAAATTCACAATTAGTTTTGAAATCCTTTTTATATCAAATTTATATTTATCCACTTAACCTAAAGTTCTTTTTCATAGAGCATTCGTTTAACTTCTAGCGTTTCCAAAGCTGACTAAAAAACAACTAAAAAAACAAAAAACTGAAATGAATGCCATTGCTCATTATTAGTATGTCAAGTTGTTGCCAGGCTTTTAGAGTTTACAACATTGAGAAGTCATTCACATTGTGTTGCTCATTTAGCCCATTACTCCCTCACAAGCCTGTTTAATGCCCAATTAATTTCCACACACCTGCCATTCTTTTTTTTGTATTTTTGAAGTTTTTTTTTTCTATTTTTTTTAAAAAGCAATTAACATAAAAAACGCATTTACTATTTTCATTATATGAAGGCATGAAAAGTCATCAGCTTTATGACATTGCACACACGGTGCTTAACCAAGCATAACCACATTGCATTGCAGCAAACGGTACGATGGTGAAACAAAAAAAAAAGGTGAATACATAATATATAAAATGGTGGGAAATACAGGGAGGACAAAAAAGAAAATGTCTGCCGCACCGTTAAGCTGCACCATAAACTTTCTACTCTCCGTAGATTAGTCAACACTTGAACATAGGTCTCTCAATTAGCTGCGGGTAGGTAGAGTTAGGTTGGCAGCAAGGAAAACTCCATCTGCACCCCACCATTATTCTCACAATGAAAGTAAAGTTTAGAGAGCACTGCGAATGAGCCTTGGCAGTCCTTAGCAGGAACAATAACTCACGCACAATGAGCGCTAATCCGCGAAAGTCTACCATCCTTAACAAAAATTAAAATGCTTTTGGAACTTGTATGTGAGCTCAGTGCATAGAGCCTTTTCAGGATTTTCGTTTCTTTTATTCGGGCTGCCAAAAGGGAGGTAATACGCGGGGATTTTGAGTTCTCTTTTTCT
Organism: Platycheirus rosarum; assembly: GCA_963971375.1. Taxonomy (NCBI): domain Eukaryota; kingdom Metazoa; phylum Arthropoda; class Insecta; order Diptera; family Syrphidae; genus Platycheirus; species Platycheirus rosarum. The sequence continues at coordinate 134,884,724 of OZ020508.1, forward strand.
TTTATTTTGAAAATACAGCCTCTCTCGCTTGAACGGTGGCTTTGAGTTTCAAGAACATTACTCTCGGCAAGTAATTCAGATAGGAATAATGGGTGATGGTACTGACTATTGGGTAAGAGTTTGGAGTCATTACCCACACGAAGCTTCATATCATTCTTATTATTGTGTAAGTACTAACGTTAAGTAAAATAATGTTGTGAAGGTAATGATCTGACCTATTTTTATTAGCTCTTTGTTGAATTTATGGAAACAACTTTGATCATATTTTAAACAACATATATATGTAGATAAAAAGAGGATGTAGGATGTATATGTATAGAAAAAAGTGGATATTTTTAAATATCCGGTAGTCAAGTTAAGTTTCTTTATTTGCTTTTTTATTCCAAGGTCGAAACTAAAGTAATACTTTAAAGAAATTGTTTTTAGGATTTTTATTAAAAACATTTTAAAAATAATAGGTTTATTAGTATCATTATCAAGTTGCTTCTAAGGGATCACCTGGTCAGGTTTTTTGGTATGCGGGATTTAAAACCAGGTTTTTCAGGCGCTATATCTCATTGTAAAATTTTAAGTGGTTTTGTAATTTTAAAAAGTCAAAATTCTAATAATCGTGTCCAATGTCCATCCTAACAATATGTAGCTCTTATCAAAGCGTTCATTTCGTGTTTGAGATTTCTTACCAGCTTTTTGCTGTTTGATAGATTTCTTACAACATTATACAATAAGAATTGAAATCGAATAAAAATTTAAATAAAAAACTTAAATTTTCAGCCTTAAAACGGCTGAACTTCTTAATTTGTAGCAAAATTTTGGTTTTGAGACTTCGAAGTTTTATTAAGGCCTGTTATCATGTTAAAATAAGGCCTATTCGATAAGACGATCAAACTTTCTGTATAAGTTTAGTTCGAAGGTTTTAAATATTGTGTTTTCAAAATAAAAATGCTGATGTGCCTTTTAACTCCTTCTTTACAAACGCAACTCTTTCGTTGCTTCGAGCCTACTCAAAAACCAATCAATTACCCTTTCATGGATAATAGACTCATTGTCATATTTCAATCGTTTCCTGATGTGCGTTTTTGAAGTCACAAAAAATTGCCTACTAACGGGTGATTTTTTTGAGGTTAGGATTTTCATGCATTAGTATTTGACAGATCACGCGGGATTTCAGACATGGTGTTTAAGAGAAAGATGCTCAGTATGCTTTGACATTTCATCATGAATAGACTTACTAACAAGCAACGCTTGCAAATCATTGAATTTTATTACCAAAATCAGTGCCCTAGAAAAGTTGGCAGAAAATCCGCTTTTTTATCGACAAATTTTGTTCAGCGATGAGGCTAATTTTTGGTTGAATGGCTACGTAAATAAGCAAAATTTCCGCATTTGGAGTGAAGAGCAACCAGAAGCCGTTCAAGAACTGCCCATGCATCCCGAAAAATGCACTGTTTGGTGTGGTTTGTACGCTGGTGGAATCATTGGACCGTATTTTTTCAAAGATGCTGTTGGACGCAACGTTACGGTGAATGAACCGAACACTGATTTTGGTAATAAAATTCAATGATTTGCAAGCGTTTCTCGTTAGTAAGTCTATTCATGATGAAATGTCAAAGCATACTGAGCATCTTTCTCTTTGACACTCTGAAATCCCGCGTGATCTGTCAAATACTAATGCATGAAAATCCTAACCTCAAAAAAATCACCCGTTATAACGCAATACAAGATAATCTTTATAAACAAAGTAAGAATACGGCTTTGTGTATAGTTTGTCTGGAACCTAGTCGCTTCAACGAAATTAAACAACACACTACTACTGGTTAATTTAGTCCCACACTTAAACAATCCTATGATTTTGCCTTCCTATAATGACTGCTTTAGACATAGCAACTTCAAAACCTACGCTCGTAGAACACAGAAAAAATCCTGACACTGTTGTTGCTGAAAATTCATCTTCAGTTCTTTCTACTACGTCAACCTCAACAATGATCTCTTATTTAACACACTTACGCAGTTTTCTAATAATCGGTCATTCCCATTGTCCTAAACAGAATCTCTGAGCTATAACTCAAGTTCTTATCATTTTAACTTAAATCCTTTTCCTATTTTCTTCAGGAAGTTTTTATTAAAATTCCCTTAAAGTTGGACTCCTATTCCATAAGTTTCCCAAAATCGTGTCCTTTTCAGAAAAAAAATATGATAGCTTATAGGGCATTCAAAATATAATTTACATGTTTATTCCCTGGGACATTTTGGCATTTGATTCAAAGATCCCAATGGTTTTCATCATATCAGACTAAATTTTCAAAAAAAAAAAAAAAAAAACATTTACCAACATGGAACACCGCTCTTGTCATAAAATTTTAAACTTTTCATCCTCTTACATTCGACACACTTCCTACACTTTATGCTGACACAGTCTATAAAGTTTCTTATCCATTAAAATCAAAATGAATTGCTTTTCCAAAACTTGTATCCGTTTTTATCTATTCAAACCAAATCCATATGCCTCTGCATGTATAACTCAAAAGAAGACGAATCTCGTGACATCCTAAGAGATAAAAAAAAAACAACCCACACACACATTTCCTAACCTACGCTGAGTTCCTCAAGCAAAAAGCTGTAAAGAGACAAAAAAAACTCAAAAATTACTCTTCAAGTACCTACAAAAGTTTCTCATATAATTTGAATCCTAAATCCTTCGGCATTTTGAAAATATTCCGAATCACTCACTTAGAATGAACTTTTGATTAATTAATTTAATTGATTGACCAAGTCAAAAGTTAGCAGAGATGTTTGTTGATTGAGGACGAAACAAAGTCTTAAATCCTTAAGGACTTAAAGTATAGAATATGCCTATGGCTCTAAAATATGATATATTTACATATAGTCGAAGGCTTAAAACAAAAAAAAAAAAAAACAATTTATTACTATTCGACAAAAATCCCAAAACTAAACTCAATTACAATAGAGAATATATATGCTCATAAACTTTGCAAATCCATTGTTTCCTTTTACATCCGTTTCATTTACCTAAACACTTGTAGGTTTGCCTCGAACTCTGAGATCTTAGAATAAGGATTTTCCCGAAAATACACACTTCCGCCGTCCATTAGTGTCTATATGTGTCTAACCTATGGAAAAGTAATTTCAGTCTATTTCCGGATCTCATAATTCCCTATTGGACGATTCTCCAGGAAGTATAGCTGTGCCAACTTTGGCTTCTCTTTTTCGTTGTTGTTTGGAAAAATCCTTTTCATTAATTTATATTTCTTCGCAACAGAAGCATCCTATTTAAGCCACACCAACTGAACACCAAACAAAAACTAAAAAAAACTAAAAAAACAATAGAAGAAATCTTCCACAACTTTGAACTTAAATAGGGATACAACAAGAAGTAAAAAAAGAATATGTGTGAAACAGGATGATTTTATTGTAGCTATAAAAGCAGGCATGTAGGTATATATATATAATATACATATGGAAACCTCGAAGCAGAAATAACAATTTAACGGAAAAGGATAAACAGGAAAATGCGCGAGACCAGAGGGTGTTTGAGGAGTGTTCGTATAGTATATCATAGTTCTTGGTTGTTTGCAATTTCCTTCCTTCAAATAGACGCCCAGCTTTGAAGTGCTGGTAACTTGGATATTATTCTGGAAAGCTGAATTTCTCCAGTCGATTTATCTTCTTGCCAACTCTAGCCAGATTGAAGTAGTTGGAACGAATAACTTCAAATTCAGAAGTTTAAATGCTGTAAGTTGACACAGAGAGCACTGTGTCTACTTTACACTTACGGACTTACGCGATGTATTAGTGCGGTACTAATTTTCATCGAGAAAATCCACGTATACATGAAGTGATCATGGCAAGGATGTATTATTATTATTATTTTATTTCAAAGGAAAAATCACAATTATTAGATTAGAATAATTTATGAACATGCCTGAAATAACATTTCTTTCCAAGATGATAATATAAACAATGAGTAGTTTTAAAGCACATAATTATATAAAAAAAATTAATAAAAGTTGATAAATTTGATTTGGTTTTAAGATAATAAAATAATATATGTCTTTGTACAGAAATTATAAGTTTCTTTAAACCATGATCACAGTACATATAAAGATATGTCCATCCATCAAAGGACACTTTCTTTTAAATATAGCCTTCGAATGTCTTGCAGTATCGGACAAACAGCTACGAAATGGTAAACATCGTCCCGCTCATTTCTATTACAAAAATTGCAAAGAAAAGGTAGATCTATGCGCAACATAGTTCTGATTCAAAATTTCTACCCTAGCTCTAAAAACTGTACCTATAGCTTTCGCAGAAAGTTCGTGATTAAAGTAATTAATGCTATTGACATTGAGGGAATGGTTTAGGTTCCTATAGATTTCTCTTGCTGTTGATGCTCTATTCAAATGTTGAAAATATATATTTTCATCAACTTTTGAGATAAGCTTAGAAAACATCTCTTGCCTAATATCTACGTTCGATTCGGTTAAATCTAGAGAAACGTTTAGCAGCCGAGCAAGTTCACTCCATTCCCTGAAAGGTGTTTCTTGTGTTCTCAGAAGATACTTCATAATGGATTTGTGAAGGTTAGGGCCCGGTTTCATCATAACTCTCATAAGAAAATCTGAGTGCAACTTTAAGTTTTTAACATAAACAGGTGCTATGCCAGACTCAACGTGAATTGCGTAGGTTGGAGTCGAGCTAGGTAGCCGGAATAATCGTTTGAAAAAAACGTTATATCAACTCAAATTCTTCAAAATAGGAATTCCAGCAACGACTTTTCTAATTGAGTTTAGTAATGAAATGCCTCTATAATTTTCGGGTAAGCTAGCGTCACCTTTCTTTAAGACTGGGACTATGACTACTTTATTAAAATTTGTGGAGTTGTCAAATAAAGTGTTAAACAAAGAAACAAGATATCTTTTGTATTCTAAAGACAAGTTTTTTAGAAACTCAGCGGGAATGCCATCAACTCCTGGAGACTTATTATTTTTCATTTTAAAAAGAGCAAGTTCTAATTCTTCAAAAACTATTGTTGAGTCAAGTATATCGTCCCTGGTGTCAGAACAAGCATAATGGAAAGATTGCAAATCGTCTCAAGGTATCAACAGGGATCGGAAATGGGAAGCTAAAATTTCAGCTTGTAATGGACTTGAAGACAGACGATTGTTTCCACCTAATTCCCGTACATTATACCAGAAAGTTTTAGAGTCCTTACACCTTTCTAGACTAGTTGCTAGATTCGCTATATAATTGAATTTTTTAAACCCGCAAACTTGCTTGTATATCTTGTTTCCTTCCAAATATGCAGACTTTAAGTAATCTAAATTGAATTTTCTAAATAATTTAAGAAAAGCAAAAGATTTTTTACGGAGTCTTATACATTCGGAATCAAACCATTTGCAAACGGATTGCAGGTGTTTACGATTATTGATACAGAAAGCAGATGATCTTACAATTTCTCTAATTTTTCTTCTAATTGATCAATTAGATTGGAGCTTAGGGGTGGCAGTGGGTCAACATGACGATTTATTCGATTATCATTCTACCGTTACTATTAAGTGTTGCATCTTTAGAATTTCTGATTGAAAATAAATTCGTTTGAGTTTTGAACTCTTTCACGCATGGATTTAGGAAAAGCCTAATTCTGGCATTCAAATCACTGCTCAACATAATATTTTTTAATGTGAAATTATTTAAAAACCGTACAATTCTTCATAGTCATTCAACTAATTATTACAATTTAAATATACAATGAAGTGACTTTTATAAATTGTTTTTTTATCATTAATTAGTCAAAGCTTTACAAAATTACGGATTGTACTTTTTTTAATACCACACAATATTTCCCCACTAGCTCTACCATGAATATAATTTCTAACTGTAGTAATATAGCTGGTATTAAAATCTTTAAAATATTTACAAATTTTTATTTTGTTTTTCTTTTTCTAAAAATGTTTTAATCAATATGATTATATCGTATTTTAGAATTAAGTTAAAAAAATCAGCTAGCATTAATTTATTTTTAATACCTGTTATAAATCTACTACTAGTACTTATTGTTTGGCAGACGGTACTGTATTTCTATTCATTATTCATAAAAACAGGTGGCTGTGCTGATGATGGTAAAGCGCACTCACTATTATGTTCTACCACGCTGCTGGCAAAAAGTCCAAGTGCATTCGAACCAAATTGTTGCTGGACAAAAACTATTTCAGATGACGTATTTATTACCAATCCTCGTGCGAATTTATAAAAAAATGTTTTGTTGTCTTTTTTTCGATAAAGAAATAATTATTCATGTGTTATGCTCATTCCAGTTCCTTTTAAGCTACCTGAGCGGCACAGAATCTCTTGCATGCTGTTGACAGAATCAAGCTCTATGAGCACCGCGCATCTTTGTTGTCGGTTGTTATAAGAATTCTCGCGTCTTTTTTACAAGAATATTTTCCTTTTCCCTCAGATTGAGAAGACCCTCGCCAGTCTGTTTAGCTACGTCATCGACTGCGTTGGTTTTTTCTTTTAAGGGAAGGTTCACATTTATGGTGTTTTCGTTGACCTTACGTGATAACAAATCGATTTGAGATTCTAGAAGCTTACATCTATCTGTCATTTTGATAAATTGTTCGTTTAAACGTGAATTTGTTGCTTTAAGAGAAGCTATTTCCGCCGAAAGTGATGAAATATCCTGTTTAGTTGCAAGGTTTTTAATTTTAACAGATAGTTTGCCGACTTCCAAGGATGTAAGATCTTCACTTATGATGGCTCCATTGTAATCAAAAATTGTAATTGATTAACTTTTAGTCCATTACCTTGCAGAAAGACATAAACTGTAATAAACAGCATAGGACTCATGATGCTACCCTGGTTCATACAGTGACACCAGAGGGGGATCTTTCTTTATTTTTATTGCTCTTATATTTTTAGATTGTTCAATTACTAAGGAGCATGTTCCGTTGTATTTATTTGATGCAGACATTTTCGCGTCTGTCTTTCTTCCGCGATTGTTGGAACGTGGTTTATGCTTTTGCCTTTTGAACTGAGTTCTAAGAGCGTCTTCTTTCTACATGACCTTGTTTATGAATTTTGGTTAAAAAAAAACCTTTTATTGTAAGCAGCAGTTTTTAAAATAGGCTGCTAGTCGCAGTACTTCAGCAGAAGACCCTGGTACTGAATAATTTCTTCCCTCAAAATAATTTTGCTAACATGTACTGCTAGAAATTCGATCTAGAAATCTTTTATAAAGGCACACAAAGGGCGCATTAAAAACGAAAAGGATGATTTATGTTCAGGAGAAAATAATATCAGTGAGGAAAGAAATATTTTGCTTGTGAACTTCACCCGATTTCTTTCTTCAAACTACGAATTGGTGCAACGAATATGTGGGTGCTGGGTGTACATAAGTGCAACCACCAGAGGATGTTTCCATGTTCTTAGTCGTAAAAAAAGTAGAAATATAGCTTAGCTGGATTCAAGCTAAAGGTGAAATATGTGTTTATATCTCTCTCCACTAGTGGAAGGACGAAGAATTACTTCGTATGGCTTCTTGTAGGGTGTTTACATTGTAAACATCTGCAGAAGTAGCAAATGTGCATTTTGTCGCAATGTTATGAGATTTCCTGCCAAAACAGAGATCCTCCTTCTCATAATGGGATGAAAAAACAATGTTCAACCATTTCCCTTGTTAGGAACAACAACTGGAACAAGAGGTGGATTTAATTAGTTTGTTTCCAAACAAACTGTTGGGTTAAAAGCTTGGCCCAGGATAACGATGACGATTTAAACGACGATAGCATCAGCACCAACATCTTTGCATCCACCAATCTAGCAAAAGGTATGTTGGTGTTTTTCAAATATACGTTTCACTTTTATGCCACCGAAATGATCCACAAACAAGATTGTTTCGCCGTCAGAAAATGACTCAATCGAAAGCGAACTACCAGTCATATTGACGTTGTCACTTCCATCCATCGTCTTGAGCCGTATACCGTCTTGGGACTATCTAGCTACACTCGACAAAAGTATTTGTACGCAAACATGTCCCTATTCAATTTTTGCCAAATATTTATTCTGCGAGGGTGTAAATTCGGTTTTGTTTGTCGGTATAGTTTTAGGTCTCCTCTCAGTATATTGATCTTCGTCCTTGTGGCAAAAGGAAAAGTTTTAGTTGTTGTTTTGAAGAGGGGCGAAATTAATTAAATGCCAATTACATTCTTTGGACAAGGAACGATATCGACACGAAAGGTTATTTGGCTATTATATTCGGGGTGAGTCTGAGTCTGGAGTTTTGAGGAAATATCGATAATGATAATATCGGTTAACCTTTCTGTTGTTGACTCTATTAATATTAAATTGTGGGAAAATATTTGAAGGGTGGGCATGTAATAATGTTTGTTCTTGATGTTTCTATTGTTTTTGGGATGCCCGTTTTGGTCAGCTATAATTCAGAAAAAATGTATGACATGAACATTTTGATGGAAGGAAATATGGGAAAGTAATAAGTCATGACAAAATAGTTTTTCTTTAAATTGAAAGAAAATTAAGGATGTTAACGTATATTAATCAATGGACACAAAAATAGATTCGATTGGTTTAAGATTAAAAAGGATTAATTAGGAATAGGGACAGTTCTAGTATAATCCTAATCCCATCGGTGTCCCAAAATTTTTTGTTCTTTTCCAATAGGATAAAGTATCCCATTAAAGAAAAAGTAAAAACCTTTTCAGAAACCATAAAATACACATCCGAAGGCGGCAATACATAAAATAACCTCCTTTTCGGTTTATCGAATTACTCCTTTTAGCAAGCCTGGTGCGCCCTTTACAAATGGCTTTAAGCCAACTAACACAACAATAAGAAAAAGTATCCCTGAATGAAAAAAATAAGATATAGAAAAGGATTCTCTTTTTCTTTTCTTCAAAAAACCATAAAATACAACAACAAAAAGAGCAACATTGCGTACTTTTCAGTGTTCAATAATATTTTTAACATCAAGATTCCCTCTTCTGCCCCTACACTCGTCAATTCTATACAAGGACCCACCGTATCGGCCTCTTATTGATGGATGATGATTCGTGGTAGTGTGTGGTTTTATTTGAAAGCATCTCAACTACCTCCTTCCTGGGTAAAGAATTCTATCGAAAGTTCTAATCGTAATCCTTCGATTGGTGGCAGGAGCGTCGGCGGCATAGGATGGCAATACCTACATCCATTCACAAGGATTTAATTTTGAAATGTGAAGATACTTTTTTATTTGATAAGAAATCGACAAGCGCCCGTCACAATTTGAGAATAATGACATAGGTCTCACTTTGATTGGAATGCTATGCTATTGGCTTACTTGTTTTATGGGATTGATGACAATGGTCTGATATTTGTCATTTTGACATATCAAGAATAAAAGTTATATTTGTCACAATGGGGTCTTTCAATATATTAAAGAAACTTCTGAAATAGTCAATGAAGTTTCAAATTGGTACCTGCAGTACATTTACATTACATTACATATTGATCTGCTCCGTAGATAAATCTACGAAGCAGAGACACTTATGAGCACTGGCTGCTGAGGCCATCGGCTCAGACAATTACAAAGACAACACACAAGACGACATTGATACAGGACAGAACAGAAGATAGAAAGAGGACGGAAAAACAGAAAACACATAACACATGTCAACAGCACGCAGTTGGTTTCGAGACGGTTCTCCATCTTTCCACTAACCACACGCAACGATGCTTGATTTCGCTGATCTCACGGGAAGCGATGCTTTATCGGAGCCAAGGCCGTTGACTGGTACCTGCAGTAATTCGATATTGTGAAATAGGTTTTATTATTTAAAATAATGTATTGAAAACCTCACCGAAAACATTTACAAAATTAATGTAAGAAAAAAAGGTGACTCTACAAGTGAAGCCTTAACGCGAAGCAGTGGAGTGGGACCAGTTGAGATCATAACAATCGGGGATTTAAAAAATTCGATTTAATATTTTTGACTTATTATTTTAACTTCAAACTTCAAACTTTTTTTTACAAGATTGAAAAAATTTAAATTGGCGCAAAATTATAGACAACCTATTTTTAATACATTAACTTCACACTAAATGTTTATTTCTGCACTAAGTTTTACTCAATTAAAATCAAATTTGAAAGTTTGACAACCTTATGGAATTTAGGTTTGTGTGTATTTTTATTTTCAAAATGGCGTTTTGTGAGAGCGAGCCGTCATTCTCTCTGAGAGTTTTTAGTTTCACACTAAAAAGATAATGCAGGGGATTCCTGTAATTAAAAATCTAGTTTCACACTAAGAGAAAAAACAATTTTTGAGTCGTCTATAATTGAGGAACTACACTTTTAATGTTAGTGCCAAATTTTATTTGTTTTAATTTGGTATTAAAGCGTCTATAGTTTTGCGCCATTGTCTTTAACTAATTTTAAGCATAAGCTTTATAGAATAATTTCAAGCATACTACTGCATTATTTCTGTTTAAACGGTTACTTGTATCTTACACAGTGTCTGAGTAAAGCTAATAATTCCCTGGGTATTTTGGTCTACCCTAAGCAAAGATAATGTATCTTAAAAAATATGACATAAATTAAGAGAACTATAAGTCTTCTTTGGTCAACAAAAAACAGGGAATTTAAAGTGTAAAAGTAACTTACTTACATTCAGGTCCATCACCTAATCCTCTAATAGAATGTCAAGAATACCAAATTTGAATTGGAACTATTCGGTGATACTTCCGTGGTATCTTAACTTTTTGAAGTGAAACTTCTTAGGCGCATGAGATATGTTCAACGTTTTTGTCTAAGAATAGGTAGAGAGCGATTGAGACCGATTGAGAGAACGTGAGAAGGCAAACGTAGCATGAAGCACATAGCTTAGCCATGGAGTGAGAGCAGGGAGCAAGCGAGTGAGTAAGCCCAGATCTGTTTTATTTATTTGCATTATTTTTATTTATGACAGAACACATTTGAAAAAACACAAATAATTAAATTTTACGAAACGATCACTGAGTAATCCGGATATTGTTCAGGTGGTGTTGTTGCTTTTTAATTTGACTGACATGTGACATCGATATGTTGGCTTGGCAGGTAACTTTGCGTATTGTGGATTGTGTGTGTCTTCTATATGTGAAATGAGTGATCATTAAAGATAAGAGTGGGTGGGATGTTTTAGGGCAGAGCAGAAGTTAATTATAATAAATAGTAAATGGGATATTTTTTTGTGGATCGTGGTATTTGGTTATGATTGAGTGGATGGGTATTTGTTTTTAACAATGGGAAGGATATTTTGTATTTATCATCATCGAAGGAAATATATATTTGATGATTCCCAAATAAAAAGCAAACGGTTAATTTTAAGAGTTTATTTATACTGACTTATAAAAACGTATAAAGTTAAGTATCAAGACAATAATGATATATTAAAGAGAACGCATTGGTATAAATCGTGATGTTCTAAGTATGAGTGTTGATAAAAGAAAGATGAAAATAAAAAAGGTACATTCACAATAATCTTTCATTTTGATTTTTTCGAAAATGGCTCCAACGATTTTGATAAAACTTTCAGGGTGATATTTTTTTACAACAATATATCTTTCAGTTAGAATGAATTTTTCGAAATTTGTTCTATAACTTTCTTTTCTTCAACTTTCTCGAGAAATGCTTAACATTATTACAATCAAATTTGATATTCAGGAAGATGTAGATAGCCAAACCAATTCAGCTTAAAAATATTTACGAAAAACTTTTGAAGTGAAACTTCTTTACGCGCATGAGGGTCGATTTCTTACGGATAAAACGGAACTAGTGACACGGAAATGTGCAACGTTTTTGTCTAAGAATAGGTAGAGAGTTATTGAGACTGATTGAGGGAGAGTGAGAAATGGTGGACGTAGCATGAAGCACATAGCCATGGATCAAGCGAGTGAGTAAACGCAGGTCTGTTTTATTTATTTACATTTTCATTAGTTTGCATACGGTGTATAGAGTAATATGACTTAAATTTATAAATAAATAAAAAATAAAAAAAGAACTTTCACTTCTGACATATGTACTATGTACGCACGCACTTTTTTTTGCTCGCACTTGTCCATATTCATACAATAGACAAACCTATTATGGTACTCCGAAATTTGTCCATTCTTATTCCAATACCCTGTATTTTTTTGTGGGTTATTACCTGAAACATGCCCGCCATATTTTCATCAACTTCATTGAACGGTAGCTATTGCAATTTCGTTTATCACACTTCCCCATAGATTAGCAGATGTTTTCTTCCCCACCACTGATAAGTTTGGAGATAAGAATAGTGAGCCATCGAGATTTCTCATATCTTTGTCCAGCGCTCTAACGTTATCTCGTGTGAACCAATCGCTATTCTTTTCATGGAGCTTTTAACCGTAGCACTTTAACTGTGATGTCGAGGACCTTCGCTTTAAGTGGCAATTTTGAAATTAGTTGCGCCCTTGTTCATATTAGCATGTCGCATTTCCTGAATAACATGGGTTTGCACCAGCAGCCGGTGCAGATATTTCTTCTATCTCCCGATACATAATTTCACTGCCTTGGCTTCGTCATTCCATAACAATGCTTATTTGTTGCTTTGGTAGTGTCCTTTAGAAGTTGTTAGTAGTGATATCGGTTTTTGTAGGTAAGTTCCTCATTTTCATTCCTGCGCTGGATATGTTATGACACAGATAATACTTCGTTGAAAAGTTAAATGCTTCGCTTTTGTTTTTCCCAGATTCTACCCAGCAAAAGCCTTTGCTTGTTTGCTTGCCTTTCCCTTCTCCATAAAAATTATGTATGAAGATGATGTCACTTTTCAACCGTCTCCATGAAACTGGCTACCAGGTGGTCGTCGATCTGATTTCATTTCCAACACTTGTAAGTGATAAGAAGCCGTTGTAATTTATTGAACAATGAACATAGTATTTAACTCTTAAAGATCATGTCACCTGTACATTTTTTCACCAGGAGAATTCCTTGTTCCTTATCCCAGTAGTCATAGTCCTTGTCCATTAAAATCATTATTAAAATCCAAAAAGTCTTCTAGTGGACTTTTTGGATTTTAATAGTGATTTTCCCTCATACTGCGGGTTGTTTTCTTTTTAATATTGCGGAGTGGTAGACGCAACTTTTTTCCACTTGATCACAACCTATTGTGTAGAAACGCTGATAATATTCAACACCCTTTCATGCATCACTAGCTTCAGAGGCATCAAACGGTCACTTGACGCTCCAACTTGCCACTTTTAGATTTCCACCAATCTGTTGCATTGCTTTGCTTGCCCCTGAAATCCATATAGTTAAGACTCGATCATTTCTGGTTGGACCAGAATCAGAAAAAAATGCATATCTGCGGTTCTGCATTGTGGGATAGTTCCTGTTGTATGTACATAAACTTCCATACTGCTATAATTTTTTCGAAAAAAAAATTCCCTGCATAGGGTTATTCCCAAAAATTAATAATTCATTAAAAAATGAACAATTCAGTTGTACGAATGTTTCTATTTTTTTTAATTGCTGAATTGCAAAAAGCTTAACACTCAAGTCTTCAGTTGCGTACTAACCTTAGTGCTTAAGAGCATAGGAAAGGCACCCCTTTTCTATGATAGAAAAATTATTTATTTCTGCACATACATTTTCCTTCCTAGACCATTATCTATTTTTACAAGAAATAATGCAATAGGTTAACATTAAATATTGCAAGTAACCTAACTATCTCAAATGTTTCCACACAAGAAAAAATCTAGTTAGAGTTACCATACACTGTCCCACTTAAATTCAGAAAAAATCATCCTCGGTCTTAATATTATTCCCATCATCATCCATATAAAATCAACCCTTTGGTTGTCAAAGAAAATACAAACAAAAACTCAGTTTTTTTAAAAAACCCACGCAAAAATAAAAATTATAAAATAAGCAAAAAAAACACACATCCAGCAAAGGGGTTAATGTTCACTTTATGACATCCAGAGTAAGGTATTCCAAAAAAAGAAAAGCTAAACAAAATAAATATAAATGTACAAAAAGAAAAGCAAACCCACACAAGAAATTTACTTATGCACAGCCATTGCCCATTAAACTCATGCAGTCAACTCTGCAATAAATTGACCCCACTAGTTTGCTCACTATACCTAAACACATCCACTCCACCTCGATGTGGGATCCTTTCTCTAGACTGCTGCAAGTAGCACACACCATACACCAACATAAAGGACATTCAATGCAGTATGCAAGAACAATAAACGACCCGTATTTTCGGTTTTCTCCCACTGAAGGGATATATGTTTTTCCATACACGGCTATCTGTGCATAAGTCTTTTTTTACATACATATAGAATATCCTTTTTTTCTGCACACCTCGCAACTCCTGAAATGCTTTGACATTAAACTGACAGCACGATTCACAACCATCGCACCCACGCGTATTCACCGCCAGCCCATCCGAAATCCTGTCGTTGAATATCCAAAAACAGTAGATATTGCCAAAAAGGATAACACTCTCCTATATTATTACAAAGTTTTTCAATTTTTTTTTTTTGTGATGGTATGTGCAATTATTTTACAATTTTCCACCTGAGCCTTCAAAAATAAAAAGGACAAGCATTGCTGCTTGTTTTTGGGGTTTTCTTTTATTGAGATTCGTGGAATTCGTCAAAACTCTACGAATAGATTGGAAAAATGTTTCCCCAAAACCAAACCATCATAGTGGGAAAAAGTGAAATGTCCTTTTCAGAAAAGAAGCAACACGTACAACATCCAAAAACATCCCATGACGCGTAGGAACGAACATCGTTTGGGGAAACTGCTTGGTAAAAACGATTTTCTTAACTTCAAAGTTCTGGAATTTTTTGATAAATTCCAGGTCCTGCGCAGAAGGATTTTGCTGGCAGCAAAGCTCTCTTCCTCGTGGAATTCACAGGCTTCGCATAAGGTGAATGGAATTGTGCCGCTATCTGGGCTAGAGCAGTCGTCGTGATACTTTTGTCGTGTAACAAGTAAACCACGGACTATCGTGCGCGGAATTTTTGTCTATCTAAAAGGATTTCACATTCTCAAAACTAACAAAAGCAAAGGAAAATTATTTCAACTTCTGATATCTTTTTCAATAGAAACTGACCGGAGGAAAGCAAATACTTAAGACCGGGTTGTATACAGTAAAGGTCATTCAAATCCTTTAATTTATTTTAAAAAGTCCGCTCAATATAACGTGAATGGATTTCAAACAAAAATTAGAATAATAAATTGAATTTAGTATGATTACACAAGAATAGTGTTGAATACTTGTATTTCCTTGACAAGAAAACGGATATCTTCTCCTATTTACTTGTGCAATAGGGAAAGCTCTAATGAAATACACAACAGTGTCAGACTCGGAGACTATAATTTTGTTCTAAATTTTATTTTTTTTTTCGGAGAAAATTATGTGAAACAGTGCTTTTGTTGGCTTTTGTCTGTGTATGAGTCTTATAACTTTGATATGTTATTGTACACAAAAAATAGAAAAAAAATTGTATTAGTCTATCGAATTCGATATAAAACAAAAAAAGGATAACTTAAGGAATCTCTGACTGTCTTGTGAGGTATGTTTTTTATCTAAAATGCATGTGTTGGTGTTTTTTTTTTTAGGAATTTATTGCAAGGGCGTTGCACTTGTTTTTTAGCTACAGTGTGTAAAATAAATAAACATATAGTAAATTCCCCAAGAAAAAATATAGTTTGCAGAGGTTGTTATCTCAGTCCATTAAGCAAACCGAGTCGTTTTTGGAGTTCTCAAGTCATTTTGTCTGGATACGTGCCCTAATTATAAATTGGCAACGCTTTTCACGAGGTCATCATTTTCTAGAAAGAAAGCTCAAGAATCTTAACCGATTAAGAATGAAAATATACATTTAAATGGTGAAATTGAATTTCTTCCTCAA
Source organism: Platycheirus rosarum (assembly GCA_963971375.1). Taxonomy (NCBI): domain Eukaryota; kingdom Metazoa; phylum Arthropoda; class Insecta; order Diptera; family Syrphidae; genus Platycheirus; species Platycheirus rosarum. Next base: position 134,900,666 of record OZ020508.1, read on the forward strand.
GAGATAAGTTCTCAAGTGCAAATATTCACTAAATTGTTCGTCCTTTAAACTTTTGGTACATTAATTTTTAATGGGGACCTTTTGTTTATCAATAATTAAATTGGGTATGTTGGTTAAGGATTATTTGAGGGCTAGACAAACATTTAATAGATTGTACATATCCCTTTTGGAAACTTAAATTTTGCTTTTAAGGACTTAGCTGTTTTTCTTGTTGCAGAATGGTTGTTTTGTTAAATCCTGAAGGGTTTGAATATGTTCAAGAATATTTTAAGTATGAATTAAGTATTGAATTAAAATGAACATTTTTTTTTTAAACTAAGAATTTTTCGGGAAAACGATCCGGACTTTGCAAGACATAAATCTCTGTTCATTTTAAAATAATAAAGAAATAAAGAAGTTAGTGAACAAATTGTTTTTAGAAAGTTTATATTTTACATAAAATTAGGAATTCATGTTTCTTAAAACATGAAGATTTAAATTGATTCGTTACGCGCCAGCTTAGCTTAATACGAGATATGATTTTTATCTAACGTACTTTAATTATCTATTTTGTATATTTTATAAATTATAGGCATCATTTCAGTTTCCTGACTCTTTTTTTTGATTCTATATAAATAAAATCGAGTTTTTCATCCTTTAATGTTCACATTTTCAGCAATATTTTATTTGCAAAATTCTTTAAAACCGTTTAATACGATTCCTAAGTTTTGCATTTTTAAAAACTGCTTTTATTAAATAAATTAAAAAAATATTTAGTGGCGCTACATGATATGCACTTTTTTAAGACAAATTTTATTCGCTTAGCAGTCCGACACACTAACCACGGAGAACTTTCGTTAAGTTTCTCTAATAATAAAAATTAAAAATAAATTAAAATGCTTAAGCGATAGTAGATATTTTTTTAATTTTTTAATAGCTTAAGTACCTTAAACAAAACGAATAGCTATTATAAGTTTATCATTTTTCTAATATATTTGGAAAAGATGCAACTTTTTAGAATGTCCATTTTCAGAACGCTAGAGTTGCGAAATTTTTAAAAAACGATAGTTTTAACAATCACGCTTTGCGACCATTTTTTTAGTTTTTCTTAGACAGTTTCTACACACAATTCAGTGTGATCCAACGTTTGCTGTGTTTGCATGTGATAGCTTAGTGAAAGCCAATATATGCCGTACCGGCCTAAGCAATTGCTTTTAGATAAGCAGTTTTCATATAGATTGTAGTATTAGTGGTTAAACATGGCAATGCATGGATTTTTGATTACTTTTTTCAAATAAGACTCATCGGACGAAGTAGAGATTATTGGTTTCTCTGCCTCGTGGGCGTGCATGTTGAACGTCTTCCTTATATGTACATACAAATATACATTAATTGAAATGTTGGTTAGCAGCTGTTCAAAATAGATTTCTAACTCTCAATATTTTTAAAGTCAATTTGTTAAGGAATGTTGATATTAATATTGTATTACAATTTTTGATCTTACAATAACACTGTTTTGGAACTCAACAATACAAATTAAATAAACAGAAAATAAAAGATAGGGTAAAATAATTACAATTAGAAATAAATACGGCCATTTTATGGATTTGACAATTCTGGTTTGAATAATAAAAAATAAAAATACGGTTTTTAGAATATTTGTAACAATTTGAATGATTTAAAAAAAATTGAAATTTCGAGTTAATTGTAGATTTTAAAGTGAAATGAGCAAAATAAATTCGAATCTTTAAATCTTATAATTTAATTTGCAGTTCATATTCTTAAAGTTTTGGAATTCTCAACAAATTTCCTCAGCCATTATTAATGCAGCTGAAAAATGTATCTGAACTATGAACACAATTTCGCATTAATACTAAAAAAACTTGTTATATGTATCTTTCCTTCTAACTGAGTTCTCTTTGAAAAGCGCTAAAATTGAGTAGGTGTATCAAAGAAATATTACGATTAATTTTTGGCAGAAAAGTCTAGAATTTTTTATGGGAACAGGATTCATGTTTCTGAGAATACGGAGATCGCGGAAGGAAAACTTGAATTAGCTAAATGGAAGACAAATGCGAAAAATGTGTCTATCAAGTTTTTTTTAATATATGCAAAAGTTGTAGTTTTTTATTTGCGATTATATATATTATATAGTCATAAGGCAAGTTTTGGATTCGTGAATATTAAAAAAATTGAGATAAAAATCAAACATGACATTACGATCATAGAGAAGTCTAAAAAAATCGAGAAAAAATGTCTGTCTGTCTGTCTGTCAGTATGTATAACGAGCTGCAGCCCAAATGGCTAAACCGATTATCTTCAAATTTGGTGTGTAGAAGTATTTTGGCATTCCCCAGAATGAAATTGAATTGAATTTTTATTTTTAGGCCTAAAAATAACGGTACCTGCCATATGACCGTTTAGGAAAAGCTTATTTTTCTCGAAAACGGCTACAACGATTTTGATGAAAATGTTTAAGAATTTTTTTGATGGCATTGGCTATCATTTAGTTAGACCCATATATACGGGCAAAGTCTATTAACGGGACCTTTCATATAACGGTTTATTTAATTTTGACTTTTCTCGATAACGGCTATTTGGATTTCTGTCAAATTTTATATTTGAGAAGACCTAAGAATTAATAGGGCTAATTAATTCTGCATATCAAATTTTATAATAACTTTTTTGTTCTAATTTTTTTTTTTTTTTTGAAAAATCAATATTTTTAAAACTAATCAAAAAAAAATATTTTAAATTTTAAATTTACATGTATATTAATAAAGTGTAAGGAACTGCATACCAAAATTAAAAAAAAAAAAATTTCAAAAACTAAAAATATAAAACAGGATTTTATCAAAACCAGTACTACAATTTTCAAAATAATTTGTTCGTAAATTCTTTGTTATTTAGGACGTGTGATGGCATACTTCATTTTTACTAAAAACCGTTTAGTATTGTGGTTTTGAAAATTTAATGCCTCAAAAATTCAATGTTGTCTTCTGTCGTTAAAGCGAAATAATTCCCCAATGCTTTGATCCGTTTCTTCAATGCAAGTGCTACTCATGGATAGTATGAGTGGCACATGCATTGAAGAAACTGATAACCTCCCTCTCAGTTCTCAGTAATTCTGCTTTCTCCCAGAATTGTATAATTTTTTTAAATAATAAATCATTGTTTTTAAAAAGGTTGAAACATCAGAGAAATTTATATTTTTTTTATCAATTTTCTCTTCGCATCGTCATCGAAGTAAATAAAATCCAATTAGAGTTGAAGAAGTTGCTGTATCCTATATTTCCTGCTCTGCGATACACTTACTCATATTACATACGATACACAAAGCACCTAATCAATGAAATGTGTGTACTTACTAGGGCAACAAAAAAAATATTCCCTCATCAAGGATTAAAAATAAAAACCCATCGGCTGACTCTGACTGGATTCAGGATCGGCTGGTATGGTGTTGTGTGTTGTATGTTTATTGCTTATATCCCTGGAAATATTTCAGGTTAAATGATGCTAAGCCGCCCTTGGATATTTATTTATTAATACAGAGCAACCGGGGAACTGGCTAATCATCCCAAACAATCTAAAGTGGGTGGGATAGGACACAAAGGAGGCATAAATATAAAAACATAAAACTCCACACCAGCCAGCCTCAGCCTCCTGCCTCCCATATTCTGTATTTAATGGTTCGTTCAGCTGAATTGTATGGTTTTAGTTAAACATCAGACGCCGTGTCCGTCTCCGTCGACGATGATGATGATGATGTTGATCCGAAGAAAAACCATCACAGCTCACAGCCTTCAACCATATCAAACAAAAACCAAAAAAGGAATACTTTTGTTAAGGTCCGCCGACCTCCAGTTCCAACCAACCCTCGTAATATGGACCATCATAATCAGATTTGTTGTGTGTTTTTTGATGTTTATTTGTTTTTCTGGAGGGTTTTTATTTTGACATTTTTATTTTCACCCAATATATCGTGAATCGTGGATTTTGTTATGGGAAGGGGTAGATGGGTTTTTGGCCGCCCGACCACCGATGACGGTATAGTTTGCTACATCAAAGCGTAAAATATTACTGCAGGTGCCCACTTTAGTGCCCTGCGTTCGTCCTCTTAGATATATTGTACACTTGGCTGGTTGAGTTTGGGAAACAACGTTGCATAAAACTTTGTTTCGCAAATAAAATAAAAAACAAACATTATACACAAAATGCGAAGTAAATTGGGCAATGAATGGGTTTTCGCATGGAATTGGGATTTATTTTGTACGAGTCTTTTGGCGTTTTGCTTGTGATATTTTTGTTCATGTTTAAGTGCGTATAAATGGAGTTTATATTTTTTATGGTCATAACGACAAAAAAAAAATATAATAAAGGGTTGGATAAAGGTGAGTTATACATATTTGTTGTAAGGTGCGGCGGATTAGGTTGATTTTTTTATTGCAAGTGATAGAGGGAATATGGTACAAGGGTTGTTATAGGTTGTGAATCTAATGGATCGGTTACGGTTTCCAGTTAAGTGCGGGGAGGGTGGTTTTCTTCCACTTTTTGTTGATTTTATATATCGAACAAAATAAACATCAAGAAAATGGGATTCTCAAATATGTAATGGGCCTCAATATATGTATGTTTTTTGTATGGGGGGTGGGAGTGAAAATTATATGTTTGATTTGAGTTTGTATTGTTGTGGTGTAAAGGTTGTTATTAAGTAGCCAAAAATACGTTGACGGAAATAATTCTCGAGGTATACTCTACTTATGTGGTTTGGATTTTGAATGTAGCGGCTCAACTTACATTTGAATCTTTAATATCTTGAGTCCATTATGTAATCTAACAATTTTTTTACCAATTTTCTTTCTATATACATACACAACTCATTGATATGAGTTCTTAGAAATTCTTGCTCCACAAGATAGTACATTTACTGGTTAACATTTTAAAATGTGTCGTCACTATTGGAAGTTTTTTTGGCTTTTAAATACTTCAGTTAAAATATTTTCATATCGTATATTTTCACTCGAAATCTCCTTCACCTAGTTCATCAGTATCCTGTTCATTAAACTCTAGACTCAAATGATCCCCTCCTTCACGCAGTGCCTTCTGCGAAAGGTTGTGTTCTGGAAATATTTCGTGCACGTGAAATTGAATGATAAAAACCATTTTCATTTTTTTTTGTCGTCTATTCGTTCTTAGTAGACTTGTTTATTAGAGGATTATTAAATATTTTGAAGACTTTGATTTCTAACTTTTCAACGAAAAATTTTGTGTTTTCCTTATCGATTGCAGCAGGTTTGAAGGTTACCCTTGAGCAACCCCTATGAGATTGCGTGGTAGTCTATAGAAAACGTTTTCGATGATGAAGCAAACCTCCACTTTAATTCGTATATTTTGGATTGCATCCGTTGTTAATTTAACCAGAAAGCACCCACATGGGTCTTCAGCAAAACCTAATATTTTTTCCTTATTGTGTGTGATATCAGAACGAAAGCTATCGCGCAATTATGTGTATTACATTCTCTTGTAGATTGGGAGATGGTGATTTTCAATCCACTTATTAGACGTTTGGTCACCGTTGACAAACTTGAAGGTTTGAATCCTGAGCCAACTAGACCCGATCTTTTTCTAGAATTCTGAGGGTATTTTGGGTTTTCCACGGCTGCACTAATTTTCTCGCTAGAAGCAAAACTCTGTAAAAAAAACTAATTTCTTCAGGCATGGAATTGAACTTTAATAACGCAACCTTGCTTTCCCTTTGTCGCAAAGGAGAAGAGTTGTACGGGAAGAATTTGTGAAAAAAAACAGTAAGTATTAGTTTTGATGTTTTTTAATTTATTTACTCTTGGACCCGCTGTCTCAATGCTTATAGCTGCGGCCTTTCGAGTTGATGATTCTGAATATTCCTCATCATCCTTTGCTTATTTATACAAATCATTTGCATGTCCATTTCCATCCCCACCACAAGCCATACTTAAACACTTGTCCTATGAAAATGCATTATCATGTATACATCATCGTAAAACATCAATTTTTATTGCCAATTGATATCGATACCCAAAATACATACATATCCAAACGTAGCTAAAAAGACTCCGGTCATTTACACCATTAAATAATAACTCATGCACTTCACACTGGCTCTATTTGTTGTGTATCTCTTATAGGTATAGCCATAGCTATATCGAGTCCAGATACACAAGCAGCGACAATAGCGATTGACAATTGCAGTTTAAAGTATCAATGAGTTTTGGGTGATGTCATATTAATGAAGCTCGTGCTTTCCCCTTTGCGTTTGCCATGCACTGTCCCATATAGTTGTGTACCTGACGCAGTGGTTTCAGATGACAACAGGCGACAATTAATTAATTGCAGTGTTTAGGCGGCGCTATGGGTTTCCGGATATGATGATCATGAGGATCGTTTGCGCAACAAAAAAGAATATCTTCAACATGAAATTCTATGCGGCGGCTTGGGAGTGAAAATGTATATACTAGTGGTAAGGGATGAGTCGCATGTAGTGGATCACTACAGAACCAAGACCTTCTGAAATACCAGTCGGAAACTATTCCATAGGCAACACCCCTTTAACTACATAAATTAAACTATTCAAGTGGAATTTTTTTCTTTAATACATGTGTATGCATATGAGAAACTGACAACCAATATTTATTTATCGACCAAATATACGCATTTAGAAAAAAAAATTGTTAATTGTATACCTACAATATACATATACATACATGTTTTTTCCCAAATTATCCAAATCAACGAATTCCCTAATTGATATCACAACCTTGGTGACATATCGATTAACTTGTTCTTTGCATATTAAATACAAAAATAATTAATAAATAGTTGTAATGCAAATTCTAATAACCGAACAACTAATCTAATAAAAACTAATGTCCTGGAAAGTTTTCCGGCTTCTCCTCCACGCTAATTGTCCCTTGTCTTTACCTTATTCCAAATTACTATTCCCGCAATAAACCACTCACAAATCTCATTTTACGGAATTCATTATTCTATTAACTGTTCTGTCTATCCCTTGGAATTGCTGAAAAGCAAAAAGGTAGTTAAACTAGCAGCATTTGACGCAAAGTTAAAGAGGAAGAAGGTATAATGAACAATTTTTGATGATAATGTAAAAAAAATGACAAAAAAAAAACAACAAAATTAGTAGTTAAATGCATTAAGCAAATACCCCTGACATTCATTTAGTTAGAAGACAAGATAGTGCTTAAGGATGGGTGTGGTGGTGCGAGAAGAGGCTTAGAGTGCTACCTAATAGTATTTATTTTCTCTCATCTCATTAAAACATACTCAACTTCCAGCTATGCCAAAAGAAAGGCAAAAGATTAAAACCAACATTTTGTGCCGTGTGCCACCCCCTTCGTACAACGACGAGTTGCCACAAATAATTCAGAGACACACCTAGGAATTCTGAATTTTCTTTAAATTTAATCAGATAAAATACATTCTTAAGAAGAATGATGGACAAGGCACATAAAAAGGGGTAGTCTTTATAGAAGGGAAGGGATGATGGTGATAGCGAGTCCTCTTTACATTGCCTCCTGTCATATCATTGTGCGGCGCTGTTGTGGACGTCGTCATAGTCGTTTTCATCTTCTTCGTTTTCATCCTCATCCTCATTGTCATCGTCATGGTCCACGTAGTCAACATAAGGGTGTGTGTCAGCACTTTAACCAGCAGTGTCTCTTAATGACCCATTATCTGTCATAAAGATAAATGCACTAACGGCAGCCGTGCAATGTGGGATTGAGGGTGGTATGACAAAGGGTAGATTAAACTTACGAAGACTAAAAAAAATATATAGAAAACGACAAAATGTACGACAGTTTTACGAGTGTTTGTTAATCCTTGCCGTAGCTGTTGCGGCAGCAAAGAACAGAGCAGGGAGAAGACCAATGAAATATTGTTGTTGTTTCTGTTGGGGGTGACTGCGAGTGGCTTAAACTCAGGGATTGAAAAGTGTTGTTGACGTTGTGGGTTGTAGGTCATGTGAAAGAGGTATATAAGTGCTGTTGTAGTGTTGTTGGCATCGTAGTTGACGGGGGCATCGGTTATGGAGCTAAAGCTGTAGTGCAGGAGTTTGGAGAAGGCTCAACAATTTTAGCTCATTTGACGATTGTGTTTTAGTCTGGTTGTTGATAATGATGATGTGCTGATGATCAAGTTGAGGGAGCATTATGACGAATAGTATTGTGATTATGATGTGCAATGTACATACTTCACATGCACAGTTAAAAAGGAATTGTAGTTGCAGCAATTAGGGAAAGTACACGTGTAATCGGTTGGCAAGTGAAGTCTTACATGTGAATAGATACAGTTTATGAATTTATTTTCTTTACGGAAAGGGTATATCGCTTTATCTATGCAAAACAACTTGTGTTATGCCTTGTAACTGTATCTTGTTAATGAAACGTGCTCTTGATATTTGTTTTAAGTTGATTATTTATTGTTTCATTGTTTCGAACGATTTTTAGTTTTTTTTTCATAAGAAAATCTTTTGAATGCTTCGTATACGACGATGGAATTTTTTTGTTCAGTGATATGGAAAAATAAGCCACAGATTTTTTGAAAAAATATATTATTATCTTCTTTCAGGTATGTTTTGTCATGAATTAAATTTGCTTTTATAAAACTTGTATTATTAAACCTTCAATTTAAACACATTTTTTGCCAATATCTTAGAGAAGTTTTAATTTTATCGAAACTAAACAGATAGGAAATAGAGCTTTCTCTGAAAAAATCGCACATCTCGAACACCGACACAATTTATCATATGTTTCCTTATTTTGTCGTTAGCCAACTGCATTTCTCTCCTCCCCTTTAAAATTTCACCCGTAAGACTTGTCTTGCTCGAAATGGGCATCAATTCTGTAACGAAACCATGATGGTTATCGACCTCTCCCTCCTATACCACCATTGCAACCCCCTGTCTACAGGTACAAGAGGCTGGTCCTGGCAGCAAAAGGGAGAGGCATGCTTGCAAACGCACAAACTAGCTCGTCGGCGGTGTGGGTTCTTGCAGTCGCGTTCCTGGACAAGTGTTACGAAATTGTCATGCCAAAAAAAATAAAAAGAGTAAAAAAAATATAATTGCAGAAGCCCGAATTCGTCAATATATGGGAGAGTTTTGATTCATATAGGAAAGGGTCATTGATGGAATAGACCCTCGAAGGAATTACCCACCCAAGTATCACCAAGATACCTCCTTGGCTACCACGACCTCCATTTCTATGTGGTAGCCCCGAATCTGATACGACATACGCTTACCCGGTCCTCATTTCACCCAGCGAATCCTTACTCCCAGAACACTTCCACCTCCTACTTATTTCCTTAGACGGCCATGGTATGTACTTTACCTAAGGATTTAAAAAAAAAACGAAAAAAAAAACTTCCCAAATTCATTGCAGATACATCCACCACAATTCGTAGCGCAAGACAAAAAAAAATAAAAAAAAAATACACAGTTATATTGAACTTGCAAATTAATATCTTTTAATGGCCAGTAAATTTGTGTATCTAAATCTAAGTATATATATACACTAAAAAAAAATGATAATCAAATAAAATTAACTTCTTAATTTATATATAAGTAAAGGATACCAAAATTACTAAAACAAAAGGAAAAGTTTAGTCCAAAAATATTTATTTTCTTCAAAAAAAAAAAAAAAAGGGAAAAAAAGCATATGGCAACCCTGTAATGCCCATTTGAAGAAAAAAATTTATGAAATTATTATATCTTAATTCCAAGGTCATTAGAAAAAAGTGTATATATTTTATTAAACTGTTTTTTTTTTTTTCAAAACGTACCTTTCGATCCCGAGTTCAATGTAGTGCACTAACATCATCCTCTGGTTCTGTAAATAGATTTATTTTTTTTCTTTGTTTATTACTAATTTACGTTTCCATATTATTTTTTTTTCCTTTAGTTGTAATATTGATTATAAATTCTCTTTATTTTTTTTTCTCTACTTCAAATTTCCTTTTTTTTTTTTATTATTTTTTTATATTTAACCTATGAATCGTTTAATTTTTAATATTTACTCAATAGGCCTTTTTTATTTCACATAATATTACAAAATTTACATAACACTATAGGACACGCACGGAAGGGTTAGGGGTGGTCTTGATTTGCTGGGACAAGGTTAGAAAGGTAATGAAGTACACGGGGACACGGTTTTTACAGGGTCGCAAATAGTCCCCAGCGTCAGGGGAGGTTCCAGGCAGGTGTGTTTTAGGTATTCCGCATCCAGTTAATCGTTTATATTAAGTTTACAGGTTCTATGTATGTTCTTTTTTTTCAGGTCAAGGACAGATATATATATTTTTTTTTTTTTTTTGTTATTCTTGGCAATTAATGTCACTTCTACTAAATTAGGTGAATACAATTTATTTTCACTTTTTGGTTTTTTTTTGTTTTTTTTAATTTTTTATTGTTTCTTTTTTTTTTGTAGATAATACTGAGTTGGCACGGGTGGGAATGGGGTAATTATTTAGGATTTCTGATTAGATCCAAAGAACTAATCCACTTGTTTATTATAAATTTTGACTTCTTTTTATCTTTGATTTTTTTTTTTTTTTTTTTTTTTTTTTTTTTTTCACTTCTCTAGTTAGGTTTTCTTTTCTTTTTCTTGTTTAAATAGTTTTATCCTAAGATCTTTTTATTACTCAATGCCAAACTTTTTCCGACTGACTTAATGCATCCTAAAACTAATCCTTATCACCTTTGAATTTGTGCCTTTATGGTCTGATAATCCAGCTAGTTGTGCATCACGCCATCAAAAGTTAGCGGCACCTATCACTATAGTAGCTTGAAGGGCATGGTATTTGAGCTATTTTTTTCTTATTGGTTAATTGTTTAAGTTAACCGCTGCTTTGAGTGACTTAGGTTATGTACTTGTATTAGATGTTAACAGATTGAGATTATGAGTGATTAAGTTAGTATAGCAGGCGTACAGGGTGTTGTAAGTTTTTAGTTTGCATGCATAATAATTTTTCGGTAATTTATTTTTTTTCTTTATATTGTTAGTGTAGTGATTATTATACTATTTTTTTTGTTTGTTTATAGTCTAGGGTAATTACTATTATTATTATTATTATTATTATTATTATTATTATTATTATTATTATTATTATTATTATTATTATTATTATTATTATTATTATTATTATTATTATTATTATTATTATTATTATTATTATTATTATTTATATTATTATTATTATTATTATTATTATTATTATTATTATTATTATTATTATTATTATTATTATTATTATTATTATTTATATTTTATATTATTATTATTATTATTATTATTATTATTATTATTATTATTATTATTATTATTATTATTATTATTATTATTATTATTATTATTATTATTAATATTATTATTATTATTATTATTATTATTATTATTATTATTATTATTATTATTATTATTATTATTATTATTATTATTATTATTATTATTAAATCGTTTCCCACAATTCTAGCTTGAGCCCAATTTTGGACGTAACGTGAAGCATAGAAATTCTTTTTTAAGGCGAACAACACGAATTTAAAATCATATCATTTCCTTTCGCATATACCATTTCAGTTTTCTTCGTTCATCGTAAAACATATTCTTCCTCTGATTGTATGTTCCAGAGGCATTACATTTGACATAGTATCAACAATTTGTTGAACTAATGATGGAACTTGATATGCATTGCAACTCTGTACAAATATTGCTACCAAAAACAACCTCACTTGCGGTCATTTACATTCTTCTTCAATCAAAACTTAACGATTTGTTAATCAAGGTATCTATGTATGGTTAAGCTTATTCTTCTATTTAGTAACAAAAAACATTCATGCCCAAATATCACTCTCTACGCAAATGCCTTAAACAAGATTCCCAATGTAATCCCGGTAAAAACACAAATTCAAGAGCTCTGCAGATATGTAGCCAGTTCTTTGATGGACAAGGAAACACAAAACAAAAGGTATGCTTTCCCAAAATTAGGTTTCCTCCAGAGAGCTTTAAGCAAATTAGGTAAATTGTTTGCATCTGGAAGGTCAGTTTAGCTTGCTAGTGAACCTAAGGATGGCCTTTATTTCTTCTACCCTAAAATCCCTGTAACTGGGTTTTTTTATTTGCCTTAATTGTAGTTTTCTGAAAAAAATCTAACTGTAGAAACAGTTTCTCTCCATTTCGATTGGTATAACAATTAAAAGTTTAAATTTAACTGTTCATTTATATCGTCGACTTTCCAACTATATTAAATAACAAGAAAAACTAATAATGTTCATGGAAAGTCCTTCAACATTCACCCAATGAAAATCTGGAAACTAAAAGTTTTTTCGGCACCCAAAAACAGTATCCCAAAAAACAGCAGACGGAAAAAAGTTGTGCCTCTTCAACTCACTTGATAATACTTGACCGACCAAAAAAGTTTATTTCAAACTGGAAAAATAGCTCATCATTGTGAAAACTTTTTTTTTTAATTCACAACAAATGCCGCACAAAATGAAATTTCTCTTGCAGACATTTCTTGGCTGAGAGAAAAAAATTCGCAACCACTTTTCCCTTGGCCCACTTCAGATTTTTTTTTTTGTTTTCCAACTTTACATTTGTTTTAAAATTTTTGTTCAGTAAATATTTTACCATTTAATAAATAAGCATTGAATATTATGCCATGCGCGAACACTCGCTGATGCTACGACGCGGCGGTCTGTCCTCGCGGAGGATATTTTCGGGAACATTTTTTTTTTTAACAAGAAAAAAAACTTTTTAAATATTTAGTAGTAAATTTAATTTAATTAGACGTTAAATAATGAAAAGATTTGAGAAAACTTTGCAGTGAAATAAGACGAGAAAGGGATAATGATTCTTGGAAGAGACAGACATTTTTATAATTTATTTATTTTGTCCTTTTTTGATTTACTTGAGAATGATAATCGAAAAGAATTGTCTTTTACTTGTTGAAATATATATCAAAACATTTTAAAGGCGAAGATGGGATTTTCCCACTAAGAGCCGATTCCGCGCTAACAAATAGTGTCATTACTCTGCCAAATATTGAGCGCCTAAATCCTTCTTTTGTACCCGTGCTGATTGTCGCGGTAGTATTCACAATGTTAAAAAGATGATTTCCCACGCTGGCGATCCTAGAAACTTCTTATTTTTTCAAATCAGTAGAAAAACAGAATTTGTGCAGCAAATTCCCATAAAAGCGATTTTTCTTCACCCTTCATTCTAAGCTCGTAGAAACGCAAAGGAATAAAATCGCGTAGAATTTATGCCTCAGTCTAATCAATAGTATTACTCGCCCTTTTATAAATGAAGCCTATTTTGGTCGTACTGACAAGTATAGAGTTTTGTCCTTAAGCCGAACTACACTAATACGAAAACCTCATCCCAGTTATGTGTTTCCTGTAATTGTGATATTCAAAAATTGTTTTTGTTTTAGTTTGATTAAGTTTTAGTTTTAATTTTAGTTTTAGTTTTAGTTTTGGTTTTAGTTTTTGTTTTTTGTTTTTGTTTTCGTTTTTGTTTTTTTTTTGTTTTTATTTTTTTGTTTTTTTTATAAATTTTTTTTGTTTTTTTTTTTTGTTTTTGTTTTTCTTTTTATTTTTGTTTTTGATTTTTTTTTGTTTTTGTTTTTGTTTTTATGTTTGTTTTTATTTTGTGTTGTTTTTATTTATGTTATTTTTGTAGTTTTTTGTTTTTTTTTTGATGCTTACTTTTTCGATATTTGTGAAAAACGAAAAAATATTGTACGGCGGAAATGTATAGCTACGTAAGCGTATCTTAAGAACAAATGTAATGTAGCCTGCAATCTGTACTTGTTTACCACACTGAGAATAGGTAATAAATGCAATCTCCGATGTAGTATTTCGGCTTGAATTTGGTAGAATTTACAAATAGAAAATCTCTTCCCTTTCTTCATTAAAAAAGATACTTTTATACGTTTTAAGATATTTCAGGAATTTAATTTTGTTGTGTTCGAAACTTTTTGTTTAATTTTTACAGCTTACTGTCTAAAAAATAAAAAAAAAAAATTAATCAAATTCCATTATCCTCCACAAAGCTGCCTAAAATAACAATTTCATTTGAAAATCTCTCTTTTTTATGTGTACTTCTCCCCATTTCCACTATGAGTTCAATTAACTTGCTTATAGGCCATTTGGCTTTTTGATCAAATTAATCATTCGCCTTATAATATGAAACGTCAATAGCATTGTAGTTACCACAGTGTTGACCATACCTGCGTTCCAAAATAAGCCATAAGCCATAGCAAGGACGTCGAGGATGAATGTGTCTCCAGGGGTTCATGGTTTACTTGGTGGCTGGTTCTTCATTATATATTTCGAACAAACAATACTGACTTTTTCCCATTTTATAAAATAAACAAGAAGAGTTCTGCTTTTCCGCTTTGCTGAGGTCCGGGGAAACCGCATTCTTCGTTCAAAATTCAGGTGTGATGTGCCCAACGACGGCCATAGTTTTGCAATAACTCTCTGACTAGAGTAGTTTGTATTGTTTACTGTATACATTGTGAACAATAATCGTTGCGAATAATTGCTCAATCTGAAAATGTTGTTCAAACATTTAAACAGTCAACTACAGTTATGTTATAGACTTCACTGTATATTCGCATAGAGGTGTATGAAGGAAGATGCGCACTCATTCACTCACTCATTCAAAATCCAATTGACTTTCGCATACTAATTTTCATATTAAATCAATCAATTTTGACATTAAACAAGCGCGACAGGAAGTGTGTTTGGGTAGTGTGAGTGATTGCCCCGGATACATGTGTGCGTGTATGTGACTGCAATATGACGTTTCCTGGTCTTGGACAGACGTGACTTGTCTTCTTTATACCATTAGAGAAGTAAACACTTTGATATCGACAAAAAAGACACCGATGTGCAGATCTGTCGTTAGTGTGTGGGCTACTGTGGCGTATGTGGAACTTTTTTCTGTTTTTTAGAAGGAGTTTGCTTCTTATGTTTCATTTATTTCTGTGTTGTATTTTTTATTGTTGTTGTCCATGCTGCGTCAATATTTAAACATGCATATTAGCAGTGGCTGAATAATTGATTGCAAAAGGAAGGTTTTCCTTGGAGGGAAGAAGGAAATGAATCATAGGTTATTGTAACTGGGTATAATAATACGAAAATAAATTTAGCAAAAGGAACGTGTGTATTCACGTAATTGGGTGATTTGCGAAATAAGGTACACATCTATTTAACCAGGTGGGATTTGGAATTCTCCTTCTAAGACAGTTGTTGTGGCAATCAAATATGCGTCACGTTCACGAGGAAGGAGTTGCATCTTTGAAATTATGTGTTATGGATACGAGGAGTGCGTTTTTTGTAAATTTAGAATTAACTTTTTATCAGCACATTTTGTATAGTTATATGAAATCTACTTCAAATAACAATGAAGCAATATTATGTGAAATAATATTATCATAAGGATTGGAGAAATGGTTGGACTGAAGAAGAGTTCTGGAAATTTTTCAAAACGGCGGTAGATAGGAACTCGGTGCTTAATAAGTCCAAAAACATGAACAGTTCTAAAGTTATGTGAGTAAGTAGTATAAGAAAATTCAATTTAGGAAATAGGAGAGAATTAATTAAATAAAAGTTTTTTTGTTGCTGACTACGTTGCGCAAGAGTGAGTCAGTAAGAAGTTTTATCCGATCTTCTTAAGCGAAGAAGTTAAAATTGTCCTCACAATGCAGGCAAGGAAAAACGAAGAACCTTCACTGGATAAGTTAAGTTTTAACAAAATGGTTGTTGTGATATGGTGACAATACTTGAATGACGCATTCAAGGATAGTAAAGAAAAATGTGGGATGGAAAATTGCTTGGACTTAGGTTTTATAAAACCAAGGGAAAAATTAACCCCTATATTACTTACGCCTAAAACCAAATTTTAAAAGCATAAGTATTACTTATCTACGGAAAACCTGCATGTAACTTCTTGCCTTGTTTTCTCAAAAGCTCCAGTACTTAATCTTGTCATCAATCATTTTTGTATATATCTTCCGAATAATAGAAATACTTTAGAACTTAATAACGCTTAGTGAAACTATTTTGAGAGAACAACGCAAAGAAAAGATAAAAATAAATAACTTTGTTGCTAACTTAAGAAAATTTACCTAATTTATACAAATTGAAAGAATAACACTTCAATAAAAAAAAAACAGTTAAATTCAAATAACTCATCTCATTTTGGATAAAAAAAATTCTTTTATTACTACAAGTCAAATAAAAAACCCCACACCACTCTATATTTTCACAAAATTTCCTCTTAAAAACTATCATACTACTCAAACTTTACTATCCCATTTCCATCCAGGAAAAATAAAAAAATTAAAACTACTGAAAACTGTTTAAAAAGAAAAACATTTACTTAAAGTCACGATAGCAACTCATGTTATTGTTCAAGAACACAAGAGTATCCCTTGAACTCCATCTATCGTCATGTAGCCATTTCTTTCTTCCAACTCTCTCCCTGAAGGAATGACATAGTTAATGAAAAAAGTACACACCCCAGCAATGTTTCTCCAAAGAAACTATTCAACAAAGGTAAATACAAACAATTTCCCCAGAAACTCCCAAAAATAAAACCCAAAGTCAAACCCTTAAACATAAATACGAAATACAACCACAACCGAACATAAAAGGACAAAGTTTAGTATATGACTATAGAAACGTTAAACCCTGACGGCATAAATTCAAGTTATTCATTGTCTGTGATTCAGTAAAGTCTCAGCGACTTTATAGAACAGGACATGCTAGGTCCAAGCACAGACACAAACAAATATCGTCCACCAGGGCCAGCTCGGTAAAAGACGACAAACCGAACAAAGAAATGAGAAGAAATCTAAAAACAAATTGTCAGGACTTTTCAGCAAATTGAAGAATTTTTTCTTGTGTTTCCATTTAAAAGCGACAAAGAACAAAGAAAAGCCTTTTTCAGAGTTCCAGTAGAGTGGAATAAGTTTTAACGTCACAAAGAGATCTTTCCTAAAACGTCCATGTCTAGGCAATTTCGAGAAGCACTTTTGCATGTGTATGTGTTGATATGTCAAAGTCGCTGCAGACAAAAGGATCACAGGGGCAGGAATAGAAACAAACTCAATTGAATCGATTGCTTATGCTTTAAAAAAATAAAAAAAACTACTAAAAAAACATAAATAGCTAACTGTTTATTTCTTAAAATCCTTGTTCCTTCGGGCTCTGAATGCGCTATATTTACTGTGAAAGACGATTATTTTGATTGAATTTTAAATTTTGTGATGAAGGTGAGACCTAGAGTTGATGTTGTTGTTGTTGTTGTTGTTGTTGTTATTTAGGTGCAATGATGAGGTGCCAACTCAATTGATGTGTGGGAGGGAGGGGGTTGGCAATTTTCAAATTACCTGGACAATTTGCCAGAATGGGATTGGAAGATGAGATCATGGAATTTTCAATGTGAAAATAAAAGGGGACACTGGGTCAGATGAAAATTAAAATTATTCATAGCAAATTGCCCAAGTCCAGAGTCACACACAAAGATGAGCCAAGAGAAATCAAATGTGAGGAATGTTATTCGTTGCAATGAATGTGAGAATCCGTATACATAAATTGCATACATTAATCTTTTGGGATTTGATATTTATTTCGAATCAATAAATTAGGATATTGTTTTTAGCTTTGAATAAAATGTAGAAGTTTTTCTAAAACATTTTTAAACAATGTGAATTTAATTTAAATTCAATTTGATAATGTTTGCATTGATTAAAAAACTATTTAATTATTATAGAATGTATTAACTGAAATACTATAATAGTTATATTAACATTTACTTTAAATTTGTTTGGATTGTTTGGTTGTCTATTTAGACAAATCCAGGAATCTGTGAGTTGCAATTGACCAATTAGCATTCGTTTTTATTAATCTTTTCTTCTTAATTGTGTCTTTTAAGAGATATATAAAATTCGCGCTCTATTCGCCAAACTTGCACTTCGTCAAGTTTACGGTGAGCACAATCATCCATCTGAGCAGCTAATACGCAATACTATGGCTACATTTACTCTTTTGGATAATATTCATTAAAATTAAGCCCGTACAGAAGAAGAACAGAGAACCTTAATTTATCGATCCAACGCCGTTGTCAGTAACTCAAACTCTGCCCGTCCACTACGTGGAAGTCTTTGAGGAAATATTTTGGCCTACATTCATATCAGATCTAACTCGTGCAAGAAATAAGGCCAGCGAACCATCACTTGCGTCGTGTATTCGGTGAATGGAGAATCAACTGAAAGTTGCACAAGAAATTTTTCGTCAAATCGTCTTCAGCGATGAGACACAATTGTCGATTTTGAGTGAACACAATCCCCATAAGACTTTTGAGACTGCATTACATCTCGAACGGCTTACAACCTGAAACTGTCGCCAACTTAACCGCTACCGGCAAATAATACATGTCATTGGAAATCATTTGGTTTTGAGAAAATGTTTCAATAAGACGGCGCACAGTGGTGCCATTTGTAAAGGTGAGCGGAAAAAAATCCGTAAAATCTGAACTATGTAACGGAATTAAATGAAATTTTACACACACGTTTAAACTGTACATACATTTCGACAAAATTTGGTTGAAAAAAAATTATTGAGGGAAAAGTTATTGACATTTTCAGATTTCCTTTCGATTATAAGTACTATAAGGCAAGTTTGGGATTCGTGAATATAAAAAAAATTGAGATAAAAATCAAATATGACATTACGATCATAGAGAAGACTAAAAAAGTTAGTTACTGTCAGTCTGTCAGTCTGTGTATGTGTGGTTTTTTTGACATTTCTCAATTTTTAGAAGAAAATTTACGGGAAAAGTCTATTACCGGTACCTTTCATATAACGGTTTTTTTTTATTTTTTGGCTTTCTCGGTAACGGAATTTCTGTCTCATTTTATATTTGAGAAGACCTAAGTAGTCATATCAAAATTTTGAATAACTTTTTTTTTTAATTAAAATACATTTTTTTTAAATATTTTTTTTTTGAAAAATCAATATTTGTAAAACTGATCAAAAATTTTATAATCACATTTATATAAATAAACTCTACAAAACTGCATACCAAAATATAAAAAAAAAAACAAAAATATAAAAATAATAAACAAGATTTAATCAAAAGCCATTCTACAATTTTCGAAATACTTTTATCATAAATTCGCTATTATACAAGACGTATGATGCCGCTATTATACAAGTTTCTGCGGCACAACATAAATTACAGTTCGTGCAACCATCACTTTGCTGAGCCAAACTTTTCGTGACCAAATTATCTCAAAAAATCGACCTGTGAATGGACCACTTCGTTCGTGTGATTTGGCAACTTTGGACTACTTCACGTCTTATCTTTGATCCATGCTAATAAACCAGATTTGTCGTGGAGGCCATATGTCAGCAAAAAATGTTAAAAAAAAAATGGCATGAAATTTGTGAGCTAATAAAGCGAAAATGTTGGTCATTCCATTAAATTCAGTTTCTTCTAAAGAGAATCTCCTATAGAATTCCTAAGTACCTTATTTTGAAGCAAATCATTTCTTCCCTATTTCGCAAGGAAGAATCTTTTATGATAATTTTTATACATTGTTATTTTTTTTAAGTTCAGATACAAGCAAATCCCTTTCAACTATTAATTTGCTAACCGTTCTTAAAGTGTAAGTGTATATATAGTAAGATTTTCCAATTCTTAGATGAAAATCCAAATTGGTAAACTGTATAAACCTCCTTAAATCTCTAATGTAATAAAAAAAATGCAGACAAAAGCAAAACAGTGTTGCCTTCCCCAATTACCTAATACGAAGCACTTATTTTAATTTGAATGTTGCTATTTGTTTTATCTCGCATTAAAAAAAAACCATTAGGATCCTAGCCTTTTAATAACAAAATTCCAGCCGTTAAAAAAGACATAATATCAATTTTAATTATAGTTTTATTCAAAACTAAGAGTTTTTACCCATAATGGAAAAGTTTTATCTTCGGCAACTTGTTCCTTATTAAATTGCGCCTCGACTCCGTGCTGCCAAACATACTGCTGCCAGAGCGCCCTGTAGCTGCCGTTTTATCCATAACAGGGTTTTTTCTATTCATCCCTTGTGATGTGCTGTGAAAGAAATGAACCCCTTTCATCCATAACACTAAACAGACAAAGCTCGAACCACAATTACCAAATGGCAAAGGCAATAGACCTCATCATCTTAAAGTGGGGCCCTCTAAGAGTCAGAGTTTTTCATACACAAAACAAGAATCAAATAATTTAATTTATGTTTCCAGACATGGCGAAAAGAAAAATACGAAAACAAAGAACAAAGCAAAGGAAAAGACCTTTAAATGTAGTTATGCATCATGTGCCGTTATAGATGTATACTATATAACATCACCAACTGCTCCTTGAGTCCTGTTGTGTTAAACGACTTTTGTTTACGGCAAGCAGCAGCAGTGTACGATGTAGGAGCAGAAGAGCTCTCAAGAGTGTATTGCTATAACAACGACAACGCTACGACCTACGAGAATCCCCATTCCCATCTTCGAAGGTCCTTCAGTCTTAAGTGGCCTCCATTTGCATTGCCCAACCACCCACACATACATACCTATTTGAAGAATTATAGACGACGCAAAACACTGCTTGAATGCGATGCATATTTAATGGGTGAGGGGACTGACATTTTGAAGTGTAGCTCAAATAAAAGAAAAAAATAGGCACGACTGGGTCGCACTTGCTCTTGTGTGCCTAATTACATTGCAAAAAGCAAGATCTTTGACAGAAACAAGTAACATTTACGTTTAAAATAGCACGGTTTGAACTTATAAAAAGTATCAAACCCACTTAACGGTTTTTAGTAAAAATGAAGTACGCCATCACACGTCTTAAGTAACAAAGAATTTATAAAAATGTATTTTGAAAATTGTAGTACCGGTTTTGATGAAATCCTTTATAGTTTTTTGAATTTTTTTTTTTTTGAAAATTTTGGTATGCAGTTTTTAAGAGTTTATTAATATACATGTGATTATAAATTTTAAAATAATTTATTTTGATTAGTTTTAAAAATATTGATTTTTCAAACAAAAAAATTCAAAAATTAATTTTTATTAGAAAAAAAAGTATCAAAAATGTTGATATGCAGAATTAATTAAGCTACACAGATCTTCTCAAATATAAAATTTGACAGAAATCCAAAGAGCCGTTACCGAGAAAGCCCAAAATTAAAAAAAAACCGTTACATGAAATGTACCGTAAATAGACTTTTTCCGTATATGTAGTTATAACCAAATGATAACCAATACCAACAAAAAAATCTCAAAAATTTTCATCAAAATCATTAAAGCCGTTCTCGAGCAAAATAAACTTTTCCTAACCGGTCATATGGCAGGTACCGTTATTCTTAGGCCTAAAAATAAAATTTATCTCGATTTTTTTTAATCGCAAGTTAAACATTAAAACTCTTGAGAAAAAGAAGAACTTTTCAGGGGACATATATGTGGATTTCCTGTTGGAAAATGTTATAAACGTTAAAGAAGTGTTTTTTTTTTTAATAAGGCTGATAGCAACTTCAGCTCGTACGTCTTGTTTTTGTTGGTTTAGGTTGCTAAATTGAAAACTCGGGGCAATCACAGGAACGCTCAAATTGCCTTCCATCGCTCGATGTGATTTTGTATTTTTTATTGCAGGGTGATGAAGTGATAATCACCTATGTAACATTCGAGTTTGTTGTTGATCTAAGAAAGTTAAGAATCAAATAAATTAAAATTCTAGAAATTTAAATGTATTCTAATTCAAAAGATTGCCTTAAAGTACATCGACAACAAAATTATATCAAATCATCCGACTTACATATATTGATATTGAGGATAAACTTTTTCACAAACACCAATAAAAAATTGCATTTGGGAGAGTAAAATAATTATATGTCAATGTAGGTGTTTGGATGTTTAAATAACGAACTCTACCCATATCTTTTCAAATTGGCACACATTACTACTGCACAGAAAACTTTGAAGGATTTTCCACTGAACAAATATAGGTATGAAAATATTAAACCGCATTAAGCTGAATATTTTGGTTTGAATATATATATGCCTGGATATATGCGATCCTGGAAAGTTGGTCCTTGATTGTTTTTCTTAAAAGAAAAGAACCATAGCGATGCACGCAACCCAATTACTATCATAAGTTAAGACACCCAAAAAAAAAAAAAAAAAAAAACCCACATTATGCGACGGAATTTTCTTGATTTTCATGTTCCCTCCATCAAGACTCGCCATCAAAAACACCCACCCACACACAACTCCAACCACAACCACGATGCAATGTACGAGTTTCTTTGTATTTGCTTTTGTTGCTCAACATAATTTTTAGTTAATTAGTTTGCTAGAGGTAGAAAAAAAGGACGAAATTCCCCAAGGAAAACGTGCTAGGTTTTTATTGAAGTCACCTACGTTGCGCTCAATAAGGATGCCTCCGTAAAATAAGTATTTCGTAAGTTTTTTAATGTTTTCACTAATTGATGAGCACACGAGAAAGTATGCTCAATTTTTTAATTTTTTTTCTAGCGGGCACCTTTGTAGTAAAATTAAAAAAAAAATAAAAAAAGTCAAATTAATTGCAACAAATTTAAATCACTAAGCAAACAAAAGGAAGTGATCTGGGAGAGGGTCCTTCGGACCATGAATCGTCGTCATTTATTTTATTTTCCGCCCAATGGGAATGACTATTTTTTAAACAGAAAAAAGGACATTTCTAAAGAATACTTGGAAAACAAAAGGTTGCGTGGCCAAGCAGTTGTCGTCGAAAAGAAACGTGATTTGCCACTTAATTGGCTGCCTTTTATTTTTCCGTTTCTATTATTGCAAAGAGCGACTAAGCCAAAGTGCAAAAGCGAACATGGAAATCCAGATCAGGAACAGAAAAATTGAGATTGTCTGCAGCTGAGCCAAGCTCCGAGTGTCTGGGGAGATTCTGGGATTTAAAATTTCAATTGTTCCTCATGAGACGGAATACGGAGACGGAGTTGTAGAAGTCGCGTCAATTGTTTCCAATTATCGTATATGCATGGAATTAGTTTCAATTTTTTTTTTTTTTTGTATTTCTTCGTTTTTTTCATTTGGTGCCAAAGATATGCATGTGAAAAGGATTCAATTAGTATAAAAACATATATACGTCTGCACCAGTTGTTGATGTGTGTAGAAGTTTAAAATTGATTTTTTTCTTTGTTCGTTTTCTGTATTGACTAAGAATGGCGAAAAATGAGACTGACATGGAAAAGTTTAGAATGTGAAAACTAGCGACTTTGTTTCTAGAATAATTTGCTAGGATTATTCCAAATGAAATCATATGAAGGATTAGCGCAGAACCAAAAAAATAAAACATAAAACTTTAGCTAGCTTGGCAAACGTGCTTTGTTATAAAAATAAAAGTTTTTTTTATTATATACCTCATGTCAGTGGGATTCTTTTCGTTCCTCATTACAAATTTTAAGTGCTGGATTTTAATGGCTTTCACGTAAAACACTGTGGATTTGCCAACCTTATTCGCACCTATAAATGGAAAAAAGTCGAACAAGTTATTTGTATTATAGTCTTAATAAAAATAATTTTACCACATTCTGACAACTTTAATGGGAGCCAAATGTTGAGAGTTTATGAGAAAATTAATGCCATACAGCAACTACTTTTCTAACGGGAAAAGGGTTGATTCCACAGGAAGGAATCCATAGGAAGTCGCATTAATTACTAATTTCATACCTTTAATGCTAGGGGTATAATGAAATATAAGCGTTTAGGCACTCAAAAAGTTTTCATATGTTTTGTTTATGTATGTTGGGCTTAATGAGGTAGAATAACATATCGTTGGAAATTTTTGGGAATAGGTTTTGTCTAAATAACCTAGAAATATTTGTACCGGATTTCATAAAAGACATTATGAAGGAAGTCGGAGATCAATGGTCCACATTTTCTTTTTCTTCTTGGCAGGAGATACCCTTATGAGTTATCACAAATATATTTGACGTTAAAGCTAAACCTTGTAACTTATAGTCTCAGGTCAAAGCTATTCATGCTGATTCGTTAATAATTTGGTGGGAATTAATTCCCATACTTAAAAAAACTATTTTGTTTAATTTATTAGCCATAACCCCTTACTTCGGCAATTTTGATTCCACTATTGCAAAATCCCTTACCTAACCTTTCATAGCATGGTGCTCATGTGCCTGTGCTTTCCGATTGTATTACCAAAGATGTTCTCCCTTCCAATTTCTGCGTTAAAATACCCCAATAGGATTTTAATTTCATGCTTGGGGCACTTCTCATACGTTTTGGCGAGAAGCTCGCAGAAACTTTATATGGTAACGTCGTCTTTCATGATGCATGGGGCTAATAAGGATTATATGATGGAATTTGGCCTGATACAGATGGTTGTAATTCTCTCTCTGATTTTCATTACAATAGGATTCTTACATGACCGGCTTGTGAGGCCTGTGCATTAGCATATAGATCGTGTTTAGGTTGGATCTTTAGAGCGTATCTTTTCTCCTGCTCCTATATACAATCCATGGATCCGACGTATCTAACGCTGTTCGTTTAATCAGCGTTCAGCTATCCAGCGGTCATTGCATGGAGGTGAAAATGCGATTTTACCCACTATTTTAAGATATTTTTTTTTTCAAACTAATTTCCTTAATGAATAACTGAAACATTTTGTATAGCTGCTTCCCTTCATTCAATTCTAATAAAAAACACCTTTATTCAATATAAGGACAATGGCAGCGCAACAGCCTTTAGCTCTCAAACCTCACAACCGATTTCGATACCTTTAAAAGACCTTTCGCAGCCGACTGAAACAGCAGTGCACCTTCTGTGGTGTGCTATACCAGGTGTTTTTAGTAACATCCATCAATTGAACGTGCAAAGACAAAACGATTTAGGCATTTTGGTTATGTAAAAGCAGTTAGCCTGCCCGCTCTATTCCGAATTCAATTTCGAACTGTTAGTCCGTTTATAAAACGCTGGCATTCCAAAAAGATAGCCATGTCCCTGCCAACTTTAAACAGCAACAACCTAAATTGAATCTCACAACAACGCCAAATACTAACGGCAGCATCGGCAATTTGGCGAACAGATCGTTGTTATAAACGATGTCAGCCTCCAGCCCTACCCAGTTCAATTGGTTGGCATGTTTCGATTGGCATTAAAGGACGTGTTCACTTTCAGTTTGAATATATTTAAGGCCTCTTGTGATGCAAATTCGTTTCCATATCGATTCAATTTGTACAGGACTGTAGGTATTGGCATCATAGACCTACGCTGATTGCAGCTACACGAGGCGAATCGCTCGGAAGCCATTTCTATGATTTTAAATAACAAACATCTGCCGATTTGGTGTGTTTACTTAGGGCTTCGAAGAGAAATGTGTAGTACATATATATATCCCCACCATATCGAGGTCATTGTCATCGAGACTCTTATAAGCTCCCTGATTGACATCGTTTTTGATTCAATTAACTTTTATGTCGTTTCACTTTGAATGGCACCCTTCAAAGGCTTTCAAAGGTAATTTCACTTTTATATTTTATTTTTCTTTCTTTTTTTATGTAGCCTTTCGCTCAATGAAACTGTTAGGACGACAGGAGAATTTTCTTTTCAATGTCAAATTGAGAGTAATGTGAAAAGTTTCATTGCTTTTATATACCACTGACACATATTCCCGACTTCGAAATTAAATTATTGAACAGAGAATGTCAAAAAACGAGAGGAAGAAAAACGGGAAGCAAATAATGTTGTACACATACGTCACGATATCCTCGGCTTTCAGCCTTGAGCCTTTAATATAGGGACAGGAAAAAATCGCATACAAATGTCTTCCACTCTGCATGTAGAGTGATTTTAATTACGTAAAATATTTTTACACTGCTAACTGCCATATCCCCAGTGAGGCATTACCACTTCAATGCTGATGATAAGTCTTCTCTGGGAATCCTTTATAACATATAAAGTATATGATCGTCGGTTGTCCCTGTGTGAAGTATAATATTCATGTAAATATTTTATTTTTATGAAGTGCACCGGATATATTGTTTATGGGTGAGACAGGATGTTGGATTTATTCTTTTCTTTTTCAGGGAATTCAGGGAAAAGAAATCTTGATTTTTTTGTCGGATGGGACAGCATATTTGAGAGATGTTTATGTTTATACCATACTTTACCATATTTATATTCTGGTTACAGGATTTTAGAATAAATTCTTTTAAAATAGATGACTACAAATGATTTGTATTAAAAAAAGGTTCTCGAAAGGGCAACACAAATAAGTTTTGTGATTTTGAGATCATGTCAGAAAAAAACATATTGGTAGGAGAACTTCAAACTGAAATTATGTTTTAAAATATTCGAATATATAAAAAGCTTTTGGAAATATTTCGCACAAGAAAGTTTCAATATAAAAGCTAATTCAATATTCAAAGGCGACATAAATCAGCATCGTTTTTGATTGACTTTCAACTAGAATAATAATACTAGCTTTCAACGACTTAAGGCTATTGCTAGCTTTTAGCAGTATAAATCAACTTTCCATATTTAAAATTCGATGCTGGCTTTTCTTCTCTTTGGAGACATATGTTTTTCGTGATAGAAGACATCAGACAGCTGTAGGTCAAAATAATTGTTAAAATAACATTTAAAATAATAATTTTAATTAAGTAATTATTAAAACATGCACAAACCAGAGGTATTTTATTTATCTAATTTATATTTTTTGTCTTTTAGAAAGTTAAGCACACTTTATTTACAAAAAAAATTTACTTTAATAGATTGTAATAAGACGAAGCTTAATTTTTTTTCAAAACCGGCGGTCAAAATAATAGTAGGGTTGCTAGATATAGCTTGAAAGATTTTAGAAAAATAGCCTACTTTCTTCAACTTCCTTAATATTACTGATAACTTACTTAAACACTAATATTTGGTTTCGTGTTACGTGAATTTTTATTGTCATCAGCGGTGCAGTGGCGTTGCATAGAATTAAACAAAATCAATCAGTTTCTTAAATCTTTCTACGGATATTAATGTCCAAGCATCCCAAAACTGTTACCCAAAGGTGCGAGTTATTTATTGGTTTGGGTGGTTCAACTATTTTTAACGTCAATTAACAAATACTTAAAAGCATTAAGATCAGATAAATGCAGAGGCCATTATAACACGTTAAAACTGTTTTTTTTTTTCAATCTACTCTTTCGCAAACTTGCTTATGAGTTCATTGTTTTGTTGAAAGATCCAATTCAATGATGTTTTTTAATTCGAAATGGAAGCATGATTTTTACATTGACTTTGTTCTATTAGATTAATCGACTCTTCAGTAAAATGAAAACAAACCAATATCATAAAACCGAAACCTCATTTTATAAATTATTTGTCTGGAGCATTTAAGCTTAAAAGCCGAGTTTGGTGGCCGCCGGATATATTATCATGAGATTTTGTCACCTAGTAACACATTTTAAGATCCGTCTTTCTCTCAATAGACCACTTCAAAATTTAAATGCCCTTTCTCAAACTTAAGCCGTTTGGCTGCTTGGTGGCAGGTGCTTTTCTTGAAATTGTCTAAGAACCATTTTGATGTTCGTCTCTAATAAAAATTCCATTTTAAGATCAACCGTAAATATAAACAGTTTTTGTGCCACATATCTGGCCAACCCTTTTTTTTTTCTTTTTACTTGTGGTTATAGGGACTATAAGGCAAGTCATGCATATAACGAGCTACAGCGTAAAAGTGTTAAGCGAGTGTCTTTAAATTTCGTATTTGTGTATCTTTTGGCATTTATCAAATGGAAAATTTAAATTTTATTTTTAGGGCTAAAAATAACGGTACCTGCCATATAACCGTTTTTCTCAAAAACGGCTCCAATGTTTTTGATGAACATGAACATTTTTCAGAATTTTTTTTTTGCTACTAGCTATTATTTAATCAGAATCAAATTTACAGAAATAGTCTATTAACGGTACCTTTCATATAACTTTTTTTTTTTAATTTTTGGCTTTTTCGGTGACGACTCGTTCGATTTCTTTCAAATTTTATATTTAAGAAGATCTAGGTAGCCAAATTAATTCTGCATATCAAAATATTGAATAACTTTTTTTTTAATAAATTTTTTTTTTTGAAAAATCAATATTTTTAAAACTAATAAAAAAAAATTATTTCAAATTTTATAATCACATGTATATAAATAAACTCTAAAAAAACTGCATACCAAAATAAAACAGGACTTTATCAAAATCCGTCTTACAATTTTCGAAATACTTTTTTCGTAAATTCGTTATTATACAAGACGTGTGATGGCGTACTCCATTTTTACTAAAATTCGTTAAGTGTTGTGGTTTTGACAACTTTATAAATTAACATAGTGTTAATTTTCTATGTACGTTAATGTTACTTTATTTTTTAAATTTTATTCGACGCTGTGACCGCACATATGTATGAGCAAGTCGTGTAATTAATTTTTTTTTCATAGAGACAGAGTTCCTCGGGTTTCACGTTAAAAAATAAACTTTAATGCATTTCGTACCACCAAAGCAGAGCAACCAGTTAAGTTCTGCACTTCTGCGTAGGTTTTTCCTTGTGTAATCAGGATTGTTAGGTGTAAGAGTGCAGTTTTCAGCGGAACAGTGTTTTCAGCAGTGCTTTAATTGACCAAAACTAAATAAAATATTTGTCAAAATACTAAATAGATTTAATTGAAAACAAATACATTTACTTTATAGAACCCTTTTGCTGCAAAAATTATTCTTAAATTTTGCATTTAGCGAGATTTCTGCAAACACTACTATTTTTTTGACTGGCCGAAACGGTGTGTAGGTAAATTTAAAATTAGCACACAAGAGTCAATTAAATTTGTATTAAAATATAACGGTACAATTTTAATTTCTCATTCACAAAACGTTGAAAAAAGATAACGAAAAAAGTATTAAATCATGACAATAAGAGACCTTTAACATATTTAGTAGGTTCTTTTCTATTATTTTGACCGCAACTGTGTATCTTTTTTCTCTACCCCGGACATTTTTTGTACAAAATTTTATGACGAAGAGTTAAAACGCTTAAGCGTGAAAGCTTAACAAACAAATTCACCCTTGCAATCATAATGTTAGTTAGGATAAATGACTTCAAATCTTCTCGATGTTCAGTATGATATTATTAATGCAGCCTTCTGTAGCCTGGTTAGAAGCTTTGTATATAAAATTGCGTTTCGTAATACTAAATTTATCCAATGCGTTAAAAAGCTTGCAAATTAATTAAAAATTAATAATGCAAAACTAATTCAGTCTTTCAACTTGCTCATGCTCACTTTATAAATATTTGTTTTATTCCTATTATTATTATTTTTTTTAATCGAGGAAAAAGTAACTCTTATTTACTTATTTTTCCTAGGTCTTATCCTTCCGGAAATGTATTTCAACTTGTTCTACGCCATATGCTTCTCGGCCACTCAACTTTTCTTCCTTCTTGTTTGAGTGGATTTCACTGCTTAGCTTGAGTTGCAATACAGTCGTTGCATGGAGTCCAAAGTAAATCTAGCTAAGCTTTTAATTGGTACAGAATAAAAATAAAATAAAAGGCACGACTGGGTCGCACGTACTTGCTCCCGTGTGCTAATCCTTTTTAGATACAGGCGTCTTTTTGACAAAGATTTAATTTTAATGTTTTTTTGACGTGCAACTTCTTTAGAATCGTTGTGGTTTGAAGCTCGAACGAACATGCGTCACGATAAAGGGATAAACACATAAATATATAGGATTGTTAGCTTTTGCAGTTTTTTAGTGTATTATCTTTCCACTTTTTGTTTAAAATAAATAAATAAAAAAAAAAAAAAAAATAAATTTGCTAATAGAAAGATATAAAGGACTTTTTTCAGTTTAATTTTCGTTTTGGTATGGAAAAAATTGAACAACTGGCATAAGATTCGTGGGAATCAGCAATAGGGCAATAATGCTAGGTATAGGGACCTATATAGGTCCCAATAACAATAATTTACTTTTTGAAATCAAATTAATTAAAATAGCTGAATTATGTTTGATGGATCGATAAACCTATGATGTGGATAAGTATTAATGGAATTTATTAAGGATATTATTTACCTATAATAAGGTTGGAAGGTTGCCGCGTCCAAGCTAGTATCTGCTGTCCAATAGAACAATGCTAAGAAACAATGCACGGGTGCCTGTCTGGTCGATTTGGAGAAGGCTTTCGACACCGTATGGTTAGAGGGTCTTTATCTGAAGCTAACCAGATGGGGCATAAGTAAACCACTGTTATATATGCTTTTCGACATGCTTAATGGTAGAAAGTTTGTTGTCAAGAGTGGCAATGTGACTTCTGCCACAACATTTGATATTAAAAACGGTCTGCAACAGGGAGCGGTGAACTCGCCGATTCTCTTTAGTATTTACACCAGCGATCTCATTGGGAGTATGCCTCATGCAATTGCGTATGCCGACGATTTAGTTGCGTACAGAACAGGTCCAACAGTTGAAGTCATTCAAATTCTCTTGCAAAGTGATTTCGATAAAATTCAACAATACTGTAGTGATTGGAAGATGAAAATCAACTTCCAGAAATGTGAAACTATCCTGTTTAGAACCCCTTTGTCTAGGGCTTCTAGGGATACGAGAAAGAACTGGCGCAAGCTAGTGATCGCTGGGCCACATGGACATCCACTGGCGAGTAAAAGTGTGGTAAAGTACCTTGGTATCTGGCTGGATCAATTTCTATATTTCAATCGGCATGTAGAGGCTGCTCTGGCCAGGGCTAGGGGAGCTTTTGCCCTGACAAGACGGCTGTTTTATAGTAGCCGCCTTGATAGCAGGGTGAAAGTGATTTGCTACATGGCCCTCATCAGGCCGATGATTGCCTACGGATGCCCTGTGTGGTTCAACGTTGCACCATCTCTTATGGAAAAGATTCGGGTGTTTGAGAGACAATGTCTTCGTACCTGTCTTGGATTACACAGAACACCAGAGTCGGAGTACAAACACTACTATCCCAACGAGGTCCTATATAACGGGGCCAATATAAACAGGATAGATAACTTTTTAATTAAGCTAATTCGCGGACACATTGCAAGAGCGATGACCTCGGCTAATAGCCAAATCTTCGGGGCTTACTACCCCCAAGATGAATATTTTGAAAAAACACGTTCAAGCGGTTTTATCCCGCCCGAGGCTTTCCTTTATTTAGACAGTCGAGGGCTGATACAGGATAGATCGGCGATCCCGTTGATCTACCATGTCGGCCGAAAAACTGTGGATAGGCGGCTCCTTTACGACCGAGACATTGTCGGAGGGAGCGAAGCAGAGCGCCTCCGGTTCAGTAGGGCTGTGTCCGATCGGGACCGGAGGGAATATTTTGATCAGTTGCACCAGTTTTGGTGGCTTACAGGCTGATACTTGCAGTCGACACTATTGCCTATGGTCGGCTTACATAGTTTTAGGGTAGATTTAAGCTAGGTAAGGGTGGGCAGTTGCAGTGGCGTCAAAAAAATATATATATAAAAAAAATATATATATATATATATATATATATATGTATATATATATATATGTATACATATGTATGTATGTGTGTATGTATATTTTTATTTATATACATTTATGTATTTATGTATATATGTATGTGTATGTGTATATATACATTTGTTATAAAAAAATTGCTGCTGTGCTGTTCTAGGTTTAGGTAGATTTAGTTATTTTTAGTTTATTTTATAAGTACTTATACATATTAAGTAAGTTTTAAGAAAAATATGATCTGATGCCTAGTTTTTATTTGTTTTTTCTGGGAAAAAATAAAACCCGTTAATGTTAATTTTAATTTAAGTTATTCTTAGGCCGAAAGGCAATTAATTAAGATAGCGAGTAATTTAGAGCGCCCGAATTGGGCCAGTAAGTTAGTTAAGTGTATATTTAATTAGCTAGTTTTTAATTTTTTTTGTCTAGTATGAAGATAGTTATAAGTTTTTACAAATAAAAAAAATAAAAAAAAAAAAAAAAAAAAAAAAAAAAAGGTTGGAAGGAAGGTAGGTATTAAATATAAGGTAAAGCGACAATATTAAAAGTTAACACAGTGGTTTTGTTTATTTATAGGAAGGTGTAAACTTTTGTTTTCTCGATTGAAATTTTTGCATTCAGTAGTAATCGAATAGTTTTTTTTATTTGTTAGTTGTTTTTGTGTGTTTATCAAAGGCTTCCTTATTTATTCTGTGCTTTTATGATGATGAAAAATACCTTCAAATACGTAAGTATGTATGTAATGTAGGTTGTCACTTTCTTTTATTTGACTAATGGCTTGGCTAGGGCTTAGCCGAGCAATATGAAATAAAATGTTGGGGAAAAAAATTTATGAATTCAAAAAAACAATACTCATAACGTTTTTTTGGAAAAAATGATGTAAGCCATCTTATTTCTTTTGCTGTTTTCTATTTTATGAATTTTTCATTTCAAAATCGTTCGACCAGTTTTTTCAAAAAATTGTTTTTTTTGAAAAACTTTTCGAAAACATATTTTAAAACTTTTTTTAGTATGTCAATTTTAAGAAATTTGTAGTTTATACTAGGAGAAGAATTAAAAAAAAAAATCTATAGATCCGTTTTCAAAATATTCAAAAAACAAAATATTTTTTTAAAAAAATTATTAAAATTTAAAAAAAAATGTTTTTGAAAATTTTGATAAGCAATATTATTTAAATCATAAAACACTACATATTTTGAAAATTTCATCAAAATCCGTCAATTAGTTAACGAGAAAGTCTGATTTTAAAAAACCGGTCATATGGGAAGTACCGTTATATATATTCTGAAAAATCCAATAAAATTAAAAGATAGATTTTGCACAGAAAACATCATTCTGAAAGTTTAATCAAAATCGTAGGAGCCGTTTTCGAGAAAAATAAGTTTTTTAATAAAAGTTATATGGCAGGTACCGTTAGTTTTGGAGCTAGAATGCCAATTCCAAAAACCGTCGGGTAGAGCACTCTAAAAATACTATATACCAAATTTGAATCAAATCGGCCCAACCGTTTAGGCTGTAGATATCGATACGGACAGACAGACAGACAGACAGACAGACAGACAGACAGACAGACAGACAGACAGACGGACGGAATTTCCGGACCCACTTTTTTTGACTTCTCTATCATCGTAATGGCATGTTTGATTGTTAGAATTTTTTTTTTTTTACGAATGCATAACTTGCCTTAAGTCCCTATAATCGCAAGTAAAAAACTAACTATTTAAATTTATGACTTTTTCTGTGAATTACTTTATAATTTCTAATAGTTCCTTCTTACTGAGAATCTACTAAATCGGCTTTATCGCCTTTACGTCGACTTTTCCATACAAAATTAACTAATTAGCGTCACCTGGTCCTCAGTATTAATGACAACGATAGATGCAATTGACATAAAATATAATTTAATTAAACCCACCACCACATCGCGTCGCTGCGTTCTTTCCCCATTTACTATACCCACATAGGTTCGAACAGCTCTTAATCTTCAAACCGGGTTGTTTTGTTATACCCGAATTACAAATTGGCAAGAAAAAAAATAACAAATGATCCGCCATTTAATTAATTCGGATTACCTAGTCATGTTAACTGTTAACGTTCCGTGACAGCGAGATTGGATACCGAGCTAGATTCAGTTATATTTACAAATGTCATTGCTATTTGTTATTTATTTTGTGTATAACGCTTTTTGTAAGGCCGGCGAGTAACGGGATTAAATGTACAACGCATTCATTTGGTATTATATACCTTTCGTATGATGGAGCTGTGTTTTCGATGTGCGGCAACAACATAATTTCTGGGCCAAGCGAACTCTATCTCTCTACTTCCTGTCAGCACACAAAACTCTTTTTTATCCCATGGTCGGTTCTAAACAAAACTCATTGGGCTGTGCATTTCATTTTAATATAACTTTCTGTCACCACCATTTAAGTTAAAAACACACAGGCAGTTAGGGTTTGAATCAGGACGACGACGACAGCAACGGCAACTAACGGTTTGGGTGGAATAGAGTAATACATTGATCTGGGGCCCTTTGGGGACTTTTATTGAATTTATTATTTGATTGAGTCAACGGCCTTGGCTCCGATAAAGCATCGCTTCCCGTGAGATCAGCGAAATCAAGCATCGTTGCGTGTGGTTAGTGGAAAGATGGGGGACCGTCTCGAAACGTAGATTTATCTACGGAGCAGATCAATATGTAATGTAATGTAATGTTATTTGATTGACAATATATTGTCAAACAATGACATTAGTTGGTTGGCGCGAGGTAAGAAGGCAATTGGCAATACAGGCAACAAAAGTTCTCATTTCGTGTAGTTGACAATAAGCAATTCATCGTTAGAAATTATGTACGATTACAATATAACTGTTCTACCAGTTTGACACTAGTGGATGTGTAGTGGTATTATTTTGGTGGCCTATGAGAGGCTTGGTAAAGGTGGGAATGGGATTTATATAGAGAATTGATTGCATGATTTATGGCGTGAACAAGCGAAATTTTCAAATTCATCGTGAAATCACTCGAGAGTTCTGATTCTGGCACTCGCAACCGCGTGCTCTCCTCCTTCGCTAACTTGGTCGAGGTTCCCGAGGGAAGCAAAATAAGACTGAATGGATTTACAAATTTCCTCAGGGTGGACTTTGTGATTAATTGCTATTACGTTTTCACTCCCAATGTTTTTGTTCCTTTGTTTGAAAATAACTTTGTCATCGTAAGTATTGATTTTGTTAGAAAATGTGTTAGATTTGTGGATATTTTTTCTTTTTGTTTATGACTCGTCCTCGGTGTGCAGATTTTATGGCTGAATGGATTTAATTCAAATTCGGGACAATCACAAGGTTGATAAATACAATGTTATTTATATTGTAACGATTCATTATTTTTTTTTGAAATGTTAAAATTAATAAATCTGGGTTCATCGACACATGAAAAATAAATAATTTTGTTTACAAAGCACCTTCAAGCCTTTTAAAAATATTTTCTGTTATAAATATGTCATCTTTTAATACATAGAATTCGGTATAGGGTTACGAGCTAGAAAGTGAATCAATCACACTTTGCTGGCGGTGTGATGGAATATGGAAATGCAGTGAGTAAAGTTCCTATAAATTCTTGCAACGACCACTTGGTGTATAGGTGGATGCTGTGAAGGAAATTGGATACCACAGGAGCACAATGTACAATGTAGACCTATGAGAGTTAATTGACAACAACTGAAAGAAGATGCATATCGTTACTTCAGGAGTAACAAAGCTTGATAGAATAAAAAACAGAAAATCTGAAGAAGCCTCTTAATTAAGAATACCATTTTTTACTAAATACGGAAGAAATTTAAACACAAAAATATCAGAGTAAGCCCAATTCAAAACCATTTTCGAAGATTCAAAATTGTTCAGCCCGTCTGACACGTCCAAAACACAGGTATAATTCCCGTATTTGAGAAATGTTTCAAGACACACTTGAGTTCCTTGGAAGTAAACTAAAGAAGATCTTTTGTTGTTGCATATTTTGAGGAGTGTATATCTACATTCGAGAGGAAATAAACAGTCAAGCTAGCATTTGGACTATGACGATGACCAAATCCTTGAAAAAGGTTGACAAAAAGTCTTTTGCAAACCCTCTTCTTTGTGCGACCGGGCTTCTTCTTTTTCTTGTATTGCTTCTTTATTTTAGGGGTGTAATCCTTGATTTTCTGATTTTTGTTGTTTTTTATCTCAAAGCAAATATAATTTCACCATTAACTCCTTTATTCATTGTGATTTTATTTATTGTCCAGAAAATTATACATATATATATATATCAATTTCTTTTACCAAATTCTCCTTACTGAGTCTAATATCCTAATCCTTTATTCCAAACAGAACAAAAGAAATGAAAAAAACTTAAAAAAGCAATAATGAAACTCATCTAGCAATAAAATATTCCAACAGAAAGCTGATTTTGTAACCTTGTTTTCGCACCCTTAAATTTTAGAATATCCTTATTCCCGGATTTTTGTTTTATTTTGTTGGTTTGAAAACAAAAAAACAATAGTTAGACTTACCTTAAAGCAAATTCCACACCATCTTTTGCCCTACCCACACTTACTGAAAATTAAAAAAACAAATCCTGGATATATTGTGCTATTTTTCATTTTACCACTTCTTTCACCTCTCCCATTATTCCTGCTCCAAAATACCGCAACGCGCCGAAGATACCTCATCCCCAACAGCCAACAGCACTGTTGCTATTATATCGCGTAAGTTTTGCCTAGAGCAATGCGAAGTATTTACTGCCTCTTTGCATCGTAACGTAAATGACTCGCAGGCACATCCGAAATTAGATTATTTTAGGGCAATTGCTTAGAATAAAATGCAAAGCAAGCAAAAAGTATCTTAAGTTACTTAAAAGCAGGACGATGGCTTGTGAAGCCATCGCTGATGCACGCACAAATACACTGCGGCAAAAGTTCTAAGAGTTGAAATTTGAAGATGCACTAAAACAATTTAGTTTTAATCACTTATTCATAACAAGAAAAAGTCCATGGCTCATCTCGAAAATTTCAAGAAATAAAAAAAGCGCTACTCGTACACTTTTAATGAATTGGCTAAGAGCGGTGTAACCAGGATCATTCCACCTCGTTTCATTCCAAAAGTCTAACTATCCACTTCCGTTAAAAAAGTTTTTTTTTCAAACAAAAATATGAAAAAAAAATATAAAATAGCAATAACTATGAAGGCCAACGCTTCTTAAAATTTTGAACTTAAGGCAAATGCGTAGGACTTGAAAAAAGGGAAAGGAAGAGCAGAATCGAATTAGTTAAGGCTTGCGGAGGCAGAAAAACCGAACTCAAAAGCTGAAAAATAAAATAAAAAAAGAATACCTCAAAGGGATTAACTCTAAAAGAATGAAAACTCCAAACAGACAGAAAATTCTCAAAAAAATAAAAAAAAAATAAAAAATCAATCCGAAATGAAACAAACGGAAGGATGGTCGAAGGACACTCGAAGTCATACAAGAAAGCCAAATCCGAATTGGTAACCGAAAATGGACTGGAGGAGAAAATTCAATTTAAACATACAACATCAGTGCAAAACAGATGGTTAGGTGGTGCTGGGAATTTCATCCGCATGCTACTCCTTATTAGTTTGCATGCTATATAGCCAGTGAAGCTTCAACATTTTATTATTCCATAGGCATCAAGACCTCCAGGCAGGGAGAGAACAGGAGAGACCAACGACAAAAAAAAAGAATTAAAATGAGGGCACAGAGGAAGCATTTAATAAACACTCATTGAAGGAACCCAAAATGTCAATCAAATCCTCCGTTGAAAGTCCTTGTTTGTTGGATGCGGACAAAAGTGGATAGATGGAAGTGTTTGGCAGGATAATTACGGCTGAACACTGCCCGGCTGATGCCTTTTGTCCGTTTTAATTCTTTTGAGGTGTCACCTCAAAAACACAACACAACAAAAACACTCTTCCACCTTTTCCAGTTCATCAAACCAATGAATTGTTTGAAGTCTTTTGTGTTTTTTCTGTTGCTTTCTTTTATTTTTTTATTTTTGCTGATGGTCATTGACGAAAAGGATATCATAGAAAAATTATTTTAAGCTTATCCCTACATTTGCATCGTCATAACTATTGAGGGAGGCAAAAAAAATTTTTTTTTTTTAGGTTTATCCCTGAATGAACAAAAGAAAATATAAGGAAGTGGAATGTACGTCCTTTATTTTTCTTTGTGGAATAAGTTGCTTCGGCATCATCGGGAGGAAATAGGTATTTCTGGTCACTTAAAAGAAGAACTAACGAAATCAAGATAATGCCTGGAAGAAAGTTTAAGTACAAAATGGATGTCACATCAAACGCTTAGCGAAAAAAAGCTACAATATTCTTTGACGGACAAGGATACGAATGTCTCATGGGCACATTTTAGACAGAGGACATTAAAGAAATTAATTATTTTGAGAAAACTCTTATTATAAATTGTTTAGTCCTTCGTCAAACACATTTTCTCAACTTTTTCCCGCTTCATTCTGTGCTTCTGGATAGACTCAATTTAAAAATTTAATACAAGAACGACTCTATAGAATTTCAAATTACGTCATCTCTTGCTACAACCACATTGATTTTGCAATTTAAACTTTCTAGCTTCCCTGCTTTCCCTATATCGTATACCCCTTGATGAAAGGTTTAAGTATACATTTAGCTAAGTTCATTAGCTTAGAAGGAAAATATTTACATTAAATCGATAAAATGGGTCATTACAAAATGATTTAATCAATCAATCAATCAATCCTCTCCTCATGTGTTGAAGAGAGGGTTAATACAGCATATAATTTTACATATATTCTGAATGTTCCACCGTGAAATTGTTGGGCGTCATTTCATCAACATCTTCCAGGATATTACGTTTATCGCAGTACACGACGGACGTCCTTCAGTAATTGTGGTCAACTCCTGTGGTTGGGCCGAAAATAAATTGTTTTCGATTAGCTTCTTACCACAGGAATGCAATCAACCTGAAAATAATTCGAAAATAGTTCGTGTGTTGTAAATTATATAGGATAGAGATGACGGATAACAAGCGAGAAGGATAAGTTTTCTATTATATGTGGACACCACCGCCTTCCATAAAAATAACTTCCATAGATACTCTTGGAAGTGTCAGTTGGTTAAATGAAAAGAGTTGCAAATACTTTTGTATTCAAGTTATTCGGAAACAATTTCATGTTAACCATTAATTGGAAGGATAGCAGGATATTTTAGGAATTTGCATGGTATGAATTGTGCTTTAAAAAAGTGCTCAAACAGAAAAATCTATATACAAAAAATTTAGAATAAGCAAATATTTTTTTTTAATATTCTGCTCTTCATGATAAAACGACAAAAATCACTTTTAAGAGATATAAAAAAGAGTCAAGAAATAGAAACAAAAGCCAAGTATCTATTACTTGGTATCATTTGATATTATTTAGGCTTTCGATAACCTCGTTCTTGTAACAGGTTATCCAATTGATTCTTCAAAATCATATAAAGTTAGAAAGTTTTTACATTAAATAAAGTTTTTTTCATGTGATTTTTTTTTCAAAACCCTCTAAAATTTCAAATACAGTCATCATTTTCAAGTATCACTTATTTTACTTTTTCTGAATGAGACCTTAAGAATGTGCTGGAAGGTAGTGTAGCGAAGATTTATTTACTTTAATGATAGAATGATTGTATTATGTCAATGCTTTGAAATTTTTTAGTTGCTCGAATCAATGTTTGTCCCTCAGAAAGTTCGGACGTCCATAATACTGGAGCAGTGTCTTGCGTCTTGTGGCTAATCTTATTGATCGTTGATTGATAATGTGATCCCTATACCCCTAGAATGTTTAGGTCGAAACTGCGTACTTACTATACAATTTCTTACCCCGCAGAAAAAATCAATTAGCTTGAATCCCATATGAGGAGTAGTATTGTGCAAATTGTAATTTCCATGTTTGCCAGTAAAAATAACTTTTCTCTCTAGTTTACCGTTAAAGTCACCAAGGACATTTTTCATTTCGTGGGGTTAGCGCGCATAGAGGGCTTATGTTGGTGAATTAAGACTTAATGTTAACTGTCGTCAGGCACATTTGAAAAGGTGCAAAGGTGTAACCACATATAAATGGAGACTGCTTGTTTTATCTGTAGCAATCGCCGTAGTACAAAGCTCAGTTTTTTTTCTTTCTTTTGCATTTTTTGGATATGGTAATGTCTGTCTGAAATCAGTATAAGGTTTCCGTTGATTCTTCGGCTTCATTTCGTCCATTAAAGAACCTTATATTACATGTAGAGATCCGAAGTTCGGTATTCTTATTTCGTTTGCAGAGTTTGTCATCAGTAAATCCGTCCATATTGAAAGCTTGTATTTGCTTCGAAACAACGTACATATTTCTTTTATAAATATATAACGATGTATCTATAAACTATAATTTCTTGTGGTGCATAAATGTACAACAAGCAATCAAAGCTGCGGTTAAAATTTAGTTTTTAATAAAACATAAATAAAACATCTCAATAAACCGAGAGTATTAGACAAGTGCCTAAATGTTTTTTTTTAGTTAACATGTTTTTTTACATGTCTAAAAAAAATTATCAATTATATATATGATACGAATCTTCCTACCATAAGTCCTCCTGTAGAATTCCATGTTCAATTCATATTTTCATATAATATTCCTTTACAATTTGTGTTAAAAAAATGACAACAAGAAATTCCGGAAAAGAACAAAATTACATCCCATTCTAAGTCCTTAAAAGTTAACAGAAAAATAAAATAAAATATAACAAGATTCTCGTTAACTTCCCATAAGAGTAACATAACATCAAGTACCCACCTAAATTATTTTCATCAAATTTGTATATTCCTACTCATCTTCTAAAGAACACTTTTTCGTCTCCAAAAGTACTTGGCACCCCATTTTTTCATCCCTCTCCAAAAAAGGTAAAGTCACCCTTCATGAGTTCCCTAAAAAAACCACTCTGAATATAGCTTTATTCAAATATAAATCCACTTGTATCCTTCGCCCAGAAGTATTTTTTTTGACATTTCTGCACAAAAAATCGAAAAAGAGATATATGGGATTATTTCTGTTCAGCTCCTTATGCTGTTAGTTGTACAGATATATCAGTGGGGTGCAACTCAAAAATAATATAAAAAAAAAATGAAAAAAAAACTTAAAATAAATGTGGAAAGCGTATGCAGTGCGGTAGCAACAGCAACATCATCAGTATAATTATGGCAATATTTTGTAGGTTGATGCCATTAAGGACGAAAATGAGTATATACCTTTACCCATATTAGTGTATGACAAGGTGAAAGCCTTGACTTTAATTGACTTAAATTCAGTTTAAACGATCTCACTCTCCTCACAGCCTGCACATAACACTGAGTAGAGCTAAACAAAGTGAAAAAAATTACTCATACGCCCTGTAGTACGTGATATATGTGTGAAAACTAAAACTCAAATAGGTGTAGGACTGGCGCTAAGGCAGAGTTTCAACAACATGGTATTCCTTGACTTAAAAGGATAATACAAAATTCAAAAGCATTTTGTTTTTGCGTGCGAAAAATGTTTTTGATTGTTGGTTGCCATTGCACCTTTGTATAATGATGCATTAATGATGATGAGCAGAGTTTTTTGATAATAATTTTCCATTCCCGCAAAACCATTGTTGCAATGATTTCTCATTATAACGCAGCAGGAGCAGCAGCAGGTTATGTGGCAAAGGCTAGCTGTAGTAGCTGTGTATTGTGTTGCTGTGGTTGCATAAAATATTCGATTTTATGTGTTCAAAAAAAAAAAAAAAAAAAATACAGAAATTAATATTTGTCTTATGTAATTTTTTTTAAATCGTATTGTATTTATTTTATCTGAAGTTTCGACCACATGCCGCATCGTTCAGTGGCTTTTCTGCTAGCAAGAGAACGAAATAATAAATTATTATTCAGTGAATGTTCGTGTTTGTGTGTCGCAAGTGGCAAATTGAAAGGGTATTTTTTTTATATATAATTAACGCGCGCACAAAGGACTATTTGTTTCCCTTTCAATGTAACACACTGCGCGGGCATTAGGAAGATAGGGAGGTGGGAGATAGGAGGTGTCGATTAACATTGGTTTTGAATGTTTGCAAATTGAAATGGCAAGGGGAAATCTCGCCGGGTAAACCATTCCAAAGTCGTGTTGTACGGCTAAAAAAAGAATCTCTATATTTCACGGTACGTCCGAAATTGGGCTCAAGGGTGAACTGATGGGCATTCCTAGCAAGACGAGTATTACGGGCGAAACTTTTAAGGGAAGGAATGCAGCTGGCTACCTCGAGCGAACATTTTTTATAAAAGAAATGATAAAATAAGGGAAGACATGTAAATAGGATATAATGGCTTGTTCGAGCGGAAAATTTAATTTTAATTTCATAAATTCGATAAAGTAGACATCGTTTAGGATGATATTCATTATAATTATTATTTTTCGTTGGAAATTCAATGAAATTTCACATTTGGATTTTGGTGTTAATTAGGTTTTTTTCCTATCTATAAATCGAGTATTCGCTTACCGCTTGTTTGTTTAGTTTTATTCTCTTTTATATATCAAAATATTTTCATAAGACATACAAAAAGTCGTTGAATTTTATTAAGTATTTTAGACTTTGATTGATTTTATTTAATATATGTTTATTGATACGTAATATATTATTGTTTAAACAAAATTTAAATTTTAAATAAATCAGGGTTTTTATTGAAAAAATTATTATTTTTGTGTAGATACAACAACTATTAATAATTTTTCAAGGTAGACTCAAAGTCTTGCGTGATGAATTTACATAAATACAATACATAAACACGCGAAAATTTTAATTGCCAAAATTTTCATTAAAGTCATTTTAAATAAAAATGGGTTATTAAAATAATTTTTTCTCATAATGTCATTTTACAAAATTTGTAATATTTAAGCAAATATTTCAATAATATAAATTAATAAATTATAATAAATAATTAAATAAGAAAATAAACATTTTATACTTTTAATATTGTTTTTATTACAAATTTATTTATGTTTATCTTAACAGTACTGATTAAACAAATTAGTTAATTACAATATTGCTGAAAATTTAACAGAAAAAAATAAATAAAAATGTAATCGATACTCTTCAAAGAAAAAAATGCACTCAAATGACACCGAAACATCACTCTCTTCTCGATATTATCTCTCAATTTCTAACTGGCTTTCTGAGAGAAACATAGTGTTAACATTTATTTCTAATCTAATTTAAAATTTTGCGATTATGATTTTTTAGGACTTTCAAATTTGCCCAAATCTCTAAGTCAAAACATGTGTTCCTTTAGGTTCTAAACCCTTTGTCATTCCATTGTTACACCTACGATAGGCAAAGATTTACTTTAATTAAGGGTATATTCCCTCTCCCTCATGAAATGATGTCCAAATTTTTTTTTGCAGAAAAATAAAAGTCACCCTCGTTTCAAAAAAAAAAAAAAAAAAAACATCCCATGGCAATTGATCACTCCCCTTCAAACTTGTAATCATTCGCATAATATTTAGCTCGCAGTTGTTTCCACCCAAAAACTTTCTCATTGCCGTTTCCAAACGAGACCCTTCTTTTTTATTTTTATTTATTCCCAATTTAACTAAAGTCTCGCCACTGAAAAAGGAAAAACTTTTACTAAATTTTCACTTTTCTTATTTTATTTTATTTTTCCAATACAGATTGAAGAAGTTCAATACATGAAACTAATTTCTCTCCACAAAAACCTTGAAGCATCCCTACCAGGCAACTTCACCAATCCAAACTAAGAAACCGAAACCACAAAAACTAGAGCAAGAAGTCAAGAAACTCATGCTTCAGCAAGAAACTCACCGGGCCCATTAATCGTGGACTTTCGTCCTCCTTAAGACCCTCCCTATAAGAAACACCATTAAACTTGGCTAAGCAATAACTTTTTGTTCAACTCTTCGTTGTCTTCATCGCCATTGTCGCCATCGTCTTCGTCGTGTTAAGTTGAGTTGAGTTTTCGTGGAGGATATAGCTCAGATCCAGCTTTAGGCCCTCATGTGCGAGTAGACGAATATTTTCCGCTAGATCCTCCTTATGCCACACGAATATGAGGATGTCATTATAGTGTAATTCATTATAGTACAGATACACTGAAAGTACACAAGGACTACAGGACAAGGACAAGAAAATAACGCTAAATTTCGTTGTACACCACATCTTCTGTGTGTATGGTCGTTGCACAAAGATAAATGGATTCTCATATGAATACAGTCATCCAAGTCCTTTTGCTTTTTCACCTCCTTGCGAGCAGCAAGAGCAACATTATCAGCATCAGCAGTAGCAACCTCCAATTGTCGGCATCAGTGACAGCAGCGACAGCGAACATT
This sequence comes from Platycheirus rosarum, assembly GCA_963971375.1. Taxonomy (NCBI): domain Eukaryota; kingdom Metazoa; phylum Arthropoda; class Insecta; order Diptera; family Syrphidae; genus Platycheirus; species Platycheirus rosarum. The sequence continues at coordinate 134,944,667 of OZ020508.1, forward strand.
AAAAATTACAACTAAACACCTTTTGCTTGGATAAAAGATACAAAACGTGGTGAAGTAGTCTGGTCACTTGGGAATCAGGCTCTGTCTCACAAGGATCATAGCATAATTTTAAGGACAAAAAGAAAAAGACCAGGAAACAAAAACAACAACAATTTGTAGACAAAACTTTGAGAGACGAATCCCCTGGAGTAGGTAAGCAGGAATCACTTAGAAGATTTAGATTGTGTATTCATCTTTTAAAGAAAAAACTGAAAGAAGGAATAAACTTCAGAGATGCAAAGTTTTGGATGAGAATGTATCTGAAAACATTCCAGTTGGATGCTCTCTTGTGAATGAAATAGTGCTCGCCTCAATGTTGCATCTCTGGGAAAAGGAGCTTTTATTTGTTTGTAGTTGATGCCTTGCCTTACTCTAATTCTTGTTTTGTCTTTAATTTGAAATTGCTTGTATATAATTTTGTATGATTTTTTTATCCACCATCCACGGGTTGCATTATGCAGAAGGGCATCAGAAGGTATTTACATTCCACGGATTTCCCTGTTGGTTTCATCTTTTTGATCTCGTAGTTGATTTTTTTTGTGTCCTGCATTATGTTTGCAAAAGGAACATTTATTCATTAAGTTAATATAATGGAAGAGTCGAAAGAGAAAGAAGGCTCAGGTTGTGAGAGAGAATATGATTGTAAACTCAAGTGCAAAGTGTAGCATTTTTACACGCGTTCTGATAATTGGTTGATGTTTTTGATATTTCTCATTTGTTTATGGTGATTTTTATGTACATTTACACATCTATGGAAAGTCAAATGGTGGTCGCAGCTTAAATTAGTTTTATAAATAAAGAAATATTTAAAGTTAACATTTTTATTAATATATTGGTTTAATTTATTCAGTTTTGCTTTTATATTTAAGATGAGAAATTTGGTTCAACAACCTGTTTCTTTATTTTCGGAAGAGTCTTTGCCCAACACTAATGGAGTTAATTATTTGAACATGTTATTAGGATTTTTGATGGTCATTTTAAGACAAGAAAACCAATATTCTGTGTCAATAAATGATGCATAGATTACCTCCCATCAGTTATTTTTTTTCGATTGATATCTCGGGAATAGGTCATTCGGTTAGAACTTAAATTTACATTTTAGAAAATGTAGATAGCATGCTACCTAAATACAGTAATTCTAATAAAATAAATGAAATGACGTTATTAATGTTTTATTATTATTATAAGTGCATTTCAAATTTTAGTTCACGATTTAAATATTGATAGGAGCAAGTACGTGTGATAATTCATCAATTTGTGGAACTCATTTTATTCCCAAACACAAACATCAAAAGGTTTCTCTATTTCTGACCCTTTGTGGTATATTTTCTAAAATTAAAAATTTGAGGTCTTAAGAAAAAAACGATTTTTTTAATCGTAAACTTAATAAATTTGATTGAAAAAGGATCTTTCAATTTCCTGTTAAATTTGAATTGCAATATAATATCTACAAAATGTTAGACAATATTTCTGTGTTGTTGCTGGAATTTCTTCCGCAATTGAATCTGACTTATCTATTGCATTACTCTGCTAATCCCAGAATACGTATACTTCTGACCCCATTATTTCTCATTTAATTTGGCTTTTAAATAAAACTCTTTTAAAATTTGTTTCTCGCTCATAAACACAAACTAATAAAACTGAAAAAATGCTTTATTTACATTCTCTCACCGAGGTGAAACTCGAGTTGAGAAAGATCTTGGTGTAACATCGATGGTATAGAGTTAAAAAAATGTCCTAAGCAAATCGGCAAATCACCTTAAAAAAATCTAATCTGGTAACCCATAGATGATTACTCCGATGCTCAGGTTGGGAAGCAATTTTTCTAACTCATAGTTCCTAGTGCAAGCTAGAGCCATCCGGTCCGTGGGTTTGATTAGGTCAGAAAATAGTCGAGTATTAACTCGATCTTTTGTTTGATTCCCCAGAGGGGAAATTGAAATTTTATGTTTAGGCCTAAAAATAACGGTACCTGTCATGAAATGATGAAAATTTTTGTGAATTTTTTTGTTGGTATTGCTATCATTTGATCAGAACCAAATTTATGGGAAAATTCTATTAACGGTACCTTCCATATAACGGTTTTTTTAATTTCTGTCAAATTTTTTATTTGAAAAGATCTAGGTAGACAAATTAATTCTTTTCCAATTAAAATACATTTTTGATTCTTTTTTTAAATCAATATTTAAAACTAATCAAAAAAAATTATTTTAAATTTTATAATCACGTGTATATTAGAAAAAACTCTAAGAACTGCAATCAAAATTTCAAAAAAAAAAATTAAAAAAACTAAAAAATAAAAAACAGGATTTTATCCAAATCCGTCCCACAATTTTCGAAATACTTTTTTCATTAATTCGTTATAATACAAGACGTGTGATGGCGAACTCCATTTTTTCTAACAATCAAACATGATATTACGGTGATAGAGAAGTCGAAAAAGTAGGTCCGGAAATTATGTCGTTTGTCTTGGTTCAAACTTGGTACATATTTAGTATTTATTTGGTAGGATCTCGGGGTGTGTTTTTTTATTGTTGCTCTAGGTTGAAAAATAACGGTACCTGCCGTACAATCTTTAACAAAAAAGTTTGATTTGCTCAAAAACAGCTCTGACGACTTTGATAAAACTTTCAGGGTGCTATTTTTTATACAACAATACATCTTTCTGTTAGAATAATTTTTTTCGAAATTTGTTTATTTTCAATATTTTTTTTTAAATATTTATTTTTGAAGAATCGATATTCTGTGTTTAAGTGTGCATTCTTAAATTATTTTATTTTAATTTTTAAAAAAAAGTTGTTAAATAAAAACCGTTCCTACGATTAAAAAAAAATTATACTTTTTCACATTTTCTAAATAAATAAAATGGCGTTTAAATTTTTCGTCGAAAATTATTTTACGTATTTTTTTCAAAACAATCAAATGCCAGAAAAAACGAATAAAAACTTTGAAATTCCTTTAATATATTATTAAACTTTATTCGAAGCTGTGACCGCACATAGGAGCAATTACGTGCGATCCAGTCGTGAAATTTACTTGAAACGCACCCCATTGAAAGAAACATCTTTAAAACGGGTTACATTAATAGATTTCCGCTTTGAAAGGGAAAACTAACTAACGCACTGACAAACATCAATTCATTATTTCCATTCCTTAATATGCATAAAACATTTCATCACTTCGTTTTCAATGTTTAGGAACTTAACTTTCTCTACAGGATTTGAAATTCCTCACGATAGCCTCCAGCTGAAGAAGCATTACTAACTAACATCACATTCCAAGAGTTATGCAACACGTTTTCAAGAAATGCAAAACAGAAGCAAACCTTCATGCTCGTTCCCAAGGTGGTGGTAGTCAGATTGGTAGTCCTTGTGCAAATGCGTTTTCCCACAATGAAAAGGACTTTTCACTTCGTTCTAAATAAGACGTCATAGAAATTGAAGAACCAGATGTGGTGTCATAACTTACTGGCTTGAGTTCTCTTCTATACCCTCTGAGTAACTGCATCCTTCTGCAACAAGAATTCTTTTTTCTCTCTATACCTTTATTTATACAACTTTTTTAATATTTTATTCTTCTTAAATAACAACAGAAATACCTTTTCTGCATAACTATAAGAACTCTTTTTTTGTTGTTGTATATCCTCTTACAGGAAACAAGAAGTCAGGATAACACATTCCAAGGAAAAAAGATGCAGCGAGGACCCAGAATGCAACTGTGTTCGTGGAAGCATACTAGCGAGCTATTTGCCGTCGTGATAATTTTTTATGTGAATATACAAAATGGTGAGTAATTTTTTTTTTTGTTGTCCATTGCCGTTATGTATATGTTTATAAAAAGAAAAAAATGTAAGAACCGTTTTAGCTTGGCTGGTGCAGTAAAGTTGTGATTTATTGTTAACATTTATATAAAAACAATACAAAAACAATGACGGCAACAGTACACATATGGGGCAAGGGCGGCGACGGCGGCGTGCAAGAACTAAGGATGAATGGTGTGGTAGAGCGCACAAAATAAGCATTCTTCCCGACAATTTGCCATGCATAAATCAGGAAGCAAACATTCACGATTAACCATTCACTATATACGCAATTTTCTGGACAGAAAAGGAGATTTCCGTCAGTTGTGTTGTGTTCTTTAGATAAAAGTTGAGTTAAATGTTGTACAAGAAAAAGGATAAGTTATTTTTTTGTTCCTGGCATGCCTGGTGTGTGGGTGCAGTAAATGTAATTTTTATTTTTTGCAATCGTTATGACCAAACGTAATCTAGCAGAATGCATAACAAGGATTACAGTGAAAATAGGACGTGATGACGATGAGGATACTCGGAGCAGTATGGTTGTTGTTTGGAGAGATATTTTTTATGGCATCGAGTGGAAGATGAGGACACAAGATACCTGTTTAGGAATTGCTTGGTTATTGTATGATTTCATTGTAAGGACACGAATTCTTTGGTGCTGCTTGGGCAAGGATATGATTTTGTATTGCATCACGTATAGGAGAGAGATAAATAAGTGCAAAACGAATTGATTTTTATTTTGTTTTGTCGATGTTTTATGTGTCACTTGGCTTAAATTAATGCAAAGTGAAACATTGTTGTTTATGAAAAAATGTCTCACATGTGGGAGAGTTCAGAGAGTAGAGTTTTTGTCCAGATGGATTCAATTTCTGATTTTGATTTTTTGTTTTCCTGGTGTGATTGAATGATATGGAAATTTATGTGGAGTAAAATTCCTGATCGTTAAGGGTCATATCCCTATACTTTATAAGGAGACATGCAAACATCACTCCCCACTGCGTTACATAAATAAGATTGTAGACATTTTTTTTTTAAACTTAATTCTATATCGTATATTTTGGGAATAAAACATTCAAACACATTTAGCATCAAAAAACATTTAAACAAAATTTCCGAAACTAATTTATTACTAATACCACCATATTTATATTTTTACTTTCAATTATAGGGACTATAAGGCAAGTTTAGGGTTCGTGAATATAAAAAAAATTTAGATAACAATCAAACATGACATTACGATCATAGAGAAGCCTAAAAAAGTCATTGGCAAAAAATTTCCGTCTGTCTGTCCGGGTTTATATCGAGCTGCAGCCTAAACGGGTTAAGCGATTGCCTTCAAATAAGTTTGTGTGATTCTTTTGGCATTCCTTAGAGGGGAAATTGAAATTTTATTTTTAGCCCTAAAAATAACGGTACTTGCCATAAGACAATTTAGGAAAAGGTTATTTTTCTCGAAAACGGCTCCAACGATTTTGATGAACACTTTTGAGTTTTTTTTTTGTTGGTATTGGCTGTCATTTGATCAGAACCACATATACAGGAAAAGTCTATTAACGGGGCCTTTCATATAACGGTTTTTTTAATTTTTGGCTTTCTCGGTTACGGCTCTTTGGATTTCCGTTAAATTTTATATTTCAGATCCAGGTTGCCAAATTAATTTTGCATATACAAATTTTGAATAACTTTATTTTTCTAATTAAAATAAATTTTTTTTTAATTTTATTTTTGATAAATCAATATTTTTAAAACTAATTAAAAAAATTATTTTAAATTTTATAATCACATGTATATTAACTCTAAAAAACTGCATACTTAAATTAAAAAAAAAAAATTTCAAAAAACTAAAAATAAAAAACAGGATTTTATCAAAATTTTTTTCATAAATTGTTTGTTATTTAAGACGTGTGATGGCGTACTTCATTTTTACTAAAACCCTTTAAGTATTGCGGTTTTAATACATTATTATAAGTTCAAACTGTTATTTTCAACGTAAATGTTACTTGTTTCTGTTAAAGATCTTGCTTTTCAATGTAATTAGGCACATAAGAACAAAGTATTTGCGACCCAGTTGTGCCCATTTTTTATTTTGTATACTTTATATTATTAAGAATGATACATTTTTAAATAGAAGAACAAATTGAAATATGTTTTACCTACAAACAATTTTAACTTTCCAACGACATAAGAAACGAAATTTCAGTAAAAAAAAACCTTTTTTAATACTGTAAATCCGACATTATAGTAACTTTAACATTCAAATAACATGCAATCTAGCAGTTTAATATTCAAACTATAAAATCTGCCATAAATAGAAACTACAAACTAAATCCGATAATTCTAACTTGTTCGCACTCAAAATATTCAGTTGTCCGAAAAAGCGAACCCAGAACAGTTCTTCCATTCCCCTAGTGTCGATAAAAATAAATAGAAGGCAAATCCTTGTTCATTGAAATCACTTCTAATTACAAACATTCAATAGCGCCATTTTGATTTACATGCTGACCACACATTAGCGGGACATTATACAAACTAGCGAATAAAATCTCCTGAAATATCGCCTCGTCCTAACTCCTAAGCCCTCTCCACACGTACATTATGAAACGAAATCGCTCACACTCAAGTTAATCCCTCTCGAACAGCCACCCTTAATTATGCAGGGCTATAAGGATACGTTTATGTAGGTGCATTGCTTCTAATAACAGGAAACACGATGGCTAAAATTAATTACCTAAAAAATTATATTTCTTAAAAAAAAAAAAACCGAAAAAATACATGGTCGCTGTGTCGTCGTAAAATATTTAATCTGGAATTCATGCTAACAAATAATACGTTTCGCCATTTAATTCCGGTAGTGGCGCTGCTGAATGCACTTTGGGAAGAGTGTGCTTGAGCAGAGAATAGCAGTGAGATAGACTGAGGGAGAGAGAGCAAATGTCAAATTAAATATGCATTGTTTGACATAGGAGCGAAGCATGCACAATGCACACACAAAGAGGTGCGCTGGAGCATGCCACCTGCGGTGCATACTAATGCAGGCATATAATTCAACATCGGACAACCTGAGCCCGGAGCCAGGAACCCAGAGCTCTATAAAATCTATGCATCAGGTCTGAGAACGCTTTGTGTGCACGCAGTGGCTGTTGTTAGCTGGTCTTTCTGGTTGTTATAGAGAAGTTTCCTAAACATGGTATTTTGCCGGACCCATCCCTACCTGTTTTGACGGTAATCTGGATTTCAAATCTATAAGTAGACGAGCGAAGGAGGAATGGCGATGACATTTGGCAAAGAACTTTAGAACACGCAACACTAGGATTTTAGTAGTCGTCAGGTGTGGAGTTTTAGCAGGGTTGTATTTAATCTAATGTGGGCCTTGCAAAGTGGCACTTAATTTTGGTTTGAACGCTTTTAAGTATTCCTTGAATTTCTAGATGAACTCGCTCACACGCAGCAAAGCAAAAAATAAAATGTAGTAGTTAATTAATATTAAATTAGGTTCTAAGAATCATACAAATCTGAAATGACATAACTTGGCGTCTGGCCCACTCTTTTCCCCAAGTCTACCACCTTATGCACTACAATTTATTTGAAGTAAAGTAAAGGCAAGTCGCTTTGTTAGACGGCTGACGCTATGCCCACATATCGCACCTTCTCTCGGTCACCGCTGCCTTATAAATAACCAAACAGATTAGCGGTCATAGATTAACTAGGCGACGTCACTTCGAACAACTTCCCTTTCCTCTCCAACACACACTCACTGTCACAATTTTGCATACAAGACTATGTGTGTGCTTGCAATGCATCTGTATTATGTTGTGTTGTATCTTTTACTCGTATCGAACGACTGGAATTTTTTAATTAATTGTTTGCGTGAGAATTTTCAATTTATCAATTTATTAATCATCAAGCAAAGAAATAATTATTCTTTTTTTTTGCTTTCTCTGATATGGAATGCGAAGGATGAGACTTTGTTGAAAGAAAAAACTTTTTGTTCTTAGAAGCAAGTTATGGGCATTGTATCAACTCAACCGTGAAGAACCGAAAACGAAGGGGTACGAAATGCCTCTGACATTTACCCTCTGTTAATTGTTCATAATATCCTTTTTTACTTGGACTGGAAGTCATGAAGCTTGAGAGCGGATTTGTTTTCTATTATTATCCCGTTGAAAGAATACTCGTACCGGTGGAAAAATTTACGTAATAGCGATAAAGACTAAACACGCATTGAACAGATAACACAGAAATTACTACGGTACAGAAATTACCTGGTTTTGGCTACGGTACAACTAGAAGGACATTATTAGTGGAGTGGACATTTTTGGAAATTGTTTTTATTAGGGAAAGGGTTAATGGTAGTGGTTAAGAACCCTTTGTAGGGTATATTTAAGAATTCCTGATTGAAAGAGTTTGTCTTTGTGTTGGTGGTGAAGGAATTTTGTTTAGAAACGTTGCAATTAGGGCTTATTTTTATACGAAAATACATTTTGTAAGTGATGGTACGTTCGTAAGTACCAAAATCGTGTAACGGAACTCGGAAGTTTATTATCGCAGTTTCAATGGATTTATACACTATTATTTAATGCAGTTGTATAATAATGTTCAACCATTAGTGATTTATTGGCTTATCCGTGAGAATCAAATAGTAACGGGTCCGTCATCTAACTTTTTTTTTCAACTAGTGCTTATTTCGTGAATGGTAACACTTAGCTCATGTCTGATTTGAGAGATAATTAGTTTTATCCTTTCGCTAAACGAATATGGTTGTGTATACGCTGGGAAATATTGCGACATTACTAGCTGCGATCGACTTAGAGAAGATGCCGATTTTGCCAAAAAAATACTCTTTTCAGATGAAGCTCATTTTGATCTTGGCGAACCAAGCAAAATTGTCGCATTTGGGGCACAGAAAATCCGCATACATACATACATTGAAAAGCCGATACACCCAAAACGAGTCACAGTTCGGTGCGGATCTTGGTCCAGAGGCATAATTGGGCCATTTTTCGAAAATGAGCAAGGAGTGGCCGTTACAGTCAATGACTATTGTTATCGGGCCATGTTGAACGAATTTTTGTTCACAAAAATTGAAGTGGAATACAAATGTTGCAAGAAAGAAGTGAAGAAGAAGTGCGCCAAGCTTCAAAGAGAGAATACGGAAAGCGTGTATCGGGACCTGGAAGAAATATCTTCCCCGGTGGCTTAAGGAAGGACAAATGCTCAGGAGATTCGTTCACCAAAGTTCATTAACAAGGATCAAGGACCAGTTCTTGTAGAGGATGACAATATTTTTTCACAGGTGGACAGTATTGTGAGGGACTTTTGAATGAACAATTTGTCTTGCTAAACTTTCTAATAGCTGCACCTAGCTTCGATGAAGTAACTGACCTCAAAGTCGAAGAGTTTAGCAAGGCGGCCAAGAACTCCAAGAAAGGAAAAGCGATAGGGCCACACGACATACCTTCTAAGTTTTGGATAGAGATAAGAGACATCGGATCTAGGTGGCTCCTGATTCTCTTTACAATTCTTAGAGGTGATCGAATGCCTTATCAATGGAGAGAAACTTACCTTATCCCAATATACAAGGGGAAGGATGAAACTGTGATAATTACCGTTCAATTAAGCTGATGTCGCACACCATGAAGATCGTGGAGCGGGTGTTGGGTTGTCGATTGCGAAATATTATAGGCCTATCCGATGACCAGTGCGATTTTGTCGCGGGTAAATCAACTGCAGATGCAATCCAAAGTATAAGAATCATAATGAAAAAACACTGTGTTTCCTTAAGGGATTTGCACATTGTGCTAGTTGATTTTGAAAAAGCATTCGATAGACAACCACGCGAACGAGAAGTTCCAAAAACCTTAATTATGGACATGTACGAGGAAGCAAAAACAAAGTTTAGATGCCCTGCCGGTATCACTGAAGAAATCTCAATCAAAGTAGGTGTACACCAGGGAAGCGTTATCAGCCATTTGCTCTTTATTACAGTCCTTGACTATCTCCTTGAAAGTAATAGTGATCCCAAAGTGCATCCAGTTATTCTTTGCTGACGATGGAGCCATCATAAGCGATGATCCTACATCCCTGCCGTATTGACGTATGGGTTGGACGTTTTGGAAGGAAATGGGTACTGTATTAGTCCAAAAAAGACTGAATATTTATGATTGATTGGCCTCAGTCATGAAACAATCTAAAACTGAAAGGCTTGCCCGGGTTTTCTGTGGTCAAACCGGCGAACTCCTTAAATGATATGTGAAGCAGTAAATTGGGAGTATTGTAACCCCATTAGAAAGTCGTCGGGAATAAAAGGGAAGAAGAAGAAAGAATACCCAGCAGGACGTAGCCCTAACCTATAAATCCAAATCGACTCAGCTGCAGATGAAAAAAATTTTCTGGAATTTATCAAAGTTTACTATTGAAGTTTAACATCCACTCTGTCAAGAGGATTTAGCCACTAGAGCAGTTGGCTCTTTGGTAAAGATCTCTCAAAGTCCAGCTGATTTAGTGGTATTTTCTACTTTGTTGCAGAATTTTTTCCAAGAAATTCATTTCGCTTGCTGTGCTTTAGCTTAAGGTTTCACAGTCATTGTCTGTTCTCGTATGTTTGGTTTGATAACGTTGCAGAGCTTTTTTGTTCCCTTACTGATATTGCCTAGCCCAATTGTCCACAATGGTGGCGTCTTTTTAAGAGATTAACAACTTTTCGCAATTAATAAACAACCAACTGTCATCCGATAAATCCTAATCTGTTTCAACCAAACCAAAATCCTTATAGCTCCATAATGCCGTGTAATCCCTCTATTCCATTTTGCAAAAAGATTCCACCAAAAAAAAATATAAATTTATTCATCATTATATAGTCCTCATCCCATACCCTCCCCTTCTCGCAGAGGCAAAAGAAAAACTAAGTATAATGGCCTCCAGCACCACCATCAAGATAATGGAAAACAAATTAACAACCACTAAGCTTTTCCGGCATCTTCTTTTCCATACAAGAAATCCATCAAACATCCTTTTGAGCCTGTAACCTTTGCTATGTCACCCTATACCACCACCGCACTACACCGTCAAACCTTAAATGATTATTTAGAATCATTAAGTCGAATTGAAGCCAAAACCATAACATTCATGGCTGTCTCTATGTCAATATGGTCCAAACAGAATTACGCATATCTATTTGCTTTTCGGCAGGATAAAATAATAATAAAACAGGCCGGGAAGACAGTTAAGTCAAAGTCATTTAGCACTATTTCGACGATAAGTTCCTCTTTTTCTGCTCAATATCTAATATACCCAAGCACAGGGATGTCTTTGAGGTGGTGTGAGCTGTGAATTTCCTAGCTTTCATTAAGGCCAAACGATATACGCATCGGCTTCCAATATATGTACATATATATGTACATCCTTACCAAAGGAATTCGCGTTAACATACTGACAGGAGCAATACGAAGGGAGTGAGACAAAAAACAGTCGACTATGCTGTTATTGCGTTTATTTTATGACAAGTGCTGATGCCCTAAAGGACGTTTCTACAGCAATCAAATTGAGCACAGGATAATGGCGCACCAAAGGAAGATTTTCTTTCAGCCAAAATGCGATATGGTGTGGCATCAGCTGGCGTAAATTATCAATATCCATGAAAGAGTTAATTCCTTGGAAGAGCTCTCCGGCTCTTTGCCCCGAAATAGGTTGATCCTTTGTTATCCTTTTTTTTGTCGTTTTTTGTGTTTTGTTTCATTTTATTTTCTCATTTCAAAGCTGATGGTCGTTACAAATTCGAGTGTTAAAAAAAAGGTAAAACTGTTGATGGAGATGGCAGAGTGAGGAAGGAAAATTGGAAGCTCACCGAGCCACACCACCTCCAAGAAGGTTGGTTGGTTAATTTATTTAATGGCCACGATGAAGACGAATACCGCCCGGATGGGCTTTAACAATTGAAACTCTGGGCGACAAGGATTAGAAAGGGATTGGCTCGCATAGCAACACATCGCAATCTATCGGTGGTATACTGGAAAAACACCATGGTCCTTATCTAGGCAATAACACAGTTTGACTCGTGCAAACCAATCTTGGGTTTTAGCGGTGAGGTTTTAATTAATTTCATCTCACAGTGAATATTTTGTGTCCTTTTAAAGGTTAGATGGGTTCAAGGAGTATGTAGATTTAGTGCTTGGCATTGGTAACCTTTTACTTTTTCATTAGATTTTTTTCAAGCTTAACTCCCACTCCAGGATCTCTCTTGTGTCCTTTTTCTTCCTCCTAACCGCATGTTACGTTATGATAATCGGATACTTTGCACACCATATATATTCCAAAAAGACAATAACAGTTAAGTGGACAACCCTTGAAAGAGGGGTGAGTCAGGTGATATTTTAGGACTATAAATAACAGAGTTTATATTAAATTTCGCCCACTTGGTGGGGGTGTTGTTGGATGTGAGGTGGCGTTGGTAGCGTTGGAAAGAAAATGAAGGATTTCCATGATATTTGATGGCTCGTGTAATTAATTTAAATCATTTTGTGCTTCCGTGATGCTGTGCTCCTCCTTTTTTTCAGGGAGTTGATCTCGAGGACAGTTGGTGATAATTCATCCTGGTTTTTGTTGTTGTTTTTGCTGACCGCTATCCTTTTTTTCTTTTTATAGTTACACATTGTTGTTTGTTGTTTCTTTTTTAAGTTGGAAGGTTATTTGTCAATTTATTTGTTGGTAATTTTTTTTGTATTTGTTGTCCATTTAGGGTGTAATTTTGTTTTTAGGCCTTTATCCTTTTTTCGTTCTTTGGGATTAGGACGAAACAGCGATTGTAATTTGTATGTATTTGATGAATGAAGTTGTCTGGACATTGGACCCATCTTTGATGCGTTAAAAGGATGAATTATTATTTTTGTGAAAATTAAAAGCAGGTTGGAACCGGAATGTTTATTAAGGAATTGTGTTTTTAGTTCTTTCTTTGACAAATAGGATTCCGTTTTTGATTATTGTTATTCGGTCATAGGGGACCTGCGATATAACGCCAAAGTTCTTGCTTTACCCCCTCGTGGTTGTTTCCGGCAATGATTTGTGTATATTTTAAACAAAAATTAGCAAAAATTGCAAGCGCTAGTTCTGAAGGGTTGACGAGGGGCTGGTAGCCTCTTCCGTAGAAAAACCAAACTCAGAACCCAACAACAAGCCTTGGAAATTAACTGATAACACGACGAAGAACAAAGCAACGACAACGGCTAAATAATTTAACAATTTTTTCATGGAGCGTAAGAACGTCCTACAGAGCTCCAGCTGTATAAAAACTGGCCAGGGAATGGTGTTTTGCATAAAAAAATAATATTGGTTACTCAAAACACCATGTGCTCGGGGTAGGCTTCCTGGTCAACTAAAAAATGAACCTATCATCATCGGTTATAATACTATATACAAAAGGCTATGCACCCTTCGCGTGCGAGGTAAATTAAATAATATTAGCCTCATAAACGTAGTTTCTCACCGCAGCATAAACTTCTTTCTACAATAATATCGGATACTTCTTCGTGGTAAGTGTAGTGCCCCGTGGCTTAGTGGTTAGTGTGTCGGACTGCTAAGCGAAAGAACCTGGGTTCAAATCCAGCTCATAGCCACCTTTTTTTCTGGGGTACTGCCTCTTGCGAGGAACTGACAAAACCTCCAAGAGTTAAATTTGTCTCGAAAAAGTGCATCTCATGTAGCCGTTCGGACTCGGCGGTAAACTGTAGGTCCCTTCCATTCTTGCAGAGTAACAACACACACACAGGAATGGTTGAGAGTATAAGTCACTAGGCCTTGGCTCCTTAAGGAGCTGTCGCGCCAATAAATTTAATTTATTCTTCGTGGTAAGATGCAACTTTTGGTTAGGAAAAATACTCAGATTCAGAACTGGTCTTATTACTTCATCAGTTGTTCGCAGTGTAAACTTAATAATTGGGACAGAATAACCTTGACATTTATTTAAAACAAGAAAAAATAAATCACAACAACTGTACTTAATACCAAAACCCCTCTATAGTTCTACTCCAAACAAACTTCCATCCAATTTACAAAACAAATCTCTTGTTAAAAAAAGTGCCAATAGAACAAAATCAATATTCAAATTTGTTGTATCGTCTCGTTAACATGTCCACAATTTTGCTTGATTTTTTTCATTTCCTTCTCTTTTTTCCCATCGAAACTTTGGCACACAATCAACCTGTGGGATCGTTCCATTCACCATCCTCCGACAACGACAATCCAACAATAGCACCGAAATTCCTCTCCCGAGGAATCTCTACAAAGTGATTGTCGGTAAAACCATCGAACTGCCAACTAAAGTTCAAAATCTCGGCTGGTTTGTCCTGCTATGGAGAAAAGGATCCTCCGTCCTTACTGAGGGACATTTGAAAATCTCCCGGGATTCTAGATTCAAAATTGTCGGAGACTATAATCTACAAATAAATGGTGTAAAGACTCAAGATGCCGGCGATTATATTTGCCAATTGGGAGACCAAGAGAATCGTGACCAAGTCCATACAGTGGAGATTTTAAGTAAGGATTGATATACCATTTTATCTCTGGTCGTATGTGTGTAGTATACTTGATTTTAAGTTAAGTAAGCCTTTCGGAAATTGTTTATGGATATTTTTGTTTAAATCTCTTATCCGAAAACCTTTAAGCCCCTGGCTGTCTCGTTTCTCTGATGAATTGAAAAATTGTTAAAATATATTTTCTTGTATTAAAATTTTCATTTCCGGTGGATTACCCTCTATTGTGAACGATGTGAACTGAACCAAAAAAAAAACATAAACCACCCAATTTCGAACATATTTTGAAAAACCGTTTGCAGTCCCGCCCACCTTAAGAGCCCTGCCACACAATGGACAAGTGACAGCACGTAAGGGCAGTGCGGTAACATTGGAATGCAAAGCATCTGGGAATCCGGTGCCAACAATTTTCTGGTTTAAAAAGGACGTCTTCTCCGGTCCAACACATCTCTCTGATAGTTCAACACTAATCTAGGAGAATGTCGACCGGTATCATGCCGGTATATATCAGTGCTCAGCAGATAACGGTGTAAAGGAAAGGGTCTCCATGGATATCCAGCTGACCATATTGTGTAAATGAAACTATTTTGCAATTTGTTTAATTTTCTTGTGTATAGCTACCGGATTTGCGAGTATTTTTGGAGCAAAGTGTTTCTTGTTTTATTTCCAGCTTTCCCATATACTGTTTGGATTGCAAAATACATTAAACGGGTATAGTTGGGCGGGTGCGGGGTACAGGAATGTATCCCTTTGACATATTTGAGGTGTTTGCGAATTCGAGCTGGAAATGGATTAATTTTTTTTTGAATAACTTAGAAAAGGAGGAAGCCACGTTTATTTTTGCAAACATTCTAAACATATTTCAGATATGTATGCTAGAATAGTCTTACTTACTCCTTGTAGATATAAATAAATGCACTTCGATAAGCATTAATCCAAGTTTGTGGTTCGAAAAAAGTCATCTCCAGGATGTGCAAACTGGAAAAATTACTCTAAACATACCACTGAACTCTGAGTAATTTTGACATGTGCGGGAACAGCTTCACCGCTCGAAGATAAATAGCATAAGAAGTGGTTGATTTTGTAAGCTTTTGTGTATATGTGACCAAGGCTCTTGCGAGCAAACCAAACGTGTATTTCATGGAAACGATCTCGGTCCCTAGCTATCTGCCTCTAGTTTTGATTTTTTTTTTGCAACCGGATGCTGCACGACTTTATAGTTAGATGAATTAGAGAGATAAGAAAGAATTTTTTTCTGCGCAGTAGATCGAGAATTGGGAGACTCTTTTCTTATTTAAAACTCACGGACGGCTTGCACTAGGAGTTCGGAATTGCTTCCCAAACTGAGAGTGGAACTTAGGATCTCTCGCCTAACAATCAAATATCTTACCTATTGCACCACTGCCGCCCGCGCAATTTAGTCGAGGTTCCTTAAACTTGCATGCGTTACCGAATTCTCTTTGGTGAAATCGAAGATTATCCGGTACCGAGTATTGGTATACATTCGCTATTTTTGAGCCCTGTGATATTTGGTCCAAGATGTCGATGTGTTATCTCTCTCTTCTTGATAATATTATATATTTCGATTATTCGATTTATTATGTTCAAGACGTGGCAAAACAGCGCACCGCCTCGAGTCTATCCTTTTTTGACTTCAAAAGCAGTCTCTACCTACCTTGAAGGAACATCGTGCGTTTTCATTCGTGAACTTGGTCAACGAGTTTGGCTATAATGCCAAACCTGCACGTTTCTGTATATAGCTTATCTCTAAATGCTGTCATTAGCGGTTTAAAATATATGAAAAAGGTTTTGGGTGTTAATTTAAGTTCCTGAGTTATTCCAAAATCTGCAGTAATATGAATTTTTGGACAATTAAGGTGTAAATTACACGGACAACAGGTATATTTCTTGAGATGATTCGGTTTGAAAACGTTTGGTTCAACAAAGTGATGGTTGCACGCGTTGTATCACATGTTGCGCCGGCCGTCTTGTTGGAACCATTTCCCCTTCAAATGATTTCCATTGACATGAGGAATACAAAAGTCACGATTTATTTGCCCTTTACGGTAATGTTGGCATCGGTTTCGAATTAAAAAACAAATGGGCATTGGGCATGTAAGCCGCAAAAAATGGATCTTATATCGATGTAGGCCAAGAGGCCTGAAAACTTTACAAAAAGTGAACGAGCAGCGACCGACTTGCTGACAACGGAGTCGGATTGATAAATACGGGTACTTTTCTTCTGTATACACGGTACGGGCTCGATTTGGATGAATATTATCCAAAATAGTTAATGTGGCCATGAATTGATTCATAGTATTGCGTATTAGTAGCTCAGATGGACAATTATGGGCACCATAAACTTGACGAAGTGCTCTATAAGTTTGGCGAGCAGAGCATGCATTTTTGAAAAAATTTCCACGATTTGTAAACGTTGTTCTGGTGTAAGTCGGTGATATGCCAAAGTACATACATTGAAAAAAAGTCAAACAAAATTCATTAGTATGACAGATAGTTTGAAAAAAGAACACTTTTTAGAATGGTCCATTCTGCCTGACAGCGGAATTTGTTTCGCCATCGCCGTTATACAGTCTGCAGAAATAGTTTTTCCATATTCTCAGCATTGATTGCGGACTTGCAGTACTACTACGATGGCGCCTTGATCATATCTGCAAGCTTCATTTCGAGGTCTATAGCTTTGACAGTTTCCTTTTACCATTTGATAAAAACCTTCGAACTTTATTCCCTTCATCTTTTAAAAGAGCCTAATTAATAAATTATCTGACATGTCAAAACTTAGGCCTAATTCAAAGTTATTTTGTATTATCTACAAACATTTTTGAACAAGTGTCTGTGAAAGTGTGGGTTTTTTAAAAAGATTTAAAGAGATTTTTGTGGAAAAGATCAACTGTTACAAATCTTCTAACATTCTCCAACAAACGATCAAATGCATTCGTTTAGATTAAATTAGTTAAAAAAGGGTTATGGAGTTAAATTAACTTAAACCTTATCTTGATAATAGATTGTCTTTCAGACCTTTTTTGTGGCTCACTTTAGTGTACCCCAAGAAACGATGTAACGTCATGACAACAATCAAGTCATTATCTCAAATGTACATTCTGATGACATGAACATATTTAAGACAATTAAGGTCAAACGATGAACGAATTTTTCTGTAAACACCTTGTTAACTGCACTCCTGCGGCCCGCAAAAAGACAATTTTTGTCCACTATACGACTGCTCGTAAGCTCATTTAAATATTGTAATTTGCAGTAGAAACTTCAGTTTTTAGCATTTAAATGTCCATTTTAGCTCCAACCAAGAATTTACTCAACATATTAATTTTATTGTGAAAAATGCTTCTATTCTTGGATTTCTAATATGTTGGGCAAAAGAATGCAATGATCCATATGTGACTCTTTCATTATTAAATTACTATGTATGAAGGTAATTAAAAATCTCTTTCTGAAAGACCAAAAACTAAAGAAATGGAAATTTTTTCACGGCAACATCAGCTCAATTTCTACCAAATTTTACTTGTGTTTATAGCTATAAAAATATTTTTGCTATAATTTCGAAATTTGGAACTATTTTATTAAATATGCTTCATTCTTTAATCACTAAATCCATAATTGCTCTTGCCTTGTTGCCAGTAGTTACGTAAGCTATCATCTTATGCATATTCCAACTTTTCTTCATTTTTAATTTCAACACATAAATAGCTTGAAGTTTGAATTAAACTTATTATATCACAAAAGGCAAGTCATATGGATTAAAATTCAAAAGTACATTCTCCTGACCACAGCCATAAAGTTATGAAAGGCTAACGTCATCAAACTTATTACTCAAGATATCGAAACCAATTCTTTCAAATGATGAATTTTATGGAACAAAATCGTACGTTATTTATATAGATATTTATTTTCTTTACGATATTATCTACAGTTAATTCCAATGAAAAATCTTAGAAATCGAAACGCAATTCCTTGAATCCTTGACAAAAAGGGTTAAATTTTCGATTTATGGAAATCCATTTGTTTTCGAAGAAAAAAAAAGCCAAAGATGATGACAATCATAATGAATACCATCATTTGGGACTCCGGATAAATAAACCACAAAGATGGCGCACAATGATGTGGCCATTGGGACCCCTAGTGGCATTATCCGACCACTCCCACCAGAGGTAAAATAAAACAAGAAAGCTCGACAAGAGTAACTTCATCAAAGAGTGTACAATGTATTGCTGTGCTTGTGTACCGTTAGCTATATATGAATATCTGTTGAAAGGTTAAAGTCAAGATGGAATTATTGACCTCATCTACTACAAAGCTTCTTGCAGAGTATTACCAACTTGAATTCCCGAATGTCATTCACATTGCGGAAATGATGATAAACTCGATGATGGTTGAAGTTGATTGGCAAAAGATATATACATAGAATGGTTAAAAAAGAAGAATGCGAAGGATGATACTGCTGCTTATGGACATATTATAGCAACGGAGGTGCCGTCTTGTGGTTTAGCTTTAGTTTCTTTTAGTTCTCAGTTTGAAAGGATACATTGTGGCAGTTGGAGCAATTTATTCTGTTTGGTTGTATCTCTGAAGATATGTAAACGTATTTTGGAATTTCTCTTTCTCTGTTTAAGAGGTGAATGTTGTTCGCTAGCAAATGATATATCGATTCATTGCGAGAGAATTTCAAGAATCCACGGAATTTGATAATAGTTCATCTTTTAGTTAAGCTCAATGTGTGTAATATATCAGTACAATATCATTTCATCCAACTAGCTTTTATTGGTACAGAGTGATGACCCACTGCCAGTGATAAAGCTTTACTTACATCTTAGAAAAATGGTTTCTTGGGGAATATATTTTCAAGTTCTAATTATTTAGAGATCTGAGAGAATTGAATCTTCATTCGTGTGGTATTAGCGATTCTTATTAAATATCTTGAAAAATATTTTTCATATGATTTTAAAAAGTAGGTACAATCAAAATATTAAAAAAAATAAAAAGTTCTTCAATGTACAGCATTTCAAAGGTGATTCGCTATTTGCTATTTATTAAGTTTTTGGTCGAAAGACTCTATTCGAATTTACCAACCGCTTTCTCTAAGGAAATAGGAAAGTTGAAAAATAGTAAACCTAGTAAAATCCAAAAGTGTATTAATTATTGAAAATTATTAAAAACGTAGGAAATTCTTCTTCCCACCAGTTCCAGACTCGCTGTTTCCATCTCAATCACCAAAGTGCTGCTGAAATCACTCTATATTCTTCCCCTTAAGTTAATATATTCGGCGAGTAGTTGGATAAACTTTTTGACGGATTTTGATGAAATTTTCAAAATATGTAGTGTTTTATGATTTAAATAATATTGCTTATCAACATTTTCAAAAACATTTTGTTTTTAATTTTAATAATTTTTTTAAAAAAATATTTTGTTTTTTGAATATTTTGAAAACGGATCTATAGATTTTTTTTTAAATTTTTCTCCAAGTATAAACTATAGATTTCTTAAAATTGGCATACTAAAAAAAATTTTAAAATATGTTTTCGAAAAGTTTTTCAAAAAAAACATTTTTTTGAAAAAACTGGTCGAACGATTTTGAAATGAAAAATTCATAAAATAGAAAACTGCAAAAGAAATAAGATGGCTTACAACATTTTTTCCAAAAAACATTATGAGTAGTGTTTTTTCGAATTCATAAGTTTTTTTCCCCAACATTTTATTTCATATTGCTCGGCTAAGCCCTAGCCAAGCCATTAGTCAAATAAAAGAAAGTGACAACCTACATTACATACATACTTACGTATTTTAAAGTATTTTTCATCATCATAAAAGCACAGAATAAACAGGAAGCCTTTGATAAACACACAAAAACAACTAACAAATAAAAAAAACTATTCGATTACTACTGAATGCAAAAATTTCAATCGAGAAAACAAAAGTTTACACCTTCCTATAAATAAACAAAACCACTGTGTTAACTTTTAATATTGTCTCTATACCTACTGGCTTAACAGTAGTTGGAACACGTATCTTAATTTTAGTACCTACCTTCCTTCCAACCTTATTATAGGTACCTAAATCCTTTATAAATTCCATTGGTCCCATATTGGGACGTATAAAGGTCCCTTTACCTAGCATTATTGCCATACTGCTGATTCCGACGAATCTTTATGCCAGTTGTTCAAATTTTTCCATACCAAAATGAAAATTTAACTGAAAAAAGTCCTTTATATCTTTCTATTAGCAAATTATATTATAAACAGTAAGCAGCAAGTGGAAAGATAATACTACACTAAAAAACTGCAAAAGCTAACAATCCTATATATTTATGTGTTTATCCCTTTGTCGTGACGCATGTTCGTTCGAGCTTCACCCCAAAACGATTCTAAGGAAGTTGCACGTCATACAAAAAATATTAAAATAAAATCTTTGTCAAAAAGACGCCTGCACTTAAAAAGGATTATCACATAAGAGCAAGTACGTGCGACCCAGTCGTGCCTTTTATTTACTTGCGATTTATAGGGACTATAAGGCAAGTTATGCATTCGTAAAAAAAAGCTAACAATCAAACATGACATTAAGATGATAGAGAAGTCAAAAAAGTGGGTCCGGAAATTCGGTCCGTCTGTCTGTCTGTCTGTCTGTCTGTCTGTCCGTATCGATTTCTACAGCCTAAACGGTTGGGCCGATTTGATTCAAACTTGGTATGTAGTATTTTTAGAGTACTCTATCCGACAGTTTTTCGAATTGGCATTCTACCTCCAAAAATAACGGTACCTGCCATATAACTTTAAATGAAAACACATTTTTTTCTCGAAAACGGCTTCTACGATTTTGATTAAACTTTCTGAAATATGCAAAATCTATCTTCTAGTTTTAATGGATTTTTCAGAAAAAGTTTTATAACGGTACTTCCCATATGACCGGTTTTTTAAAATCAGACTTTCTCGTTAACTAATCGACGGATTTTGATGAAATCTTCAAAATATGTATTGTTTTATGATATAAATAATATTGTTTATTAAATTTTTTAAAAACTTTTTTTTTATATTTAATAGTATTTTAAAAAAATTATTTGTTTTTTGAATATTTGGAAAACGAATCCATAGATTTTTTTTAAATTTTCTTCTATAGTATAAAATATAGATTGCTTTTAATTGACATACTCAAAAAAAAAAAATTAGATATTTTTTCGAAAAGTTTAAAAAAAAAAAAACATTTTTTTGAACAAACTGGTCGAACGATCTTGAAATGAAAAATTCATAAAATAGAAAACAGCAAAAGAAATAAGATGGCTTACAACATTTTTTTCGAAAAAACACTATGAATAGTGCAAAAACAACTAACAAATAAAAAAACTATTCGATTGAATGCAAACATTTCAATCAAGAAAACAAAATTTTACACCTGCCACTGTGTTAACTTTTAATAATGTCTCTATACCCACTCGCTGAACAGAAGTTGGAATGTGTATCTTAACTTTAGTACCTACCTTCCTTCCAACCTTATTATAGGTACCTAATATTCCTTAATTAATTCCATTAATACCTAACCTCACCATACGTTTATCGATCTATCAAGCATAATTAAGCTATTTTAATTAATTTGATTTCAAAAAGTAAATTATTGTTATTGGGACCTATATAGCTAGGTCCCTCCCTGCTGATTCCCACGAATCTTTATGCCAGTTGTTCAAAATTTTCCATACCAAAATTAAAATTAAACTGAAAAAAGTCCTTTGTATCTTTCTATTAGCAAATTATATTATAAACAGTAAACAACTAGTGGAAAGATAATACACTAAAAAACTGCAAAAGCTAATAATCCTATATCTTTATGTGTCTATCCCTTTGTCGTGACGCATGTTCTTTCGGGCTTCAAACCACAAGGATTCTAAAGAAAATGCAACTAAAAAAAAAACATTAAAATAAAATCTTTGTCCAAAAGACGCCTGCACTTAAAAAGGATTAGCACATAGGAGCAAGTTCGTGCGACCCAATCGTGCATTTTATTTTTTTTTGTTGTTGTTCGTTTTGTATTAATTCAAGGATGCTTGTCTATGGTGTGTCTTCCTTATTTTATTGTTACACCATTATTATGCTGGGCACTGGTGATGATGAGGATGATGATTATATTGCACTTTTTATGCGATGCTGTGTCGTAAAGGATATATCGTGTTTACTATCACTTGGTATTCCCTCTCCCGTTTTTCCCTTCCACCCTCTCTCTAACCCTCTTACTCTTTGGAGACCTATCCTGTTTTTATTAAAATCTTTTATTTTCATAATCTTACTTCGTTTTGTGTCGTTCCGGGTTCCTGGATATGGCTGTGGCACATGGAGGCCAGAAAACATTTAAATTATGATTATTTTGTGTATGGTGTTCTCTCCAGTCCTGAATCCTCAATACTTCTAGACAAGTATTGTGTGATATTGGCGTACATAGAGCCGAGATTCCAATTTGTTTTGTTGAGAGGAGTCCTCATTTTTGTTTTCTTCCTTTGGGATGAATTTTTTTGTTCTTGAAGAAATTGCGATCAATGGGGAGAGTTTGACACGTCAGCTGGTGTGTTGTGATTATGTTCAAATATTGTGAAGGTTGTTTTCGATTTATATTTACACGTGCGAAGGGAAATTCTTTTATTGATAAAAGGTCTAGGATGCTTGGATTCGAGTAGTGAAACCCAGCAAAATTCATGAGGACGACATTTATTGAGGAAATGGATTTTTTGCGTTTGATAAATATTTAGATATTTTTTTAGATCAGAAGGGTTGACTGTTTTATAAGATCATTTTGTACTGAACGAATAACTGTTCAGGTATAAACGAGATTTCAAATGATGAAACAGAAAAAAGAACCGAAACCTTAATAACTGCATAGCAATTGTTTTTTTTTTTTTGATGGTGAGAGTTTTGTTTTATTTTATTTTGATTTTTAAATCATTTTTATTTTTCGTTTTTTTTTTATTTACTTGAAGCTAGAAAGTTATGATCATAAGGTACCGCTTATATATCCGTCTTGGCGGTACCCAACATTTGGTTATTAGTCGAAACCATCACTCTCGGTAAGTGACTTCTAATTTCCAGTCAGTTTGTTAAAACGTTATCTATTATGTATAATATTTGGTGAACTTACCCTCTGGTGTTCTGTGTAATCTATATCTGTCAAAAAACACTCGAATCATTTCACTTTGATATGGTGCACCGTTGATCCACAAAACATATTAAGGCAATCAGCCTGGAGGTCCATTAAATCTACGGACTCGCCTTCACCCTGCCATCAACCCGACTGCGCAAATGCTCCCCTAGCTCTGGCCTTTGTATGAAAAAGCGATGATAGGTAGAAGTAAGCAAGTTACGCATTCAGGCAGATTAAAAATTTGAAGATAACAATCACATATAATATTTCGACGATAGAGATATATATTTGAGTTACTGGAAAAATTCTGTCAAAATATTTTAGAAAACTTTTTTTTTGTATTTTTAGTAATATTTAGTTTTTTTTTTTGAAAACGGGTAGGTGAATTTTTTTTTAATTTTATTTCGAAACGTTGGTTGTTTTTGCATTTTTTAATTTTTTTTTTATTTTTAACAAAGTTGTTAAAAAAAACCCGTTTTATTTAACAACAACTTCACATGATTGAAGAAATCACACGTTTTTAAACAATCAAAAGTGACAAAAATCGAATAAAAACTTTTAAATTCCCTTAATATTTTTCAAATTTTATTCCACGATGTGACCGCATATAAGAGCAAGATATCAATGGGGCCCTATGATCACAGCGTGCATTAGTTCATTCTCATATCCCAAAAAGCCTTAGACAAAGGAGTTGTAAACAGGGTAGTTTCACATTTCCAGAAGTAGATTTCCAACTAATTAAGACTACCTATGTGCTCGGTGGTGTAAATGGTGAATAGAATCGGTGAATTCACTACTCTTTGTTGCTGACCATTTTTGATATCAAATTTTGTGGTAGAAGTCACATTGCCACTTTTGAAAAAAAAAATTCGGTACTATTAAGAATTTCATTAAGTATATAAGCAATGGTGAATAAGTCTGGTCAGCTTCAGGTAAAGGTCGGAAGTCTTCTCCAGAACTGGTTGCCTGGAATTATATTTTTGTTCTTCACCCATTTGGTCAAATCTCTATTCAGAAACCTTTTTTTAGTAGCTCGGTAAAAGACTTATTGGCCGCATAATCGGCGGATTTTAGTATGAGAGTTTTACTATTTAGATGATCAAGACTTCTCAATTTGAAAGTTTTATGGACAAGCCGAAAAGACAATACTGCCTTCCTAACCGAAAAGGTCGTAACTCAATTTTTTTAATTTTTGGGATTTGTATAGTTTTAGAAAGTTTGCTAGCTATCTGACATTGCGGGATGTACTTTTACAAAAAAACCATTCTACTGAAAATTATTTTTTTTTAAATACGACCTTTTTACTTAAGAGGGCAGAATAACAAACAATAACTAGAACCGTGGTACACAATACAAAGTTATCTAAACCTTACAATCATGATAATAAAAATTAACTTATTTTAGAATTCTGTTTAGCTTAAAATAATTTCTTTTTATTACAATGTTTGTGTTTGAAAACTACTGATTCACTTAATCACAAAATATTTCAAATTAACATATTTCAAATTACATTTTTGTGTTTACTACTATTCATTTGCCCTTTACAAAAACCTGTCCCAAGTCTAAAAATGGTCTGCAGACCACCCGAAAATGGAACCGAAAACCCCAAAATTAAAAAAAAAATCAACAAGAATCTTGTTATAAAAATGGTCAATATGTACATTTAACGAAGTTTTGTCATGACTAATTCAAGGAATAACAACCATGAAAGTACCTAGCTTGTAGAAAAACTAATTTCCTTCTAACTAAAGGACTCTTTTTTTGTTATGCTTACACACAGTTTTACAGTCATTAAGTGCTGCTCTCCAAACTAATTAAAATTCGTTTGAAAGCCACTAGGCTGTTTCCACTTCTATGACTATTAAACTTTTACTGTAGGTTAGGCACAAGGTACTTATGTTACCCATTGGTCCTGAAAAAAGTTCACTTTATGTCAAAGTTCCATTAATAGCCACCAATACCACCATCCATCGGTGCTTGGGCCGAACTTTAATAGTAGATACTATCACAAATGTCCATCCAGTTGGTGAGTGTCCTTTTAAAACTATTCATTGGATTTTTTTTTGATTCGTGATCTAAAAAAAAAAAGAAAAAAGTTTCTTGTCTTCAACTCTTTTTCCAAAAATAGAGAAAGGACTTTGAAAAAAAGGAAAATATTTATAATGGGTCTTGTAGAAGAATCAGCAGTAACCATTTGTATTCTCTTTTTTTTTTAATACACATGAATGGGAAAAAACACACCTACCGTACAAGAAATTTCCCAAAATTGGGTCAATTTACTGAAGGAAATGTGGATATTTCTATGACAGTAGCCCACGCAAAGGACACGAAAAAATGAAAATTGTCCTGGTTGTAACGGCCAAACCGGGACGAATGAAAAACATCGTCATTAACCCCGTCGTTAATTATTCATCGTTTGTCGCGTCGTCCGCCTGACTAATGCGATTACATTTGAATGAAAATTCTAACAAAAGGATACCAACATACATCCTTCACGTATCGTAAAGAAAAAATATAGGATTCGATGGATTAGCGCAATAATGTTGGCATTCAACGCAAAATTACTATACAGCCACCTCCTACATACGACAGGATCCAGGGAATTAGTAGGAGCATTTGCCGTGCGATGATGAGAAAGAACCTATATAGAACGGACATGGATGCAGTTCTATTAAGCATTTCAACTTCCAACCACCAGCAATGTCGGTGGCGAGGGCTTGAGAGCCCGGATATTGTGAAATGAGATTCCAAACGGGATGCAAAAACACAAACCCAAAGGCAGAGTATTAAATGAACAAAAAATAATCAGAAAGAACTGGCGGAATTCACAATTGAAAATTCCATTCAAGCATTCCGGCATTACCTTGTGCTCACGTTTTTACCTGTCAAATATGTGCAAATCTCCACGTCATCTCGGCCAATATATGGAGCTGTAAGGCAATGAGAAATTTCACAGACGAAAGAACTTCAAGGCAATTTTTGACTTTCGTAATATTTGGTTAAAATATAGCAGAACGATAAACTCATACAGAGCAGCGAGTAAAAAAGTTGTAGTTTAAGTTCGGAATTTTCCTGAACATAAGGAAGATATGGTTGTTGTCTACTAGGATTACGATTATCCTAATTAAAAATGGCTATGTTGAGTTTTTTTTATGTCTGAATGCAACTTTAACTATTAGTCTTCCTTTAAGTAATTTTATCATGGTGATGCAGTTAGAGAACCCTGTACTTCAACCCTTTTATTTGTCAGACTAATACTAAACATATATAATCATCAATGTGTTTTCCTAAAACTTGTAAAAACAAGAAGAAGCTCATAAACCTGAAGTGTCTTAAGCTGCTTTGCTTGAATACAAAACTGAGAACTTTTAAGGCCAGTTGGATTAATAGTGATTGTACTCCGACTTTAGCGTTCTGTGAAGTCCAAGGCAACGTCGAAGGCACTGCCTCTCAAACGCCCGAATATTTTCAATTTGAGATGGGGCATAACGTTGAACGTTGCACTCATAAGCGCAATCATTGATCTGCTGTTAAACCGGCTTCTACAATACAACCGTTTTGTGAGGGCAAAAACTTCTCTAGTGATGGTCAGAGCAGAATTTAAGTATCTATTGAAATGAAGTACCCGTGTTTTAGTGGTGTGTCAGAATACTAAGCGAAGAGTCAGGGTTCGACTCCCCATCAAAACCACCTGTTTTCTCGGGATACTGTCTCTTACGAGGAACTGACAAACCCTCTAACATCGTCGAATAAATAGCGTAAGGGAATGTAATTTTACTCATGTAATAATTATTGTACGAAATTTGTTGTAAAAAAGTATTGTATAGATATAATTTAAAACAATCAATGCATATAGATACAAATTTTGTTTCATTTGAGAATGTCCTTAGACATGGACGAAATGTCACGTCGTGGAAAAAAATCTTCTTTCCATTTTAACCTTAAGCCCAAAACAAAAAAAAAACATATACATACATAGTATTAAGGGAATTCCAACGTTTTTATTCGATTTTTGTGAATTTTGAGTGCTCAAAGAAGTGCGTAAATAGTCATCAAAATATTTAATCTTTATTTAATTTCTTTAAAAATGTGAAAAAATAGGAATTTTTTATTTTGAAAATCGAAGGAATAGTCCGGGAGCCAGGTGAACATTTGGTCAATCATTTCTTCTCAAGCGATAATTGGTGAAACGCATCAGGGAATAGTATTATAAAACCTCGTGAACTTCAGCTGCTGTTCTGTGGGTGGGATGGGCAAACCAGAGCGTTATAACATTCAAAGTATCAGCTGACGGTATTTCCACCGAGATACAGCCAGCTGACATTTACATTTATTTATAGTTGCGTATAAGCTACCATCAGTCTAAATTTTAGCGGAGAAGAAATCACTGAAAGTAATTTTTTTGCAAGTTCAAGCAAGCAGTTGACGCATAATCCGCCTTGTTACAGCCAGCTGATTTTTTCTTTACTTCAGGATAATAGATAAGTTATGGTTTGACAATTCTTTAGTCAGGAGGAAATTACTAAAAACAAACTTTATATTCTTCGTGCACGAACTACCACGAACCATCCCACCAACGGAACCGCAGCTGACGTTCGCGAAGTTTTATAATACTTTTACCTGATGCTATTCACCAATTATCGTTTGAGAGGAACTTGGTCATGGAAATCTGTCACTGGCTCCCGGACTAGAACGGTTTAAGAAAAACGTTTTTTCCTAATAAAAAAAAGAATCCAAGTATACAAACATAAATACATTAACCACCTACATTAAAAAGTAAATCACCTGCCCGTTTTCAAAAAAAAAAAAAAAAAAATGTTTAATTATTAAAAACACAAAAAACCGATATTCGAAAATGATTTAATGTGAAATAATAAAAAAAACGCAAGGTATCTACAATCCAGTCGTGCATATTATTTTCATAAGCAATCGCACATCGATCGATCTTCTATTCATAACACTCTCCTTATCTTCCTCTACTTTATAACACACCTACGCAAACAATTAGCGTCTCAGGTTCTCGAGCAAGTGTGTTTCTCTTTTGCATTCGTCCTTACTATTATTATTAAGAGCAGCCTATTTTTCAATCCAGTACTTCATCCATCTACCCGCACCACATTCATCCAAATCCAATAATTCATTCAAGCGTGATTGCGAAATAAACATACAAACATTTACAATTATAATATAGGCAACATTACTGGGAATTATACACTTTCGTGGTCAACTGGTTGGTCTGGTTGGTCTGGTTGTACAAAATTCATAACTGAGCCGACTTTCAGGATTTTGTTTTTAATGTTCATTTTGAAAATTTAATAAAAAAAAATACGTTTATACTTATTTTTGAAATTTGCAGTGATTTTATTAAGCTGAAAAAGTTGAAAAATCACCTTTTTGCTATTTTTTCTGCTAATTTGTTCGTTTTTTTTTGCGTTGATTACAATACAAAATTCGTGAATTCAATTTGGTGAGGTAAAAAAAAGCTATGAAGGATTGCTTATAAAAATTGAGTTTATGAATTCAAAGCTAAACAAATATCTGAAATCTGACATGGGGATAATTCAGACATTTCTTATCGAAAATTCGCCTTAAAAACACCAACGTTAAAAAAATATCATTAAATTCTGTCCAGTTTGGAATTTTGTACAGCCAAAAGACAGGTGACCGCGAAAGTGTATATTTACCATATTACTTCTTAGAATTGAAATTTTAGTTGCGGTTTAATTAAACTAATAATATCTCAGAATTGTTTTTGCTAAATAAAACTTTGTTGACTAAGCTATAAAAATTCCAACATTTTTAATTCTTGCCACTGGTCTTTCGTCTTTTTCTTCAAACAATTCCCATTAAGTTGATCGCCTCAAATCGTAAAAACACAAATCAGTTGCAATCAGAATCTTTGCTAAGCACCCAACAATGCCACCTGCCTATTCATTATGAATGATCCATTTTTACGATATAATGTACGTATCTGCCTCGAGCAACATGTTCTTCCGTCGCAATATGTGCTCCCCAAATCAACACACATACAAGTCTTAACTACACACTTATAATAGAATTCTTATCAACTTAATTATAAAACTCTGATGAATTCACCAGAAAAAGATTTTCCGTCTGTCCATTGCACGAAAATCAAAAATAACATCCCAAGATTTGTATCTATGCTATCACAATTCCTAGAATCCGTCAAACAGGAAAAAACGCACCTTCGACATAAGGGCCAGCCCTCTTCAATAATAACAAAGCACAACAAGTAGCACGTATCCATAAAACGGACATAGCATTGCCAATCAAATGCACAATCCACTACAAGTTGTGAGAGGTTTCCCCAAAAAAAATTACAAAAAGTCCTTGAATAGTCATTCAAACGCAGAAGAATGAACCAAACGAACGAAAAACTGTATGCGTCTGTGGTTTCATAAGCCAAACATTTCCAAACAAACCACCAAACAAAGTAACAATAAAAGATCAAAACTCATATCGTTTCATTCAATCAAATGGCGAACTTATTTTTGATGGCAGAGGAGGTTTGGGATAAACCCTCGTAAGCATATAACCACAACGATTCCTTTAACTACTTCAACTGTTCCGAAATAAGGGACTCGCCTCAGCACTCCTACACTAACTTGCTATAGTGGTGCGGTGATGAGCAGAAAAGAAGAAGCCAAGAGAGCAAACAAAATTCGACACAAGGATAAAACCTCAATACCGTTAGAGGAAGAAAAAATCCCTGAACTCATGAGATTCGAATTCGATTTCTCCAAATAAATCCCTCGTGCTTGTTGTTGGCGTTGGATTTTCATCGTCTTCGTCTTCGTCTCCAACCTTCCTCCACCTACGAACCACTCGCATTCATCTCATAGCCAATAAAGCAGCGAAAATCATAAAAAAATTCGTGAAATGGATTTTTCCTGGGAAATCTTTTTTTTAAATTATTTTCTCCCTTTCGTCTATATTAAGGATCAGGCGCGGATCCAGGATTTCGTTCAGGGGGGGGGGGCAATTTTCGTAATATTTTGCTTAACTTAAAAAAAAAATGGTCCATCGAATACTTACGCTTTTTTAATGATTCTCTGCATTTTTGTCTTAAAATATTAAAGAGGTATAAACACAATCGAATATAAAAATAGCAATTTATTTAATTGAATTAAGGAAAGCATGTGCAGGTACATAATAAAGTTCGTATGTAAATAACTCTTAAATAGTAGATCAAACATCTTCGTTTACATTACTTTAGCATCTTTTAATAATGCTCTGTATGCATGTCTTAAAGTATTAAATAGAAACTCGTACGTATTAAAAAAATAAATAAATTAATTAATTTAAATAAAGGAATTATAGTACATTATTACATTATACATTATTATACATGATATGCATAGTTCTTAAATACTTAATTCTAATCTTTTTGGGTGGCCGGTTTTCGAAAACCTAGTAATAACATTCTCAACATCGATCGGGATTTGCCTGTGGATGTGCATGAGTGCCAGACCGCGGAGGCGGTTTTCAGCCATTTTTGATCTTAAATATGTTTTAAGGCGCCGCAACGAAGAAAAAGACCTTTCTGCCGAAGAATTTGTAACTGGAAGCGTTGCAAGAATAAGAAGGAAACTATGTATAATACAAAACACATCCTTATTGCATTTGTCAATTAAATCCAGGGCAGTGTCGGGAAGCTTGTTCTTCTGCTCATTTTCTCTTACCCATTTTTCGCGCCACATCACCAGCTCATCTTTAATCAAAAAAAGGGGAACATCTATATTTAAGTTTAGGAGTTTTCCAAAGCTATCCAATAGGGACTTAACGGTGGTATCAAACTCATCAGTATTATATTTGATTATATTTTCTGGGATAAAAATCATGAGCTTAAACACATCTAATGTTTCAGGTTGAAACCTTTCACGCAAATCAGTTAGAACAACGTCGAGTACAGGTGCATATAAAGATATTCTGTAG
The DNA here is from genome assembly GCA_963971375.1 of Platycheirus rosarum. Lineage (NCBI taxonomy): Eukaryota > Metazoa > Arthropoda > Insecta > Diptera > Syrphidae > Platycheirus > Platycheirus rosarum. Next base: position 134,976,131 of record OZ020508.1, read on the forward strand.
TATTCTTCAGCTGAATTTGTGTCAAAATTGGCTCGGTAGATTTGGCGTCCACCATGACGTGGGATACGAGGAATCTTCAACACAACATTCAATTGATCACCTAGGTCTACCCACCTAGTCTCACAAAGTGATGTGAGTGCACACCCCAAGGTGCTCATGAGGACAGTTTTTCGCTTTGGGTGCGATTTGAAGAACATTATTACCTCTTTCATGATTGCCACAGCGTCTCGAATAGCAGGTACTTTCGATCTTCGAGAAATAGAGTTGTTAAGCTTGTGACTGTAGCATGGAGTCTTCACAGCATTTTTCGCTTCCTTTTGAATCACCTTCACAGCACCTCGAACTTCTGAAAGCATAACAGCACACCCGTCTGTCCCTATTCCCACACGTGGTTCAAGAGGAAGTTTGAGCTTCTTTTTTAGCTGGAACAAGATAATTTGCCCTAAAGCTTTGCCAGTTAAGGACACCTCCTTTGATGTAGAACTTCCCTCCAACTTCTCTTCGGCAGATAATATTTTTCTGGTTTCTCTCCAGTTTTCCTCATCGGACTCGTATTCTTCGTCAGTTCTGGAACAAGTCAGTTCCTCAAATGCATCTACGAAAGTTACAAAATCCTCACGAATATGACCTTCATGAACGTATCGTAAGATTACACTCAGCTGGGAAAGGTGAGATACATCCGTTGTCTCATCGAAAAGTATGGAATAGTAACGGGAGGCCCGAACGTTACTCAAAATTTGATCGAAAATCTCATTCCCACAGCATGAAATAAGTGAGTTCGGTGTTGTTTTGCTTATGTATGTAGCATTAGAAGAGGCTGACTGAAAATGTTGTTCTAATTTTTTGTCTCCAGCAGATACTCGAAACCTTAAAAGTTCCCTAAAATTTCCTTCGTTCACGGTCACTTCAGATTGGTTTGAATCAACTGTGTTTCTAAGTATAGCTCCATCATCTCTATGACCACGAAATGCTAAATTTTGCCGTCCAAGGAAGATGATGGTTTCTACTATGGGTCGAAGGCGTTGCCTGTTTTCTTCTACCAATTGCAATTAACGAGTATCTTAGATCATAAAGTCAAATTTGTTTTTGTTGACACATCACACATCACACATCATCCCTATTCCTATTCTCAATGCTTGCAGGTAGAGAAAAGGGTTCATTCTTCAGTTAGTGAAAAAAAACATAAAACCATGATAGGCATTTCAACGACCGACGCACGCGACAGGCGGGCGCCGAACGCAAATAAAGGAAATAACTTATGGAATCGTAAAATATATACATATACGAGTACATACATATACATACTTTCATACAGAGAACTTAGGTATATCTAAAATGCGTAGTTGCAGGCTGCACTCCAAACTTCTATTCTGCCTTTGGGAAAAAAAGAAAAAAGTGTTATGGTTTTTTGTACGCAATTTCAAGAATGTGAATAAAGGTATCTACATAAATAACATGAAAAGTGAAAAGTGATGCGTAAGCGTTTGCGTGTTGGTTGTTATAGGTTAAGGCTGGGATTGAAAAAAATTTACTTTATAATAATTGTGAAACGAAGAATTGCCCAGGGGAGGGCAATTGCACCCATTGCCCCCCCCCCTTGTATCCGCGCCTGTTAAGGATGCTTCAAAGCAGAGAAAGAATAACACTTATTCTGCTTCATTTGATTTTAAGACTTTCATCAAACTTTTTTTGATTTTTATATTTTTTTCTGAGGGTAACCTGCGGGGGTGTACAGGAAACTACTACCTACATGCAATACGCTTAAGACTAACAAAAATGGATCGAAATCAAAAAGGGATTTTTAGTTGAGACAATTTTTTTTACATTATTGGTAATTCTTCGAGGCGATATTATTCAATATCCTTTGGCAGTATACCGACCCTAATCGAAATTTTACATACCAATCGTCCATTTTGTAGTACAAAAGGCACGCGTTAATAAAATGGAGAAAACATACAAATTCAGCAAAAATTGATTGAATTTTTTATAGGAATGACGATACATTACCTATGATCCTTGCTCCGATTAGAAATTGTAAAGGGTAAGGGGCTGTTTAACAGCTGTTGTTGTAGGAATTTAAACTAATTAAATATTTTGAAAACTTGAACTTGAAAATATTTAGTTTTATTTTCATTTTCTTTTCACGACTAATTCGGTCATTAATCAGCCAACGTCGTACGTTTAATGAACCGAGAACCTCAGGGTAGTCCCTAAAAGTGTTTTTAAAACAAAAATCAATGACTGACATAAAGAATCGCTCAATGCAAGATGTTACTAGGTTAAACGCTTACTTTAATCATTACCCATAGATTTCATGAACTCTACGTGTTGGTTTTGTAAGTAGGTTTTTTGAATTATACGTACCTAAGGGCAATCCATATCAGATCTCGCTATCTGCCGAATCCTTAAAAAAGCCATAAAAAACAATCGGCAAAATCTTGTGGTATAATTCAAATTTATTGTTCGTTCTAGTTATACTCTTGATTTGCACCTGTGAGCTGTTGTTGATTTTCCAGAAACAAACCCATACTCGTCGTCAGAAAGTCAAACTGAATGGAACATCTTCAGGTCTTTTAGCAAAATTCATCGTTTGGACTGCTGGCCAATGCCCACATGTATGGCAATCCGTCTGGTCGTTATATTCCGTTATCCTCTCTAAAATCTTTTTACTAGCGGTATTCTCATCACAACGGCTAATTCGCTGGCGGCCACAACTGGCATCATCTCGTGTAGTCTCAGTCTCTTCAAGGCGAGTGGCTAAACGCCTTGTCCAGGGTTTGTTCAGTAGGTGCTGGACGGCCGGTAAATCTGCGATGAATGCATAATTCCGCTATCTTGAGGAGTATACCGTTCTGTGGGTTATTGATGTGTATTATTCATCTGTTACTTCACAAATGTCAAAACAGAATTAGCCTTTGCCATATTTTCCTAAATTTATAGCGTCTTTCAATAGGTAGATTACTTCTTCTCTACCTTATAGGATTCTATTAAGATCTCCGAGTGAAGCGAAAAGTTCCTTGAACGTGAAATGTCCAATTAGTTAAAAGAAAATTGTAAATGCATTCAGTATTCATTTACCTGCACCAGAATAATCCTAAAATTTTAAAAATAAATTGACAGTTAATAAAAATTTCTTTTTAAAAAATCAAAACATATTACTAGTTAATGTCAAAGCTAAATATAGGGATCAATGTATTAATCCACAAAAAGAAGTTAAAATAAATTACACGACTGGATCGCACGTACTTCCTCTTATGTGCCGTCACAGCTTCGAATAAAGTTTGAAAAATATTAAAAAAATTTCAAAGTTTTTATTCGACGTTTCTGACTTTTGATTGTTTGAAAAAAGTACGTAAAATTGTTTTCAACGCAAAAATTTAAACTCCATTTTATTTATTTAGAAAATGTGAAAAAGTGCATTTTTTGTATTGTAGGAACGGTTTTTATTTAACAACTTTTTTTAAAAATTAAAAAAAAATTATTCAAGAATACAAACTTTAATACAAAAATTACTTATATTTAAAAACAAAACTATCAAAAAAATTCAAAATAAAAATTCAAAAAAAAAAATTTATATATTGCTACTTTCAATAGGCAGATTACTTTTTCTCTACCTTATAGGATTCTATTAAAATCTCCGAGTGAAGCGAAAAGTTCCTTGAACGTGAAATGTCCAATTAGTTAAAAGAAAATTGTAAATGCATTCAGTATTCATTTACCTGCACCAGAATAATCCTAAAATTTTAAAAATAAATTGACAGTTAATAAAAATTTCTTTTTAAAAAATCAAAACATATTACTAGTTAATGTCAAAGCTAAATATAGGGATCAATGTATTAATCCACAAAAAGAAGTGAAAATAAATTACACGACTGGATCGCACGTACTTCCTCTTATGTGCGGTCACAGCTTCGAATAAAGTTTGAAAAATATTAAAAAAATTTCAAAGTTAGAGCCGTTTTCGAGAAAATAAAACTTTTTTGTTAAAGATTGTATGGCAGATACCGTTATTTTTTTCCTTAGAACAAAAATGAAAAACACCCGTTAAAATACTACCAAATTAATACTAAATATCAAGTTTGAAGTAAATCAGCCCATCCGGTTAGGCTGTAGATGTGCGAACAGACAGGATTTCCGGACCCAGTTTTTTCGACTTCTCTATCATCGCAATGTCATGTTTGATTGTTAGAATTTTTTTTGCACGAATCCATAACTTACCTTATAGTACTTATAACCTTAAGTAAAAATAAGAAAATCTTCTCATAATAAGGGCATAAGACATTGTGAAAGTCAACAAGAACGAAGAAAGAAATGAAATGGTATTGACAATCGTTATCTTCAGATGTTCAGTACTTAAATAAAAAGAAAATAAAGTATTTTTTTTTTTTTGAGTCGGGATTTCAAGAGCCGGGATTTCGAGTGTCGAAATTTAGTTTCATACCCCTTTGAAACACAAACATACCCTAATTTTCCTCTACAGAAAAAATCGATCAGTGGTATTTTTTTGTCAACTTTTATTTATTATTGGTTGATTTGTTAACATAAATTGATCCAAGCAAGCATTCAAATAGCAAGGACCTAAATAATTGTATTATCGCAAAAGCTTTTTCTTCAAAATGAACACACGTGACAATATGAATACCATATCTCACACTCAACTTTATGTTACTTAATCATTTAGAAAATGACTCTACAGTACCCCTTAACATCACCTTTAATTAATACAAATGCGTACAGTGTACCTTTTAGTTTGAAAATCGACTCCAAGTCCTAAGGTTATTTTCACTTAACAAAATCCTTTCTTCTTGCTATGTTGTTTTTAACACAGTTAGGCAAAGTATCTTCTTTAGGGATCACAACAACGACAAATAAAGATATAAAACACTTTAACCCAAAAATTATTTCTTTTACTTACCCAACTCAACTCAAAGATTCAGTCCTTGGCCTATTTTCGTCTGGAAGTTTTTCAATTAAAACTCCAAAAATGTACTGTTAACCTACTGCATTACAAACGATGTGTCTTAAGCATTTTTTTAATTAAAACTTTAAGTAGGTGCGGTATTGTGAGTACAAATAAGAAAAAAACATTACAGACAGACACGACTTTCAAAGCTCTAAAATCATTCAAACATCACCTTTTTAAATGAAATTAAGTGAAAGACACTTCAACAACAACAACTTCATCAAGTTTTTACTTGAATGCCTGGTTGTGGAAGTCCTAATCATAATATTATTGTCATGACATTCAATATCCCATTGTAACAAGGATATTCTTTTATTGAATATATCCTGTCTATGTACTCTATATTATGTGCATGTGTGCGAGAGTATAAACAAGACTCTATCATATTAATCGTTGTTACATCCTAGTTTTGGCCACATAACTGTATCCCCATGTATTAACTTTTGTTATTGCCTCTTTCCGTTGATTGTGACAACGTGACAACCACTTGGAACTTGGAATTGAGAACGACGACAGTGATAAGAACAACGATGACGCTGGCTAGTTGGCCGCTTGTATGTGTAGTTGGTGCTATTGGTTGGTGGATATTTTAAGCCCAAATGGTCCTTTGCCGGTCTTCATGGACATGGACTTTAAGGATACACACTTACAGCATGGTTCACTGCACTTTTGTTCGTTTCGTTAGTACCGATGGTTATAGAATTGCGGCAAATGGGACTTTGGTCCCGGAGACCACTGCTGGGACTGCTCCTTTTAAATTACAAAAAAAAGTACGTATTTCAAAAATCGAGCCGAGAACCACAACAGATGGCACGACGATGAATTCTAAAGAAATTATCAGGAGGTGGTTTGGATTTCAAAAAGCGTTTTCATGCAATTTGAAAGACTATATATACCAACCCAGGCCTCCCCAGAACTATATGGTTCATGTGCCTATGTATAGTGTATAGTACATATATGTTTATTTGTACATAGATTGGGAGTGGTTTTGAAATTGCACTTTTATTTATTCCTAATTTCGCAAATTGAGCTTTCAGTCGTTTTTGTGGCTTCCCAAGTCCCTAGAACATCATAACCATTGTTGTGTTAGTCGACGTTATCGTTTTTTTACATTCCCACTACAAGCGATCCCTCCATTTAGAGAGTTTTATCAAATGTTTCAATATTTTACAAAATTTTAATTAACTCTTCCATTTTTGCCCGAATTCATTCAGTGGTTAGAAAGATTATGTAGGCATAGACATGTTAAACAGAAATTATCCCATTTGGCTAGAGCCAGATGAGAACATACTTTTATGTTGCTATTGCTTTTAGTTTTTATGGCAATAGTATGTTCAGCAGACTTTTTAATGAATAGTCTCTGCCAACTGTGTGGAATGCCGGGAATTTATGTTTTTTTTTTTAAATATACAATGATAGATTAACTACGATGAAAATTTAAAAACTAGAACATGATTCATGTTTCCTAATATGCTTCGTGTTGCTTTAAGTGATTCCTTTTGAGTCTTTCTGTCATGAGAAGTTATTTTTTAATTGCTTACGGGCACAAGTACGTTTATTGGAGTTAAATAAAAAAAAAATCGATATGCAAAGAACTCGATGAGGAAAAAATGAATCATCGGGACAGAGTTCCGGGCGTAAATGAGAAATTATTAAGCAGGATGCGCACCGAGTTGGAGACCGAGTGGATTGGCAGTGGCATGGTGACTAAGTGGCGATCAAGATTACAGCGTTACATTTTTTTTTTTTTTTTTTTGTGAAAATATTTAAGTTGTAATATTAAGAGGAAGAAATTATTAACTGATGAATAGCTTCATACGTAGTTTGCCGACGCAGTGGGTCTTAAATCTCTTTCATACCGTTTCGTCGCCACTAGATTGTCATGCTACTTGTTCAACATTCCAATGTCCCCTACCCATTCCAATACAACTTCATTTCGTCACCAATAATAGTTCTGCTGGCTGACAATAGCCGTTTTTATTTTATTTTTTTTTTTTTGAAAGCTATGGGCAGTGCAGTTGGATTTCCCAAAAAAACGTATCCACAGCCGCCTGATTCTGATATTTTATGTAAAAATTAACATCTTGGCTACTTAGACAACGAATTTTGTTCGTATACTTAGTAATTTGCCATAAACGTTTATGGATGATGAAAAGGAAATTGTGCTTGTTTGAGGTGGTTGGGATTGGTTACAAAAATCCATTTTAATAACGCAGCTATGTACGTTCAAAGCTGCAAAATTGCAACAGCAAATAGTAAATAATTAATATTTATAATATTTTTTTAACGTACTCCTCATTTTAATTAAATAATTTTAAGATTGCAAAGAACGTCAGAAGAACTTTTGATTGGGAAATTACAAATACCTAATGATGCTTTCATTTTAAAATTTAAAAACTTAAAAGTTTCACTTCTGTACTTCTTACAAAAATAATGTACATATATAACGAAATACATGGTATACCCGAGCAACGCCAGATAGGTAAGCTAGTCATATAATAATTTTAGTCTTATATGTAAAATAATCAGAATTTACTAAACTCAGAAAACGAGTCACCCGAACGAATCAAACTATCATGCAGACGAAATGCTAAACAATCAAAATGAACATCATCATGATTTCTCCTACTTCGTATAATCTTGATTGTTTGAGTACATAATAATCACATTTATATACACAGAAATGATCAATTGTGAATTAAATCGTTTTATATCAAACATATAAAAAGGAGAAATAACTTTGAATTCTAAAATCTATCCGCATCCAGATTTAGCTTCTGCTTTTATCGGTGGTTGTTTATTGTATTTTTGATGTGTGTATAATTGAATTTCGCTACGGATAGCTTTGCCAAAAAAACACGGCTAATATCTTACACAATAATCGCAGCGATAAAAAAAGGAAAAGTGTACTAAAGTATAATAAATACCCATGTGGAACATGGGTAGAGTTAATTCCATGCACCCCAACCAATATCTTTAATTGACTCCGAAAAGTGGATGGCGTGGCTAGCAACCTGGCTTTGAAGAAAGCAATCCTTGAATCTGACACGTCAAACAAAAGTGTTCAGTATTTCCGTCACCAAATCTAGCCACATACTAACTCACGCAGATCACCATTGCACATTAATAAAGGGAAAGTCAGGTACATTGTATATGGTAGCTGGATCTATGAGAAGTGTTGGTCCAACAATCAGGTTACTGTAGCAAGAAACTTAAAGTAGTGGAGTCCTTTGGCTACCTTGGGTCAATAAAATTACGGAGAAAGAAATACGTGGGCGGCTGCAAAAATCCAGCAAAAACTACTATAATCTGTCAAGACTTTTCAAATCCAAAAATCTTACCACAAAAACTAAATCAGCTTAGTTAGCTGTACAATACAAAGTTCTTAGCAGTATTCCCATACAGATCCGGGACTTGGGTGCTTACTAAAAGGCATTATGACCTCTTAACCGTGTTTTAGAGAAAAGGCTTATGAAGAACTGTTATGCAGCAGATGTAGAATAAAATATAAGGCTCGGCTAGGCTGGGCACCTAGTTCATAAAAAATATGAGGAACCATCTCAAAAAAAGTCTTTTGCAGCTATTTTTATGTTAGCAGGCAGTGGGTAGACCTTACTTACACCCGAAGCCTTGGAGCGTGATCGGGATGTATGAAAAAACTTGTTAAAGGGTTATTGTTTGGATGACGATGATGAAAGGGATAGTGTAAGGCATTTTAAAGTTAGTCCCAGTTATACATACACATTTTTAATAGATATTATGGCGTACAATTATAGACACTTTAATACCAAACTAAAGCAAATAAAATTTGGCACTAACGCTAAAAGTGCAGTTCTTCCATTATAGACGACTCAAAAATTGAATTTCTCATAGTTTGAAACTAGATTTTTATTACCAGTAATCCCCTGCATTATGTTTTTAGTGTGAAACTAAAAACTCTGGGAGAGAATGACGGCTCGCTCTCACAAAGCGCCATTTTTAAAATAAAAATACACACAAACCCTGTCTAAATCCAATAACAACAAAATTCTCTAAAATTTTCAAACTTTCAAATTTGATTTTAACTAATGAAGAAGTTATTTTGTTTATAATTGAGAAAAACTTAGTACAGAACTAAACATTTTAAGTAGTGTGAAGTATTAAAAATAAGTTGTCTATAATTTTGCGCCTAGGACTTTAATGAATGAAGATCAACCAAGTTCAATAGGAGAAGGAAAAAGATGCTTTCATCATGAAATATTCGACACATATAAATGGTTCCAAATTTTGATATTTTTTTCATAATTGGATTACCTTAGATGTGGATTTTAAAAAAATGTATTCAACAGTCCTAGGGAAAATACATTCACGTTAAAAGTCCTCCAAAAAGTTATCCTTCTGCATGCACGTGAAGCTATACTTGAACCAACTCATGCATTATGGCTTTGTCAATACATATTAAAGCCTAATTCCTCCCTTGAGGTAAGAAAGATACATTTAAAATATAACTATATATTCGAAATTGCCCGAAGAACTGAAAAAAACCACAAATTCATGACTCACGTTAAGATAAATCCTATCCTATCTTACTCTCAGAAACCGCACATTGGAAAAGAAGATCCAATCATCATCATCATCGGTTGTCTTTTTCAATCGATACAAAAATTTCCCATAGGATTATAGAATTTACTTCCATCACTTCTTTGGAAAATGTAAATGTTATACACCAACAACCAGCAGCAGAAGAACCACCAAGTTCCCAATATTCAAAGTTCTTTTCCGTCGGTATTTCAAGAGTTGATTTGCGCTGATGCCACCGCCCGCCACCGTCAACAAAAGAACGCCAGAACAACGCTAGTACACCAGTCCATAGATATTATTGAAAAACAAATTTGCAATTTGAAATAAAATTCATGAGTTCTTGAAATACTCCTTCAGATTCGAATCGAAATCCACCAGATCCACCGCACTAGAACCGAATAATGGTATTTCAATGAAATAATTTTCAAATGTTCAAGACTCCCATTCCCATCCCAGGTCTAGCTGTATGCTAATCATCATCATCAACATATTTATATGTATATGTATATGTAGATATATTTAGCTTGTCAAATCGAAGATATCTACATGAAGAGGCATCATCATCATTATCGAATTTCTTCATCTGAGTAAGTCTAGGAGTAGTGGAGGCATTTTCCGTTCTGGACTCGTGTGGTTGAAGTAGCTATGAATTTTATTTAGTTCAATTTTATTTGGCAATGAATTTCAATTCGCATAATGAATGGAGGGAGCTTCATATTGGAGATCCTATGTTTCCACATAAAAAAAAAATAGCCACACATATGGCTCTCATCAATTAGGTGATCTTCCTTGTTGTTTCGATTTGTTGATCTAGTTGTTGGTTATTTAATAGGCTGCCATTTTCGAGGTTGTGAAGTCCTTTCGGAATACTACATTTTGATAAGGTTTTTAGAGTCTCATTCACCTCAGAAGGTAGGTCTCCTACCTTCGGCAAGTTGGCAATTTCTCATAATTACTGACATGACTTTGTAAAAGATGGTAACACAGGAGGAATGAGGGGGAGTTGGGCCAGACAGGCTTCATCTTATTTGCAGAGCAATAAAATTGATTTCTTTAACTACTCTTTCTTCGTCTCTTTATCCGTTCTGGGGTTTTTGAAGAATTGTTTCTTCTTTTTTGTTGTTGTTTTGGCCTACAAGGCCCGACAACAGGATGAACTTCAGTGCTACTTGTTAGAGAGTTTGAGGGTACATCTGTTTTCACTTTAATAGTGGTTGCAGTATTTTTTTGTCTTCGGGGCTAATGTCTTTGAATATTGATCGGGAATTTGTTTGTACTTTTAGCCACAGTAATACAAATTTAAAGAAATATTGTGACAATTGAAAAAAAGATGATGATGGCAACATCAATGCTTTTAAGTGCAGGCATGCAATGAAACGAAAATTACAGTTAAGAGAGTTAGTTTGTTTTTTAAAGAGTATCATCATTTATTCGGTTTAAATCAAGCTTTAAGAAACTAAATCTAAACTAAAACTATGTTGCTTATATAGATAAATAGAAAAGTTGGGATAGTTATGGAGTAGTAGCTTTATTTTCGGAGTACTAATATTTAAGTAAAAATATTCAGCGTTAGAATTTACACTCCACAGCAAACGTGTAAGAGGTTCGTTGAAGCTCTAAAAAAAGCTAGAATTTCTGAAATTGCAAGGGTTAGTGTTGAAGAAAATGAAATTAGATTAATGAGTTGAAACGGTCTTGTTTGGTAGGTAGGATAAAAGGACCTTGGCATGCGAGGCCCATAAAAGACAAACGAAGAAATACTTTTTGGATCCTTTCATTTCCGGAAATAAGAAAATGGTGGTATGGACACCAAACTTGAGAAGCTTATTTAAGAAGAGGTCTAACGAAGGTTAAGGAACGTGTAACAAAAGGATTGGAGAATTCTTTAGGCCACCGTTTTACAAAGTCGATTGGCGTTTGTAAACTTTCAACTATAGCCAATTTTTGCGACGCCAAATAAAAAGCTCTCAACGTCTAATTGAATAAGGTTGGTTTCACTTTCTGATGATGTGGTTTTGAAAAAAAAATAGTATAGTCAATTCTGGTTGAAGGCTTTTTAACCAATTCAATGTCACTAATGATAAGGATGAAAAGAAGAATGCTTAGGTGACTTCCTTAAGGGACCCCGCGGAAGTAGCGAGAAATGGGCAAGAAAGTGAATTCCTGAAACGTAATTTGTAGGAATGATTTCTGAAGTAAGAAGACATCCATTTCGAAGAGATCGGTTTAAGGCCAAGTTTAATAAAAGTTCAAACAATATAAGACTATATATAATATAACTATAATATATAAGACTCTATGTCTGGGAGAGCAAAGAAATAAAATTCAATAAATTTAGTGGTAATGGATCTTGAATTGAGAAAGCCATGTTAGAGATATATTTGTGACTTACAGTGAAAGTTTATAAGTTCGTATATGAGGCATTAATTTCGTGTTCACGTTCACTATGAGATATGAGTTATCAATTACGAGAGTAGCTATAGTTCGTATGACTAAATGGGTTATGCGGGTAAGATGTAGCAGCATATAAATAAATAGATTTCCGGGGATATCCTATTTTATTGATTCATAGTCATTATTTGAGTGATTAACTCTGATAAGGAGGATCATTTAAGCGTCCGCTTAGATCATTACGATAAACATAAAAAAATAGAAATGTATTATGATATTACAACCTCTTTGAACCATCCTGATCTATTATTTAACATAGGAATTTTCTTAAAATACTCTTTAGGGAAATACTTTAGTTCATGGGAAGAGAACTTTATATATATATAAACTGCACTTTATAGGCAAAATTGCTTTCCCGGCTATTAAAAGGCAAAGGGGCACTCGGAAGAAGTCTTCTCGTGCCTCATAAAAATCCGCCAAATGGTTCGTGAGTATTACCGTCAAGTCAATTACGTTTGAATGCATATGTGTTAACAGTCAATTTGCATGTTCCTAACGTAAATATATGTTATGTTGGAAAGCAATTAAGAAGTCGGAATCCGATTTTTATGCCAATTCTTGCCAAATTTTAGTGTCGATCTCAAAATATGCATTCCCCCCGCCGAAATGATACTTTCTAATCCTGTTTCTTCCTAATTCCCAGCTTAATTGCTTTTCTATTATCCTCTTTAATAATTAATCTGCCCTATTTAAATCCAAAATATAGAAAAGTCCGAAATCCGAATTATTGAAAGAAACAACGACGCGACTTAATTAAATGTATATTTTGATACAAAAAGGTGGAAAAAAAGGGATTACGAAAAATCCAATTTGAATAATATTCATATTCATCCCTCATTCATTCACTTAACAGCACAAGGAACAACACAATAGCAGGATCTTATCAGAAGAGAAGGCTCCTTCGTTTTTATGGAATGTTTCGCCTGCTCGGCAGAAGCTTAACGGAAAATGATGAATAGTGCAAAAATTTAAAATTGAATTTTAACCCTCTTCATCTCACAAAAGAGGCAACACTATATAGAACAAAGTGCAGGGGATATGGGGAAGCGCTCCCTACAAATGCTATCAATTGGACTCAAAGAATTATCCCCCCTCAGCAAAGGCAAATATGTGTGAGTGAACTTCAACTTTGTGATGTCTGTTTGTATGGTGCTCCTTATTTGTACACAATGACAAGGAAAGGATTATTATTATGCACAGTTTGGTTTTTGAAATTTTATTTTTGCATAGAAGAGGGTTTTCAAATCCTGCACGTTTCCAAAAAGATCGCCTTAGGGTTTGTGAATGTGCATTTCGGAACTTTCAGAACTCTGCTGTTCTTTAAAAGATAATAAAAAAATAAAACTTCTACTTGAATCTTGAATCATTTGTATTTGCGAATTAAACACACTCACTGTTGTTTGTCATATATCAAACTAACTGCTTGGTGCTTGTTCTCGTTTTCTATGTATTTTCAGCTCCGCCAGAAACCACAGTAGAAAAGTCCTGGGTGAATGCATCGGACGGATACGAAATTGAATTGGTGTGCATTATCCACGGTGATGTTAATTCCGAGGTAAGTTCATTTCATCATGGTAGATAAAACGAAATAGATGTCAATTTTGCAGTTGTGTTTTAATTATCATAGCTGAAACGAAAGTTAAATTCCTTTTTATTGGATCCAACTGATCACCGATCAATGGATCTACGTGATGATCTTTACAGTTTAGTTATTCGAAACTCCAAGCTATCGGACTTCGGAAAATACAGTTGTATTGCCGGCAATGCACTCAGAAGGACGAAAAAATATATTAAAGGTTAGGGTAGACCTGGACCGGCGGACTTTATATCGTCGGCTTGGATCGGAACATTGGAGCAATTGAAACGATACCCAATTTGGAGGAAATTAAGCTCCTTTATTGAAGGTTTTTGGGTGAGTAGAGAGAAAATTTTATATTTTAGAAGCGATATCAAAATGCAATAATGTTAGACTGTTTCCTATATTTTTTTTATATTTTTATTTTATTTTTTTCTGTCTGGAAGTAGTATACATATATGTATACATACAATGCATAAGAATTTTTCCAAAATCTGATCGTCTTCATCATAATCGGCGTAACAGTCGGGATCCGGTCCGGGCCTCGTTCAACAAGTTCTTCCATACATCCCGATTGTTGATCGAAGTCATCCAGTTGCGCATTCCAAGGCTTTGGGTGTCCTGGTCTGTCCTTCCTCCTTCCACCATAAGCTAAGTGTGTCACGCTGTCTTCTAGCATAAAAAGAATTAAAAAAGACTATGCGCGAGATGGCAGAACAGTTTAGGAAGATGTAAGCATATCGAGCCTTCTTTGAACATGTCTTGCTTCTCCCAAAGACGTAAATTATACTTAGGAGGACTTTTCTTCGATGAAGTCAGTGATTGGATGAATATAGAGATCACCAATCTAAATCGCTTTATCAATCGTTTGTAGTACCTATCGCTACAAACTAAGAAAAACACATCAAGGTGAAATCCATAGCAAGTGTAACGTTACGTACTGTTTAAATAGAATAGTTTAAAACAAATTTCCAGCTGCTGAAAATTATAAAAAAAGAATAATAACTTTATCACCCAAAAATAAAGGAATACGAAAACACTTTTGCATAAATATTTAAACAAAAAAATTGATTTTCTGTTGACCAACTTTTTGTTAGATTTAATTTCGGAATTGACACACGCGATGCCCAAAAGGACCTTCCCCCTTCTCCTTAACAAGCAAAAATTGAATACCCATCAATAGCAATAAAATAAGGTAGAGATTCTGACCAATAATAAATCACTTGATTCAGTGAAGGGACCACAATGTAAATTTCTCCGAACAACGCTACGTAACACTTTTCCTTATAAAGAAGAATTATTAAACAAACAGCGTTCGTGATTTTCTCTTCGTAAAGAAGAAGAACAACAACAAAAAAACAACAAACAGCGGGCGGACATGACACCCTAATGATTTCCAATAAATTATATTGATAATCAACTGCGCTGCTCACTAAAGCAAAGTTCAAACACTATGTAGGATTAAACACCAAAGGACTTCATCGAATAAAGGATACACGATACACATACCGTTCAATTTAATTTCCAAAAAACTTTCCAAAGAACAAAGCACTCAAAAACCCGAAAACCATTGACATTTCGGGCGTCAGCGTTCACCATAGTGCCCGCACAAATAAATTGAACATTTAATCCTGAGAAACTGCTGTCACGGGCACATATCTTTCCCAAAAAAATAACCAAAATCAGGGAGAAAATAATATGTATTTGAAATTTTAACATAGGGCAAGCAGAATTCGTGTGTTCTCTCATTTGAATAGAAGCTCGATCCTGCCGTAGAGCATTTGCAAAGACAACCAACAAAATAGTCACAAAGTTTCGTCCTTTTTATGTTTAATCTTCCCACAGACACACCGTGAGTTGTTAGGTTCCCACACAATACAATTCTTCTTAATAAGATATCAGACAACAGGCTTAGGAAAAAAAAGGAACCAAATGATGAAACAAATAAGACGATAAAAAGGGCAGACTAGCTCGTCAGTATGAAATGGAGGACAGGGCATGTCTAGAGGTTTCAGGGAAGTTTGAACACAACATGGATGGTCTTATCTTCTTCCCAATCAAATATTCCCTTGGGTCAACCCCATCTTTGTTCGTTTTTTTCTTTAAAATTATCTCAACAACAATTCCAACTTTTGTCAGTGATTTTCTTTTTTTTTTTTTGTTATTATTTTCGTCGTGCTATCTCGACTCCTTCAAGTTCGAAGTTTAAAGCTGTTTCGGGGTGATTTTAATGAATCCCTACCATTATTGGCATTATTATTATTTCGTTTTTCTTAGAACCCAGAACTAGACTTTCAGGTATGGAAGAGTACACATAACGAAGATCTGGCAATCTACCTTTGTAGGGAAATAGAGAGAAGTTAGGAGGGGGACGGTGGGAAAATCTAGGATGTCATCCTTGCAAGTGAAAATCACGGGGAATGAAGATACGAAAGGGATGTCGTAAGCTTTATCGGAATCAAATTATAAAATTCAACGGTTTCCAGCTTCTATGCATTGCTGCTCGTTTCGTAAAAGGGCAAACGTCTTCCTCCTCCGCAATCAGAAAAAATAAAAAAAAAGTTTACGAAAAAAGGAAGAAAAGGACGATAAGCATGAACACACAGAGTCAGTAGTTAGGTTGGCGTATAGCAAGGTTTTCCTTCATTTTCTAATGAAAATAAAATTGGTGGAATAATTAAAAGTCAATTAAAACTGCTCACGGGTAAAAGATTTTCGATAAAGGATGTGTCGTGTTAGATCCTTGCGATGAAACCATGTGTGTACGCCGGTTTGTTTGAAAATATATGTAGGAATATTAGATGAAACATATATTTTGATGTTAAGATAATATACAAAGTAAATTTTGTGTCAGTAATTGGAATTGGATTGTGTATCCTTTCTGCGTTCGCTCTTTGCTTTTTTTAGGTGAAGTTATTAGTTTACGGCATTTGAATGCGGATATTAAGATACACTCTTAACTTGGTTGGTACTCGCTCGTAACCTGAGGCAGAATGTTATTAATTGGATTCTTGATTCTTTGGTTATATCGTAAGGAATGATTAGTGAAAATAATAAGGTTTTTGTTTCGCTGACGATATGGCATACAATTTTTTTTCTTCGTCGCTAATGAGATATCTTGATATCATATTTTAGTCGTCATGCAATTGCACGTGTAAACAAAATGTTTTTTTTTCTTTGCTTTCGCTGTAAACGATAATGTTGCCCTTTGTTTAAGAATTTAGGTGGCCGGGTTTTTATATTTTTTTTCTTTAATAACGGTACCTGCCATATAACCGTAGTAGGTATTGGGGCATTTTGGCCTTGGAACATTTTTTTGTATGCGGCCCGTGACGTCGAGTTTGTAGAAATTGTAGCTTTTCCTTGTTCTTTTTGGGGTATTACTATCATCAGCAAAAAAGATTGAATCATCAATCGTAGTGTTTGGGGTGATAAATTGATAATGAAAATACATTTTCTTAACATTTTCGTATGAACTAGTTCAAAATTGAGTTTTATTTTCTTTAAAGGTCCACATTCCTGTGCGGCAAATCCTCAAATTCGAGAAGTCCAAAGGGAGAGCATCTGAACGACAAAACCGAATCTGTGCCTGTTAAGGACAGCCCATGTGTTTACGAAGATATTATACATTTAAGACAGGTTAAAAGGTTCGTGATGATGTGGAACATTCTGTTGGCGGAACTTGGAAGAAGGATAAATACATCTGCAATAGGAATGGAAAGACCGAGTGTGCCGTACAGCAGTGTCCAGCACAGGAGAGCATTTGTTCCATTTTGCCATCGACGAAAAGTAGTTCGTAGAGAAGTGTTGTCCAAAGTACATTTGTGGTATGTTTTTTTAAGCTTTCTCAAGACCTCTAAGTGATGAAATGTTTTTTTTTAGTTCCTGAGTATTTACTTGCAGATAAGCTGGTTCCTGACTATTCTGGCTGCTGTGCAACAGAAAACATTGTTTGTGATAGAAAAACATGCCCTGAACTAAAATTACCAAAATGTTAGTTCTACTGATTCAATAGGGGATTCTTAAATGTTTAATAAATTGTTTGGCCATTTTAGATTGAAATTTTTCTTCATCAGGCGCTTGCAGTGATTGATCGGACTCAAAAACTTTCGATTGAAGTTCTTTGTTTGGTGTCCGAATGTCAAACTTGCAAGTATCCAAATAAGCGTTTGATTGAAAACTAAATACGTCGCTGAAGTTCAGAACATTATTTATTAGAATAAAAATGAAAATGATAATCAAAAAACTGATTTTATAAAATAAAAAAGATTGGATTAATAATAAAATATTAAATGTTATGAAAATATGCTTGTAAATAATTTTTTACTGATTTTTGGTGTGAAATATGGAAGAAGGGAGCAGCTCTCATCTTGTCATGAAAGTGGTTCATAAATAATTTGGGGTACGGTTTACTTGGCCGAAAAAGTTTGGCAAATTTTAATTTCTCCAATTTTTGTTTTGCAAGTAATTATTTTGTTAAAAATGAAGATCAGATGATTGATGGCAGGAAGTGCAATTATTAAGAAATCATACAACAACAAGCACAAATCTCAACGCACACAATTGACTACCTCATCGCCTGTATGCTTTGTCGTTACGCTACTAAATATTTACATAAATACAATTTGTTTAATAATTTTGTTAGGACTCGTTTTAACTAACAATTTACCTCTTTAATTTTGTTAATACAAAATGTTCGTTAAATATTTTTATAAGGTTAAAATATAATGCGTCTTTTTATTTTGTTTGGTTTATAAAATAAATAAAAACATAATTAGTGATAAAATGTTTTTTCTTTCTTATAGCTTATGAGTGTATACGACACTTCTTTTCAGCCAGGAGTCTTAAAAAAATCAGAGGTAACCCTGGCGTCTGGTGTAACTAGGAGATTTTATTTTTCTTTACTTGCTGTTGTTTCTGAACGCCTGATAATTCATAACAAATTTTGATCTTTTTTTTTGCCAATAAAGCCCCATCTCCTGCTTCGATTTTTCTTTACTTGCTGTTGTTTTGAGCGCCTGTTGATTCATAACAAATTTTGTTCTTTGATTTGCTCCTACTTACACCAGACGTTCAGAAACAATAAGAAATAAAGAGAATTCATTCATAAAAAAAATTGATCTTAGTTGTACTCTCATGGTGTCATTTTCCTCTGGTCATCTTCCTGGTTGTTCCGAAACTAACAGTAAATAGTGAAGACGAGACCATTTACCTATATTTTACCAGTATTTAATACACTTGTTGTTTGTTTTTATTCTATATCCACACCAATTGGTGATTTCAGCGCCACTCATTGCGACTTGATTCGCAATTCAAAAATGGGCACGACTAGGTCGCACGTACTTGCTCTTATATGCCTAATTACATTGGAAAGCAAGATCCTTGACAGAAAAAAAGTAACATTTACGTTGAAAAAAACACAGTTTAAACTTATAAAAAGTTTAAAAACCACAATACTTAACAGTTTTTAGTAAAAACAAAGTAGGTCATTACACTTTTTATATAACAAGGAATTTATGAAAAATGTGTTTCGAAAATTGTAGGACCGGTTTTGATAAAATCCTGTTTTTTTTTGTTTTTAGAGTTTGAATTTTCTTTTTTTTTTTTAATTTTCGAATGCTGTTTTTAGAGTTTAAAAATGTACATATGATTATAAAATTAAAAATATTTTTTTTTTGATTAGTTTTAAAAATATTGATTTTTCCAAAAAAAAAAATTCAAATTTCAAAATTTTGATTTTCAGAATTAATTTGGCTGCCTATATCTTCTCAAATATAAAATTTGCCAGAAATTCAAAAAGCCGTTACCGAGAAAGTCAAAAATTAAAAAAAAAACGTTATATTAAAGGTACCGTTGATAGACTTTTCCCGTAAATTTGTTTCTAATCAAATAATAGCCAATAAAAAATTTCTCAAAAAATTTCATCAAAATCGTTGAAGCCGTTTTCGAGAAAAATAAACTTTTTATAAACGGTCATATGGCAGGTACCGTATTTTTAGGCCTAAAAATAAAATTTAAATTTCTCTTCTTGGGAATGCCAAAAGAATCACTTACAATATAACTATTTGAAGATAATGGCTTAAGACGTTTAGTCTGCAGCTCCTTACACATACTGACAGACATTTTTTTCGATCACTTTCTTATACTTCGCTTTGATCTTAACGCCATGTTTCATTGTTATCTCAATTTTTACTTGCGATTTATAGGGACTATAAGGCAAGTTATGCATTCGTAAAAAAAAAATTCTAACAATCAAACATAACATTACGATAATGAAGAAGTCAAAAAAAAGTGGGTTCGGAAATTCCGCCCGTCTGTCTGTCTGTCTGTCCGTATCGATATCTACAGCCTAAACGGTTGGGCCGATTTGATTCAAACTTGGTATATAGTATTTTTAGAGTGCTCTACCCGACAATTTTTAAAATTGGCATTCTAGCTCCAAAACTTTTAATGAAAAACTTATTTTTCTCGAAAACGGCTCCTACGATTTTTTATAAAACTCTCAGAATGATGTTTTCAATGCAAAATCTGTCTTTTAGTTTTAATGTATTTTTCAGAAAAAGTTTTATAACGGTACCTCCCATATGACCGGTTTTTTTAAAATCTGACTTTCTCGTTAACTAATTGAGCGATTTTGATGAAACTTTCAAAAATTGTAGTGTTTTTGATATAAATAATATCGCTTATTAAAATTTTTAAAAATATTTTTTTTTTAATTTTTAATATTTTTTTTTTTTTAATTATTTTGTTTTTTGAATATTTTGAAAACGGATCCGTAAATTTTTTTTTAATTTTTCACCTAGTATAAACTATAGATTTCTTTAAATTAACATACCCAAAAAAAAATTTTAAATTGTTTTCGAAAAAAAAAAATTTTGAAATGAAAAATTCATAAAATAGAAAACAGCAAAAGAAATAAGATGGCTTACAAAATTTTTTCCAAAAAACGTTATGAATAGTGTTTTTTTGATTTCATAAAAATTTGTCCCCAACATTTTATTTCATATTGCTCGGCTAAGCCCTAGCCATTAGTCATAAAAGAAGGTGACAACCTACATACATACCTACGTATTTTAAAGCATTTTATCATCATAAAAGCACACAGAATAAATAAGGAAGCCTATTTTTAACACACAAAAACAACAAACAAATAAAAAAACTGTTCGATTACTACTGAATGCAAAAATTTCAATCGAGAAAACAAAAGTTTACACCTGCCTATAAACAAGCAAAACCACTGCGTTAACTTTTAAAATTGTCTCTATATCCACTCGCTTAGCAGTAGTTGGAATGTGTATCTTAATTTTAGTACCCACCTTCCTTCCAACCATGTTATAGGTAAATAATATCCTTAATAAATTCCATTAATACCTACCCACACCATACGTTTATCGATCCATCAAACATTATTAAGCCATTTTAATTAATTTGATTTCAAAAAGTAAATTATTATTATTGGGACCTATATAGGTATCTATACCTAGCATTATTGCCCTACTGCTGATTCCCACGAATCTTTATGCCAGTTGTTCAAATTTTTCCATACCAAAATGAAAATTAAACTGAAAAAAGTCCTTAATATCTTTCTATTAGCAAATTATATTATAAACAGTAAACAACAAGTGGAAAGATGATACACTAAAAAACTGCAAAAGCTAACAATCCTACATATTTATGTGTTTATCCCTTTGTCGTGACGCATGTTCGTTCGAGTTTCAAGCCCAATGATTCTAAGGAAGTTGCACGTCAAAAAAAACATTAAAACTAAGTCTTTGTCAAAAAGACGCCTGCACTTAAAGAGGATTAGCACAGCAAGTACGTGCGACCCAGTCATGCATTTTATTTTATATTCACGAATCCTAAACTTGCTTTATAGTCCCTATAATCGCAAGTAAAAATGATACTTCATGATAGTACTATAAATTCAATGTATAGTATATAAGTTAGAAGAAAACTTGCTATAGATTTTCATGTCACCCGCGTACATCGAAGCTTTGCGAATGCTCTTTACAAAGGTTCTTGTTGTATGTGGCGTCTGGCCGCATGATGTAATACGTAGGAGAAAACCGAATTGATTTCAATTTTCTCTCTCTTATTTCTGGGCGCCTGGTGTTCATAAGAAATGTTGAACTTTTTTGCCAATAGCGTTATGTTTTTTTTTTACTCTTGATTCATATAAAATCCTTTGATTAGGTCCTTCTTACACCAGGTGTCCATAAATAATAATAAGTAAAGAGAAACCCATCAAACAAAAAAATTGTTATGAATCAGCAGGCGCCCAGAAACAACAGCAAGTAAAGAGAAATCATTCATAATAAATTTTGATCTTTGTTTTTGTCAATTAAGTGCCTTGATTTGATTCCGCACTTATATGTTGCTTCTGGCCGCCAGGTATAAGTAAGAGAAAATCGATATGATTTATTTTTACTTAGTGTTGTTTCTGGGCGCCTGGTGTTTTATGAGAAATTTTTATCTTTTGCTTTGTCAATAAAGCCAAGCTACTTTGATTTCCCTTTAATTGCTGTTGCTTCTGGGCGCCTGGTGGGTGATTCATATCAAATTTTGATTTTTTTTGCCAATAAAGCGCCATCTCCCGTTTTGATTTTTGATTACATTACCTTACATTTTAATCTACTCCGTAGATAAATCTACGAAATAGACACACTTACGAACACTGGCTCACTGGCCATCGACTCAGAAAATTACAAGACCATCTTTCTGCAAACCAACTACACGCAACGATGCTTGATTTCGCTGATCTCAAGGGAGGCGATGCTTTATCGGCCGTTGACTGATTTTTTATACTTGCTCTTATTGCTGAGCGTCTGGTGATTCATTAGAAATTTTGAACTTTGAATTGCTCCTACGTAAACCAGGCGTCAGAGACATCAATAGTAAAGAAAAAATCAAATCAGGAGATGGCGCTTTATTCACAAAGCTTAGATCAAATTCAGTTTGAATCACCATGCATGCGCCCAGAATCAACACCAAGCAAAGCGAAATCATTAGCAATAAATTTAGATTTTTGTTTTGTCAATAAAACGCCTTGATTTGATTTTTTTACTTATTTTTGTTTCTGGTCGCCTGGTGTAAGTAGGAGAAAACCGATTTGATTTCTATTTACCTGTTGCTTCTGGGCGCCTGGTGATTCATTAGAAATTTGGATCTTTGCTTTGTCAATAAAGCGTCATCTCGTGTTTTGATTTTTGTTTTTTTGCTATTGTTTCTGAGCGCCTGGTGATTCATAACAACGTTTTTTTTTTATTTGTTCCTACAATGAGAGGTAAATAGAAATGAAATCGGTTTTCTCCTTCTTACATCAGGTATCCAGAAACAATAATAAGTAAAGAGATATCAAATCAAACTAAGCAGATTGCGCTTTATTGACAAAATATTCCTCATGAATCAGCAGGCGCCCAGAAGGAACAGGAAACAAATAGAAATCAAATTGATTTTCTCCTACTTACACCAGGCGACCACACCTACATTAAGGTGGCATTAGAAAAGGATAAATCCAAATTCCAAAACCGGGCGGAGCCGTTGGCCGAGCAGAGGAATAGAAATATCATAACATTCGTCAGTCAAAGGAGAAAAGTACTTAATCATGGACAAGGTACAACAGAAATAAAATTTGTTGTTACCAAGCTTAAGAGAGCTCTGTTTTGATAAAATATACTTAGCGAGGTCAGTAAATTATTAAAAAAAAATTACAGAAGTTAACGAATGCCGAACCTTGTGTATTTTGTCAGTGTAAGAGCTATTACCAATTCATGTTTCCGTCGCCTTAAAAGCTCTCTGAAATACCCAACAATATTAGACTTATGTTTCACACTCAATATTCACCAAGTGATTTTTAAATACCTAAAAATATGAACAAATAAAATTTTCATGAGTATTATACAGTTCTTCATAATATTCTTGTAAATTTTACTTTGTTAGTTAGGAGTAATTTTTCAATATTAAATGTTTTGTGATTACATCTTTTTACTATTTTCAACTTTCCAATTTAAGTTATTAAACCGTCTACTCTCCCTACCGTTGAACTCTCAAAGTCAGAATATTTCTATTATGAGTTCTGAATTTTTCATTTTTTATTGTTTTTTTTATAATTTTACATATTTTATGAAAAAAATATAATTTTTTTGAATCAACAATCTCAATTACAACACCTTGCCAATTCATTATAGGATGTCAAATGTAATAAAAAAGCCATTCGAAGGAGAAGTACGTACGTATGTTGAATTTTTCTGCTGGAATTGGACATAAGTTTTTCTGAAATTGTTTACCCAAATTATGTACTTTGGCTGGGTGTACTGGCTTTTTGTGTCTTTTTTTGCTTTTGTTAAATTTCCTCTGTTCCTATGACCATAAGTAAAAATCCAATGCATCCTTTCGTTTTGTGTAAATTGTTTACTGCTTTAAACTTCCTCTTTTTTCCGCACGGTCGTCAACGTAATGGAGAACAGGGTATAAACCCTCAGTGAGTAGTACCTGTAAAGATACTTCAAATTTTCGAAGTTTTATTACTTTCTTCCTTTTTGCAAAATTTTGTTTTCGACAAGGGGAAGGAAAATGATATTATTTAAGGGTTGGTGCAACCCGTTTGCTGTTTGTAT
Source organism: Platycheirus rosarum (assembly GCA_963971375.1). Lineage (NCBI taxonomy): Eukaryota > Metazoa > Arthropoda > Insecta > Diptera > Syrphidae > Platycheirus > Platycheirus rosarum. The sequence continues at coordinate 135,000,297 of OZ020508.1, forward strand.
TTGCTAAAAACGAAGTTTTATCGTTCTTTGTATTTTTTGTAAAGAAAAACTTTTGACGCGATGCTAATTGTTTTATATTTGGAATAAATTTACTTCTTTTTTGTCATAGAAGTTACTTGTTTTTGGGAAAAGCTGATGATTGCCTTACAGCATGTTGTTATGACAGCTTGTAAAAGTTTTTGTGGTATTTGGTTAGAAAAACAGACTTGCGTTAATTTTAGTTGCATTGGTTTGATAAATAAGTTCTTAAAAGAGGTTGGTTAAAAAATAAACTTTAGAAGTGAAGATAAGTGCTTTTAAGGTCACCGGTTGTAAGTGTTATATTTCAGCAACTTTACAAGAGGAAAAATTGGAACAAATGCCCTATGTTATTAACACACTTCAAAATATTATTGTATACTTGGCCGTATACCAGTCTATGAAGAAAAGCTATGGCTCTATTATCAAAATTAGAAAAAAGTCAACAGATCGTAAGTTTTCAGCATCTGAAACAGGTTTAAATTAATACCTACTTGACTTAAAATATTTTTCTTTTTTTAATAACTTCAATTGTAATATTTAATTTCAAAATAAAAACTTCCCTTCCTTCTGCTACCGTAAACTCATCCTACTGGAATAATATCATTTCCAAGATATCTCGATAAGGCAAGCAAAGTGTACCTCCCATATCCCGAAACCGAGTAACCGTAAGTCCCCAAAAGTATTATATTATGTATATAATAAAAATCTTAACGGTAATACCACTTCCGCCAACATGGAATTTGATTAAATTTCTTTTCCTGCGGATTAATAATCAAATTTTAGTTGAACAGACAGCAGTCCTTAAAAAAAACCAGAAACGAAATTTGTTCACAATCTTGTCGTTAGTTAAGGTTTTTTTATGTACATAAAACCCGTCTTTTTGTTATTATTTTTTTCTTTTTTCGCGCTTAATAATAATTTGCATTTTACTTTGAATTTTAAAGTGGAAAGTCCTTTTTTGTGTGGTGACTCCATAAAGGGTAGCTGCGACATAGCCTGGAAACGACAAATGACAGCCAAATGAACGTTTAGTGCGGTAAAGTAACAGCTTTTATTTTTCTCTGCATTTTTATCCAATTCAGTTTTTAAAAACATTTTTTTGAGTTCAGCTTATAAAAAGGATATTTTGCAAAGTAAGTACCCTCAGAGGAGCAAACCTGAGGCAAAATTGTAAAAAATATAAGCATAACATCAAAAATAGCTTAAGATTTTTTCGACAAAAAGCATTTAATGATGTACGAGTGTCCTATCGGTCTGTCATTTTTTGCAAATAGGAGTTGTTATGCGAAAACTGATCCTATTTCAACAAAGACATCACTCATCTCCAAATTCAATACACCGGATTAGTCCAAATTGAAAAAAATACATTTAATAAATTCTCTTCAAAAATAGGAATATTTTATTAAAAATTCGTCTTTTAAAACTAATAATAACCAATTATTTATGCTGGATGTAAAGAAAGCTGCCAAGTGGTTATAATTTTTTCCAGAAAGATTTATATTACCTAACGTAACGCTGTTACAATATGAAGGTTCACATGTGCGAAAATCTTTCAGATAGAAGCAAGCCTTTACATATATTCATATCGTAGATGAAACTACAGTAACAAATTTCTTTTGAAAAGGATGTAAATGAATCTAGATATATATAGGAAGGAGTTCATTTGACTTCCTCTTTAGGAAGCAATTAAGCTGGCCATAAATCAAAACGAAAGAGGTTGTTTAAGGTAGGCTGAATGAATAATTATGTAAGTTTGCTTGTTTAAACATAGGTGGATGCTGTCATTGCCGTTGATTTAAGAAAATTTGTTTTCTTCACCAAAAAAATAATCAAATCAAGTGTTTTAGGGAAAATAATAGTAAAATTTTAAAATTGAAGCGCAAAGAAATGACAGAACGCGATATTAAATTACGAGAATTAAGTTGGGTTCTTAGAAAATACCTCAAACAAAGGAGCTTTAATCAACTGCTTATCTACAAGCATGTACTTAAGTCGATATGAATACAATTTTGAGGTTGTACCAAAACAACGTACATATGTAAACAAGTACCTACTCAAATTATATCATACAAGAAAAATGGTTTCATGAAGGCTATCAAGCTTTTGATTAGGTTTTGCCTAGGGGCAAATATCACAACCCTTTTCGAGGATGATTTGACTTTTGTAAGGCTGCAAATGTCAATTCCCAAATTTCTCGAAAATATTGCTAGTTTTGCTAAGGATGTCGTGTTTCCCAAAAAGGCGCTAGCTGGATGTCCTTACGATACGACAAAATGTTGTGAAACTCTTGAAGATGCGTTTCTTTACAAAATGCAGAAGTACATCAGCTGTTGGTCCTTGGCCGCCAAACATTTTAAATGTGTTTAAACTTAAAAGCGTCGTCTTATGGTAACCACATCGATGGTCATCGATGATGTCATGTTGTGGCCAAAAAAAATGGTCACTATTTCTCACAAGTGTCGATGATAAGTAAAAAAAATGGGCACGACTGGGTCGCACGTACCTGCTCTTATGTGCTTAATTACATTAGAAAGAGAGATCTTTGACAGAAAGAAATAACATTTACGTTGAAAATAACACAGTTTGAACTTATAAAAAGTATCAAGACCACAATACTAAACTGTTTTTAGTAGAGAAGTACGCTTTCACACGCCTTAAATATCAAAGAATTTATGAAAAATTTATTTTCAAAATTGTAAGACCGGTTTTGATAAAATCCTGTTTTTTATTTTTAGTTTTTTGAACTTTTTTTGAAATTTTGGTATGCAGTTTTTTAGAATTAATTAATATGCATGTGGTTACAAAATTTTAAATAATTTTGTTTAATTACTTTTAAAAATATTGATTTTTCAAAAAAAAAAAATCAAAATTTAATTTTAATTAGAAAAAAATATTCACAATTTTGATATGCAGACTTAATTTGGCTACCTAGATCTTCTTGAATATACAATTTGACAGAAATCCAAAGAGCCGTTAACGAGATTGCCAAAAATAAAAAAAAACTTTTATGAAAGGTACCGTTGGTGGATTTTAATAGCCAAAGCCAACAAAAAATTCTCAAAAATTTTCATCAAAATCGTTGCAGCCGTTTTCGAGAAAAATAAGCTTTTCCTAAATATTCCTTTAGGCCTACAAATAAAATTTCAATTTCCCCTCTGGGAAATGCCAAAACAATAACACACACCAACTTTAAAAATAATCGCTAAAGCCGTTTAGGCTGCAGTTCGTTATACATACTGACAGACAGACAGACAGACATTTTTTCTCGATCACTTTTTAGACTTCTAAAAGATCGTAAAGTCATGTTTGATTATTATCTGATTTTTTTTTTTTCATATTCATGAATCTTAAACTTGCCTTATAGTCCCTATAATCGCAAGTAAAAAATAGTCACATTTTGTGGACACATGCCTTGTCGTATTCAAAACTATTTAAGTCCTTTTTCCCGGGATTATCAAAATCCAAACCTAAGGTTACGAAGCTTGCTGAATAAAAAGTTTATTACAACCAATTTTTTTCAATAAAAACCTTTTTATATGATTGTTTACGTATATGAGGGTAAATTCAGCAAAACATAATTTACTGTAAGTATCTATTAACATTATAACAATTCAAATAAATCAGTCCAATTCGATTTTCCTAAAATTTATTATATTTAAATACACAAAAACATTTTAAATATATCAGTTTACTTACAGCAATCGAAAATTGCTTTTGAAAATTCAATATTAATTCAACCAAATTTAACTATAGAGTCATCCTATCAGCATAGCGGTATCTATTCAATTAAGAATGCAATTCAAATTCCAAATTATAATAACAGCTAATGATATATTATTATAATTTGGAATTTGAATTGCATTCTTAATTGAATAGATACCGCTATGCTGATAGGATGACTCTATAGTTAAATTTGGTGGAATTAATATTGAATTTTCAAAAAAAAAATGATATATTTAAAATGTTTTTGCAGAATAACAACCCACACACAGGAATGGTTGAGAGTATAAGTCACTAGGCCTTGGCTCCTTAAGGAGCTGTCGCGCCAATTAATGTATGTATGCAATGATATATTGTTGTATTTGGGCAGGAAAATACATTCCTGCATGAGGCTTGAAATAGAGATATTATTTAAACTTTGATTTTATCACGACTGGGTGTGGTCCTTCCGGCCACCCAATGTCCTGGTCGTACCACAATAATTATGTTCAACATACTATAATTATTTGACTGTATAATTTTATTGGAAAATATTAGAATTGTTATCCGATTAATATATTAATGCAGTTTTACAATATTTGAAAAGCAATAACATGTTGAATTTGATTAATTGAAATAATTAATATTGACTGAATTTTTATTTGCTTATACTATTTTGAAATTAGTTATTCATTAAGCCTTAGATATATTTAAAGCGTTTGATGTAAAACTAAGCATACACGTGAAAAGAAGCTTACATACAACCATTCTGAACCTAGATCATTTGAGAAGAAGCACGTATCTTTAACTTTATCATGTCCATTAGTGACTTGTTTTAAATTTGTAGTTGAATTCCCAAAGCGAATTATAAATTTCCATGCTAAAGTTGAAACTAGCCGTAACCTTTCGTCGTATTACATTCTTTTTCATTTTGTTTTTCATTCTTTGTTTAATTTTAATTAATCGTTGAATGCGAATTCCCAACCCAATTCATTCCAATAAAATGTTGAAAACTTCTGACAGTTGGGGCTGGGGGGTGGAACTTGTAGAAATAATATTATAAAACAATACAAAGAGGATCTTAAAAATAGCTTTTCTCTTTGTTTTTCAACATCATAATTAATTCAACGCGCTATTTATTCAAATAAATTCAACAAACACGGCAGAGGCACAGGGACTCTTAACAATTCAAATTTAAAAGGCCTTTATGCGACAAGTGTGACTGTGTTAATAAAAATCCTTTGATTCAGTGTGAAGGGTACAGGAAGACTTTGATGTAAAATAAATGGAAAGTATTAATGAAATATGTACATAAAATACAAAAACAAAATTGTCATGAGGTCAGCCGTAAGAAATGATCTGCATTATTTAATTTCTTTTTATACAAGGTGTCCCGTAAGTCAACGTCAAGCGGGCATCTTTCCCTCGATGCCCGCTTGACGTTGACTTACGGGAAAAATAAAAAAATCCAACTTGCTTGGTTAAGAATTAAAGACAATATTTGAGAAAACGATGAAAATCACAATTTTAGGTTCGGTTGTCAAAAAATTTCAAATTTTGAAGTGTTTTATTATATATTGATCGCAATCAAAAATCTAAAAATAAATATTGTAAGTTTCGTTGCAACAAAAAAGTTTCGCTGAGTTATGGTTTTCCAAAGTTCTGTTAGATAACTCTGAAAAATTATATTTAATAAAAGAAAAAATGTTCGCACTACCCTTGGCAAGTTATTTAAAAAAAATTGACCCGTTATATCTAGATTTCAAAATCGTACAACACTTGCTTCTTGCTACTTCCATAAAAAAAACTCGGCGAGAGTACGATAACCTTGGCGCCGCCGTCGCCGCAAAATAAAAATGGATTCCTGTAGAGCGACTTAATACAAGTATTTTTTTGCTGCGGGACGGAGAGTCTATTTTTCTCAGTACGGATTTCTGACTTACGAAACACCCTGTATAAGCATATCCAACTAGCGAATACACAATCATTTTATAACACAAAGATAGTAGCAAATACTAAAAAAAATATAAATTCTTTCCACTTTTCATTGCAATTTGTTAAAAATAAGTTCAACACTATTTCCCTGGTGGGATACAAAATAATGCATTCAACCGTTAGTGTAGTCGTCCATGCGGTTGAAATGGTGGATTACTTAATCCCAAATAATTGAGCTTCTCCGTCGTTAGAAAATGCAAATTGTTTTTTTTTTTTTGTCTAAGATATATATCGGTGCAAACAAAGAACAAAGCTTTTTATTAATTACTTGCGATATATCCATTCTTTGTCCAAGCAATGAAGGGCCCATTCGTTGCATTTCCTTTATCTACACACAATTCATAGTCGTAACTCCTCAGAGGTAAATAAAATGTCAAAATTAAATCAATTGAGAAACAAAATTTATATTCTTAAGTAAGCAAAAAGGATGAGATATCCATGTAGTTTGTATTTAAGAATTGGAATCTTTATCATTTATACTTGCGATCATATAAGTAGGTAGGTACTGCATATAAGCAGTTCGTGAAAAAAACGTTTGTCTACCTGCCCGTCTGTATGTGTAATGATCTGCAGCCCAAACGTCAGAGAAGATTTATAAATTTTATTTTTGGAATAAAAATAACGGTACCGGCCATTTAACCGACAAGGAAAAGCTAATTTTTTTTTCAAACACGGCACCAACGATTTTGATGAAGTTTTTTGAAGGCATAATTTGTTAGATATTGTCTTTTATTTTATCGAAAAAAAATTAATTGGAAAAGTCTATTTACTTTACGGTACCAGTCATACAACGGTTATTTTAGTTTGCGACTTTATCAGTAAAGGATTTTTGGATTTGCATAAAATTGTATGTAAATAATAAAATAACAAATATAATATATTTTAATTTTCAATATTTTAAAAACTAACCAATACATTTTATGATTAACTTTAAAAAACTGCTTACCAACAAAACAAAAGATAACAAAAAATGGAGCTGCAGCGTTTTTGAGATCATTGTCTAGGGTTTAGGCATTTTCTGATCAAAAACATCTTTTTTATCAACCAAAAAAACTAAATAAATTACTATACTACTACAGGAACGAACGTGGTTACTTTACTTCTTATTTGCGATTTATAGGGACTATAATTACTTGTGATTTATAGGGACTATAAGGCAAGTTATGCATTCGTAAAAAAAACATGACATTACGATGATAGAGAAGTCAAAAAAAGTCGGTCCGGAAATTCCGTCCGTCTGTCTATCTGTCTGTCTGTCTGTCTGTCCGTATCGATTTCTACAGCCTAAACGGTTGGGCCGATTTAATTCAAACTTGGTATATAGTATTTTTAGAGTACTCTACTTTCAGAATGATGTTTTCTATGCAAAAACTATCTTTTAGTTTTAATGGATTTTTCAGAAAAAGTTTTATAACGGTACCTCCCATATGATCGGTTTTTTTAAAATCAGACTTTCTCGTTAGCTAATTGACGAATTTTGATGAAATATGTAGTGTCTTATGATTTGAATTTTGAATTTATTTTATTAATTTTTAATAATTTAAAAAAAAAATATTTGTTTTTTGAATATTTTGAAAACAGATTTATAGATTTTTTTTTAAATTTTTCTCCTAGTATAAACTATAGTTTTCTTAAGATTGACATACTCAAAAAAAATTTTAAAATATTTTTTCGAAAAGTTTTTTCAAAAAAAACATTTTTTTGAAAAAACCGGTCGAACGATTTTGAAATGAAAAATTCATAAAATAGAAAACAGCAAAAGAAATAAGATGGCTCACAACATTTTTTATTTCATAAAAAAATTTCCCCAAAATCTATTTTCTTTTTATTTATTTCATATTGCTCGGCTAAGCCCTAGCCATTAGTCAAATAAAAGAAGGTGACAACCTACATACATACTTACGTTATTTAAAGCATTTCATCGTCATAAAAGCACACAGCATAAATAAGGAGCCTATGATAAACAAACAAAAACAATTAACAAATAGAAAAACTATTCGATTACTACAGAGTGCAAAAATTTCAAAACCACTGTGTTAACTTTTAATATTGTCTCTATACCAACTCGCTTAACAGTAGTTGGAGTGTGTATTTTAATTTTAGTACCTACCTTCCTTTCAACCTTATTATAGGTACCTAATATCCTTAATAAATTCCATTAACATAATTAAGCTATATTAATTAATTTGATTTCAAAAAGTAAATTATTGTTATTGAGACCTATGTATATGGGTCCTTATATCTAGCATTATTGCCCTACTGCTGATTCCCACGAATCTTTATGCCAGTTGTTCAAATTTGTGAACTGAAAAAAGTCCTTTATATCTTTCTATTAGCAGATTATATTATAAACAGTAAACAACAAGTGGAAAGATGATACACTAAAAAACTGCAAAAGCTAACAATCCTATATATTTATGTGTTTATCCCTTCGTCGTGACGCATTTTCGTTCGATCTTCAAACCACAACGATTCTAAAGAAGTTGCAAGTGAAAAAAAACATTTAAATTAAATCTTTTTCAAAAAGACGCCTGCGTATAGGAGCAAGTACGTGCGACCCAGTCGTGCATTTTATTTCTTTACCATTAAATGAAAGGATATACTTTCTCCACTATATTTAATATTTTAAAACATGAAGTATCCTTGTGAATCAAAGCAAGTACATACATTACATACTACGTCATCCATTCATTTAATTATCTAGGAGTGTACCCAACCGAAATATAGTTTAGCAATTAACGTACTCAGCGGACTTACTTTAGCCAACCCAAAAAGAACAACCCAGTTTCAAAGGGATTTCATCCTTAACTAGTTAGCAAACCCTTAATGAAACGAATCGTTTGGTTTGGTATTTTGTAAACTGCAATCTGCAATTTTAGCATTTAAGTTTCAGTCGCTCTTTACACTCTCGTTATGCATATAGAAATATCCATATACATATATTCTATTCGTGGATTGAAAATAGTTTTGTTCTTGAATTTCCGCTGAATTCTATTCAACTTAACACGACTGCATGTTTAATGCTGGTTGTATCTATAAAGTTTCGTGATTGCTTTTGAAGTTTGTGTAAGTTTGAACTAAAATTATAGTGTGTTTTTTTAAGTTTACAAATAATTTTAAATATATGTCTGTATATGTATAAATATAAATGGCGTAGGAAAATTGCATTTTAATAAAACAGCATATAAAAACGATGAGTAGCTTAAAGTTTGATACTTATAGCTTAAGGGTAAAGGCTAAAGGGTAAGGGCTCAAGGCTAAAAATGCAAAAAGCTTGAGGCTAGATGTAAAAGCTCAAGGCTAAAGTCTAAAAGCTAAAGGCCTTTAAATCTTTATTCTATCACTGCACCTAGACGGAAATCCATTTCGAACTTTAATTAAAGCAATTTTGTTCGCTTTAAGAAAGTTTAATCATATTTCGATCAGATCTGAAAGGTTTTTGATTTACAATAGTGCTAAAATTTTAAAAAATTCATCTAAACAAAAATGTAATTTGCCAAAAAGCCTAGAACACGCCGAATTGGTTATATATAGTCAGTTTCACTCTTGATTGTCACTGTCACGCCTAACGCATCATTGCATTAATTGACATCCTCAAAAACCTCGTTCCGTAATTCCCTAATCAAAATTTGATGCTCATTTCAAAACTAAGTCGCTAACATAGTCACTAAGTCCATTATTATTTTTGATTGGGCCAAATAGGATGTGAGGAAAAATTTTCCAAACCATAAATGAGGAATATTTTACGTAATTTTCGTTACGCTCTGCGTAAAGCACCATTCCCGAAAACAGTTATAGATATGGAAGAGGCTGAGAATAGGATGGTTGTTATTATTACCATTATGTTCGTGTGTCCAATTAACCTAGATAGCCAAAACTCAACAAGACTACCAACGCACGTATTTATTCCCGTTGTCATGTCGTATAGCACGGATCTGGACGTAGGTATGACGACCTGGACCATTTCCCTCTCCTCGCCTGTTCTATGTTTTGATAACCGTGTGGGATTCCCTGCCGTGTCGTAGCTATGCATGCGGCAGTCAAATTTGTGTTATTATTTGTAAGCAGATTAAGTGAATTGCACAATGCTTGACGACTTTTTGTGGGCAAAGAGAGTTTACGCAAACGGATTTATCTTTTGCATAACATTGTTATGGAAATAGTCTGAATTTATTCAATTGCTTGCTTCTCAAATTACAGCTTTAGATATGTTACATGTGTCTGAAAACGTTGTTTGGTAGTATTTTGAAATATAAACAAGAGAAAAAGGGGTCTCCTCAACAGAGTCCCAATTTTAAGGATTCTCTTACTAAAGCAATATTCCTGAATCCTCAGCTATGATATGTCAACCATGTTTTCCTCCAGAAAGTAGACAAACGCACAAATTTTTATTGATTGTAATGTCATCGTTACATTTTATAATTTTATAGGTCAATGCAATAAAAACCAATTAAAAATAAAGAACCAGTTAAATTGTCATAATCATTTTACATAACCAAATGAATTGGTTTTCCCATTGCGGACGACCACATCAAGAACGACAGCGAGATTTTCGACATCTCCACCAGGGGGTGTCATCGGGTATATAAAACATGTCACGTTAACCAATAATATGTCAAGTTACCAATAATTCCATTAAAACATTGTGAACAATTTTGTTATTGACAATTGCTGGAGTTGGATGGAAGTGCGGTGAAGAATGGTGTGAGTCGTTGGACTCCTTGATCATATATATACAATTTATAAAAATCACTGTCTCCTAATTTTTTTTTCTGTCGGTAATTGGCTTTTGATTTTGCAAAAGCATGGCATTGCATGTTGCACGGCAAAACTCTCGTTACATTATTATTATTTAATTGGACACACAAATTTGCAGAAGTGACGTTGTTTAAATAATTGCATTATTTCCTAGTTACTACAAGGTAACGGTTTGTTATTGTGGTCTTTCAATAGGATATCAAAACGAAATTAATGTTATGGGACTTGCCTTGTTTAAATAAAACCGGATTTTCTTTATTATTGTCTTTTTCCTTGGAAATTGGAATACAATCTGTCAAGTAAAATGAAATGTTCAATTACACATTGCTTCTTTTAAAAAAAATAATTTTCTATGATTATCTTATATCGTGTTTATTACAAATTTAAAAGAAATTTGCAACGATTCTTACGGAAACTTATCTTAGAATAGACTTTAATACCAATGATTTCAATCCGGATAGAACTGTGTTTTCGGGAAAGTCGAAGAAAAAAACGGTTTTATGGGAATTACCGTTTTTAGCCCACCATCTTAAATTTTTTTTTCATCAAAACATAAACCACACCTACAGAAGTACACTGATTTTTACTTGCGATAGGTACCATAATGCAAATTATGCATTCGTGTAAAGAAAAAAATTGAGATAAAAATCAAACATGACATTACGATCATAGAGAAACATGTTTGATTTACTGGCAAAATTCTGTCTGTACGGATGTATTTTGGACTGCAGCTTAAACGGTTGAGCCAATCGTCTTAAAATTTAGAACTTCAGATTATTTTGACAATTTTTTTTCTCAAAACTTAAAGGTACCTGTCATATAACAGTTATGTAAAAGCCTATTTTTCATGAAAATGGCTCCAAGAATTTTAATAAAAATAAATCAGTGTACTACTGCAGGTATACATTAAATTTTGGTGAATAAACAATTTAATATGGTGGGCTAAGAACGGTACTGCACCTCCCATAAAACCGTTTTTTTTCTTCGACTTTCTCGAAAAATGGTGATCTCATTACTATAAAAATTGATATTCAAGAAGATATAGGTAGCCTAACTAATTTCGCATTATTTTTGTTCGAAATCTTTTTTTTTATTTTCAATAATTTAAACATTTTTTTTTTGAAAAATCAATATTTTTAAAACGGGTTGGTGATTTTTTTTTATTTTTTTTAAAGTATTATTATTGTTATTGTTATTGTTGTTGTTATTTTTGTGTTTTGTTTTTTTTTAAATTTTTAAAAAAGTTAAAAAAAAACTTTTTTTAAAAAAAGTTCCTACGATTTTGAAAAAAAACACACTTTTTAAGATTTCTTGTATTTCACTCAATACAATTTAACGGACTTTATTCGAACAATTAAAAGTCACAAAAATCGAATATATACTTTGATGTTCATTTTAATTTTCTTAAATTTTATTCTACAATGAGCAAGTAAGTGCGATCCAGTCGTGAAATTTATTTTAAATACTTCTTAGCTAAAAGCATTGACCCTGGCTACTGCGAAACTTGTTTTGAAGCAAAGAAAAACACTTCAACTTATGAAAATCCACCCTTTTCTTCTTTCAAATAAATCAGTAAATTTTGAACAAGAATTAAATACATAAATCATTTAAAATCTCATAACATAAGACTAAGCTTTTCTCTACAGGAAAACCATACTAATGACTTAAAGTGAGAACAAAAAAATAAACTTCAAACAAAATCAGTAACCACTCATCTTCCTTTTACACCCATTGTGTATTGAAATTTGGACCATATCCGTTCATAATTGCATAGGTATTTTAATATAGGTATATAAAAATTACAAAAATTGCCAATCGAATAATGTCATCCGCCATATCTATTCCGGTTGGCTCTCTTCATCAATACGGAGCTAGTGGAGCCACGACATTAAATGATCACCCAATCAGCCAGCTACAAAGCAAGCGAGTAAGCGACCGCACTGCTCCCAGTAGATTGTGTTTTAGTGCAATTTCCAACCTTCATGCCATTAGAGGTTTCACGCAAATTCGTTTGTAATTTGCATAGATTTGCCATTTATTAAACACACCGACTGCTAATAATGGTCTCGAATTAATTACAAAACGTGATTAAAATTCTCAATTAAAATGTGCATTATATGAGTATTTTGGGGTTGCAGTATGCACAAACCTTATTACTACTACAATTGAAATATGTTTTTGAAAATATTTATAATACTACTAATAAACTTATTCATGAATAATTATAAACAGAAATAGATTTGATGAATATTAATTTGATTGGTTTTAGAAATTTCTAAAATGGATGACAGTGATTCAATTAAAGTTTTGCTAAATTTTCTTTAATTTAATTAAAATTAATTAATTAAAACAAGAATCTGAAATTACCATTTCACTCAAATATTTATAGTTTAGTTAAGTTTTTTAGTTATAGAAACTTTATTTATTATATTTCATTGTACATATATCTACAATAAATTTCATAGTTTAATAACATTTCTTACTAAAATAGTATAAAAATCAAATTTAAAAGTCGCCTTCGACTATTCGGTAGGTAGGTAGGTCCGGGCGATGTGGAATGTATTTGAGGTTGATCATTTCCCCTCTTACTTTAAATATCGTACTTATAATTGAAAGCGGTAATTTGTTTAAGAAGTAGGAGCTTCCTTGTAAGTTGTAGTCGAGCTGGCTATAAATCATCCTATACTGAGATGATTTTGCTTCAAAGATATAACCACTATAAGCTGAGCGCGCTACACCTTCCAGTAAATTTTGAAACATGTTTCTAAGATTAGCGGGTCCAATACTTGGTTGAATCTGTAATCTTTCTCCACAATCAACCCCTATTTCTTCCCATTTTTTGACGCGGTTGCCTCTCAAAGTAATTATCGACTTGAGGATCAATTTGGGTAGTCTTGTCTCATCCATCTCCAGCAGCTTGATTATATAATCGGAGTGTAGTTTTAGCGTATTTAAGAATAACGGTGGCATTGTAGTTTCAGTAGTGGACCATGTAATTTGGAGTACAGGCCGGCAACCGAAAAATGCGTTAAGAAAATATCTTTGAAACTTTTCAACAACATCGAACTGCCAGCAACCCCACACTTGAGCTCCATACAACATGATGGAAGAAGCAGTGGCACGCAATATCTGGATCTTTGCGCTATGGTCCACAAACCTACTCTCTATACAACGTCCCCAGATTGAAGAAATAGCTCTCTTTGCCTCTGCTAATTTAGCCACGAAATGTTTTTTTAAGATAAGGTTAGCACAGATCAATACACCGAGATACTTATACTCTCGAACAATTTCTAAATTCTGACCCTTGTTGGTCCATCTTTCGTTTCTCGAGTATCTACCACCTCCATCCCTGAAGATCATCCTTTTAGACTTTCCAAGGTTAACAGTCAGGTTCCAAAGATCACAGTAGCGCTCCAGACGGTTTATCATGCGCTGCATTCCGTCAACTGATTCCGCCAGAAAAACTATGTTATCGGCGAAAATGAGACACGGTATTCGTAAACCTCCGATTTCAATACCCCCTCCGACTTCCTCGACAACATCATTTATAAAAAAAATGAAGAGCAAAGTACTGACCACACATCCTTGCCTTACTCCCATTTCCGTTTCAAAGTCATCTGATGTAAATTTTCCGTCCCAAACAAAAGACACATTGTTTTCATACATTGCTTTCAGCAGATTCACAACTTTGCTTGAGATACCCAAAGTATAAAGCTTATAGAATAACGATGCACGGGCAATGGAGTCAAAAGCAGCTCTGAAATCTACGAAGAAAGCATATAGCTTCTTCTTTTTGCTTTTAAAGTAATCGGCAATGTGAAATAAGGTGAAAATCTGATCTACCGTCGAGTGGTTTTTCCTAAAACCAGCTTGGAACATGTTGAGTATGTTTTTGTCTTCTTCAATGAAGAATTCAAAAAAGAAATGCCTCTGTAATTCTCGGGATTATCGTACGCACCTTTCTTATGCAGCGGATAAATAACTGCTTTTTTGAACCAGGCTGGAACTTCTGCGGTTTCGAAAATTCTATTAAATTCCTTGGTGAGTGAGATCAGGTACTCGGACGTACAGTTTATATAGAATTCCGAAGGAATCCTGTCATCTCCTGGGGCTTTACCAGATCTGGTTTTTTCTAAAGCAGTCCGAAGATCCAGAACTGTAAACGGCGAATCAAGGATATCGTCTAAGAAAACCGGAGCAGCATATTGAGGAAGGGGTGAAAACTGCGCAGTGTTAAGTAATTTTTTAAAGTACTCCTGAAGCTCGGTTGCGTGCAGTGAAGATCCAATCCTACTAGGCCGTCCGTTAATTGCTTTAGCAGCTTTCCAGAATTCCGCCGAAGACATTGCTGAGTTTAAGCGTTGTATGGTTTGTTCATCGTTTTGCTTACGCTTGGCAAGGCAGATGAGTTTATACTCTTTGATCGCAGACGCATACATAGTCATAAAGACATGAAGGTTATATTTTCTCAGAAGTCTTAGTAAAGTAAATGATTGTTTCCTTGCTTTAGAGCATTCCAAGTCAAACCATTTTTGTTTAAAATCAGTCTTCTGTTTCCAGTTATTGGTTACTGGGACTGCAGCTTTCATTATATCAGTAAGTCTGGTCATGTTTAAATTATCGCATTCTGCGCTATGTTTTATCAGTTCTTCATTTAAATTAGTTTGGTAAGCCCGTAAAAAAATTGAACTATTACTCCAATGTAGCTTTGGAAGGAGCTCAAGTGACTTTGAACAAGATAATTCATCTGCCGGTCTTGATTTGCGTATGATTTCTAAAGGCATATGCTCCGAAAAATTTTTCTGCCCCACGCTAAAGCTTCTCAAAAGGTCGTTCCACCTTCCAGAAACTATCCCATAATCAATGACTGAACACGCCGTTCCTCGGATAAATGTGTATTCACCCTTAACATCTCCTGCACAACTTCCATTCAATACTCATCTAAAGAGTCAGCTAAATCCAATATTTTAGCTCCTTTACCATCGCATACTTCATCTTTTGACTGACGAATTGAATTAAAAATAACTCCAGCTGATCCGCTTAAAAACTATTCTGTGAGCAGCCAATCCTGGCGTTAAAGTCACCGACAAGTAATAAATCCCCGAAATTTAAGGATGCAATTCCATCGCATAGTTTATCAAAATCTCTCTGCCAGTGGTTACAATTCAGATAGATGGGAATGATATACACTTTCGAACCGTTATACGTGACCTCCAATATATTAATTCCTTCCCTTTGCACAACGTTTACGGATATTCCACAAAGTCCTTTTCGGTAACCAAGAAGCTGCCCTCCACTTCCTCTTCAATACGTATTTGTTTTCACCGCTGGCACCGATCTTAGCTTAAAGTTATTAAAAATACCTTCAAATTTCTCTATCTCATTATATAACACATGCGTTTCCACAAGTAAAAATATATCGAAGCTTTTAATATAACTAAAGAAATTCATAACAAAAAAATTATTTTTTAGCCCTGATATATTATATCCTAATATTCTTAAATCTAAAGTATTAACTTTGTATATACACTGCATATAGTACTATCATGGAGCATCATTTTTTAGTTCTGAATCAAGTCGCAATGAGGCGTGCTGAAATTGCCAATTGGTGTGAATATAGAATAAGTACAGACAACAAAAGTTTATTAAATACTGGTAAAATATCGGTAAAGGTTCTCGTATCCACTATTGAGAGTTAGTTCTGAATCAACCAGGACGATGGCCAGACGAAAAATGACCACCATGAGAGTACTATAGAAAATGTATATACAATGGTATTAATTTGATTCTGATAGACTTGATCCCATCATTCTCTCGTACTCATGCTTGTGCTTTGGCCCAAAAGCTTTACAGCGGCTGTTTCCCCATTTTGCTGTGATGAAAAGTTGCTAACTTCGTGTACATTCCCATTTGACGTTTTGGGACTGACATAAACGTTGACATTTCTTACACCTTTGTTTACTTTGTGCACTTCATTCATAAACGTTTCTAAATTATTAAAAATCATACAATTACTGCCGAATAATGTCTTCAATGCCTCCATAGGATCAAGAGGCACACTTTAGCCCCTGCTCTAAATATTTATAGTGCATTCTCTAAAAATTTAAGTTTTTGAAAAACTATTAAAAAAAAGAAAACTAAATATAATTTAACTTCGAAACAACATTCACAAGAAATAAGTTCAAATCAATGATTTTTATTTTTATAGCCCTTTCACTCGACATCCTTTCAATAATATTTACTCAAATGTCATTACAAACATAAGCACAAGGTACACAAATAACTGAATGCAAGTTTTCCCGCAGAAAATAAATCCCTAGTCGTTTTTTGTCCTTAAATATTGACACAAGACTTAAGAGTTTTCTTTCTTGGAACTAAATAACTAGGAAATGGAAAAAAAATGTTTTCTATTCAAAAACTTTCAGGATCTGCGAACGTACAGAATGCAAAGAAAAAAAAATCTCGTCCTTTATTGTTCGCGTAAGGCATATTTTTCCAGGTTCAAGGAACTGCTCTTTTCACGTTCCATAACTTTCATAAATTTCATGCGGAAAAAATGTCTTCCGTTTTAAATGCGGGATTTAGTTTTATGGTCGCCGTTCGCTGTTGTAACGGTTTAAGAGGAAAATGCATTTTTTGATAAGTTTTAATTTTGATAACATTTTTTATTTAAAACGTGCAGTATTTGGTTGACAGTCGGGGTCATATTTTTTCATAAGCTGCCTTTTAAAGTCTTTTTAAATATGTTTCTTAAAATTTATACAAAAAAAAAATTCCACAACAAGTTCACAAATGAGTAGCACAAACCTCTTGTTATATTCGTTAGAAATTTGGAAAGCAACTCGAATAATTTTAAGCTTTCAATTAAGGAACTAGTTAATGTTTTAGTATAGGCTTAAGTTAATAAGGACTTTTTTTAAAGACCATTCAATACTCTTGTGAAAAATTATTGGTACCATAATACATGCTGGCATTGTTGGGTTTCCCTGTATTAGGGTTGCAAGTAAATTGGTAAGATTAAACGTCCTGAAAAAATAATTGAAACCGGCCCAGTTGATCTTCTACTTTTTTACTTGCGATTATAGGGACTATAAGGCAAGTTATGCATTCGTAAAAAAAAAAAAAAATTCTAACAATCAAACATGATATTACGATGATAGAGAAGTCAAAAAAAGTGGGTCCGGAAATTCCGTCCGTCTGTCTGTCTGTCTGTCTGTCTGTCTGTCTGTCTGTCTGTCCGTATCGATATCTACAGCCTAAACGGTTGGGCCGATTTGATTCAAATTTGGTATATAGTATTTTTAGAGTGCTCTACCCGACAGTTTTTGGAATTGGCATTCTAGCTCCAAAACTAACGGTACCTGCCATATAACTTTTATTAAAAAACTTATTTTTCTCGAAAACGGCTCCTACGATTTTGATTAAACTTTCAGAATGATGTTTTCTGTGCAAAATCTATCTTTTAATTTTATTGGATTTTTCAGACTAATTGTCGGATTTTGATGAAATTTTCAAAATATGTAGTGTTTTCTGATTTAAATAATATTGCTCATCAACATTTTCAAAAACATTTTTTTTTAAATTTTAATAATTTTTTTAAAAAAATATTTTGTTTTTTGAATATTTTGAAAACGGATCTATAGATTTTTTTTTTTAAATTTTTCTCCTAGTATAAACTATAGATTTCTTAAAATTGACAAACTAAAAAAAATTTTAAAATATGTTTTCGAAAAGTTTTTCAAAAAAAACGATTCGAACGATTTTGAAATGAAAAATTCATAAAATAGAAAACAGCAAAAGAAATAAGATGGCTTACAACATTTTTTCCAAAAAACGTTATGAGTAGTGTTTTTTGGAATTCATACATTTTTTTCCCCAACATTTTATTTCATAAGCCCTAGCCAAGCCATTAGTCAAATAAAAGAAAGTGACAACCTACATTACATACATACTTACGTATTTTAAAGTATTTTTCATCATCATAAAAGCACAGAATAAATAAGGAAGCCTTTGATAAACACACAAAAACAACTAACAAATAAAAAAAACTATTCGATTACTACTGAATGCAAAAATTTCAATCGAGAAAACAAAAGTTTACACCTTCCTATAAATAAACAAAACCACTGTGTTAACTTTTAATATTGTCTCTATACCTACTGGCTTAAGAGTAGTTGGAACACGTATCTTAATTTTAGTACCTACCTTCCTTCCAACCTTATTATAGGTACCTAAATCCTTTATAAATTCCATTGGTCCCATATTGGGACGTATAAAGGTCCCTTTACCTAGCA
Organism: Platycheirus rosarum; assembly: GCA_963971375.1. Taxonomy (NCBI): domain Eukaryota; kingdom Metazoa; phylum Arthropoda; class Insecta; order Diptera; family Syrphidae; genus Platycheirus; species Platycheirus rosarum. The sequence continues at coordinate 135,019,064 of OZ020508.1, forward strand.
TTATTGCCATACTGCTGATTCCGACGAATCTTTATGCCAGTTGTTCAAATTTTTCCATACCAAAATGAAAATTTAACTGAAAAAAGTCCTTTGTATCTTTCTATTAGCAAATTATATTATAAACAGTAAGCAGCAAGTGGAAAGATAATACTACACTAAAAAACTGCAAAAGCTAACAATCCTATATATTTATGTGTTTATCCCTTTGTCGTGACGCATGTTCGTTCGAGCTTCACCCCAAAACGATTCTAAGGAAGTTGCACGTCATACAAAAAATATTAAAATAAAATCTTTGTCAAAAAGACGCCTGCACTTAAAAAGGATTAGCACATAAGAGCAAGTACGTGCGACCCAGTCGTGCCTTTTATTTTAAGACGATAAAACACAAATGGTGCATTGACCAGATTCGTAAGTAAGAAACAAGTTTGGGGCTTTGTCTGGCTAGAAAAGCGACACAAACAAAATGTGTACATCGAAGTTGCCGGCCATACCGATTTTAGGTGAAGGCAGTGGTATTAATACTTTAGATGACCGTCTGCCAGAAAATAGGCTCCTGGAGAAATTCTTTAATTGTTAAAAGATTTTTTTTCACAGTTAAAGTATTTTTTGATATTATTGAAAATAGTAGCTTTCTATGCTGCGAAGGAGATTTTTAGGTGTGAAATATTGTTTAAATTACCAAAAAAAATACTGTATTCCTAAAATTTTTCATTGCAGTTGACTTTAAAGGAATACTTCTGTATAAATTAAAAAAAAAAAAAAATTCAAAGCCCAAACAAATTTCACTGCATGAACTGCGGGCGGCAGTGGTGCTGTAGATAAGATGTTCGCTTGTTGAGCGAAGTTTGACTCTCAGTTTGGGAGGCAATTTTTCTAACTCCTAGTGAAAGCTAGAGCTAGTGGGTTTTAAGTGAGAAAATAATCACCTAATTCTCGATCTAATGCGCCGAAAAAAAATCTTTACTATCTCTCTAATTCTTCTAACTAGTGTCGGGCAACATCCGGTTGCATTCTAAAAGGCAATGTGCTTACAGACACATAGCTAACATATTTTTATTATTATTATTATTAAACTCAATAACTAAAAACTCTCGTAGTTCATTACTCTAACGTCGATATCTGTTTCTACAAGAGAGAGAATTTGAATTTGAAATTTTATTACCAACCATCCAATTTATAAGAATAAGAACCTTTCAGCAGTTAATTTCTTTCATAAAAATGTCTTCTTCTGAAGTTGACTTTTTGGCCAAATAATGTACATAAAACTTTATTTACTTCAGTGCGATAAGAAAGGGTCAGAAATGACCGCTGTATTCTGAATTATCTTAGCATGGTTATGCACTTTACACTTTGAGTGCTTTCACAGATGATTCTGTTTTCGTGGCTGGTCCACATTATAATGAACAAAAAGATTTTTGTATTTAAAATAAATAAACGTAAGAGAATATTATTACACATATAATTATATGTAGTTCTGAAGACCCTTACAATTCGTTTGCATTTGTTTCAATTTTAATTACAACCACCATATACGTGGTTAAGTGTTAAAATAAGTTCTTTTATATTATTTTGTCCATTTTGTAAACGAAAAAAAACATATTTGTTTTAAATTAATGAGATCGCATTGATTCCAACCTTTTTTGATTTGAGTTAAAGGAGTTAAGGGTTAAAAATAAGTATTTTACAATTGAATCTACATCCAGGGCGAGAGTCTTATTTGCATACAAATTGGATTATTTAATAATTCTGTAATGCAATTCGTGATATACATACTGTTGACTTCACTTACATGTCCTATCCAGGTGGGCTTTTCAAAAGTCTTTAATCAAGAGGTTTTGAATGACTGTGGTGTAAGGTAGAACAATGAAAACATTTTTAAAAGTTAAAAAGTAATGATTATAATAAATTATTTCTTTTTTCCCTAATGCTCGTGCGGTGTTCAAAACATTTTAAGGGTACACACAAACTTCTTTTCCGCGTGTAAATTATAAAAAAAAAAAAATGTAAATTGCTTTTGTGATTTCTGTATAACCGCATGATGATGAAGACGACAAGAGGAGAAATCGCACATTATTTTGGCATTAACTGTCGACTGTTTTGACAAAAAAAAAAAACTAAAAAAATCATTTTTTGGGGTGTGTTTTTTTGCCAATAACTCGTACAATAAAGGTCGTACGGCGGTCAATTTTAAATAAGTTTATTTTTAACAACTTTTTCAGTATTGACCTATTGATCTGTATTAGCACCAAAGTTAATTTTTTCAGAGTACTTTTCTAACGGTGTATATAACGGTAACAAGGGGTTGACAAGAGCCTTTCGACGGTGTTCAAGTGACGAATATGTATGTTTATGAGGTTCTTTTATCCAATGATTTTAAAGCGTTGTTTTGGAATACTATTCAAGAAAATTAAGTAAGTTACAAGGTTTACAGATATCGACCAGACTAGAAGGAGAGAACATCTCCGGAGGAGGTAGGTACTGAAAACATTTACTTTGATGTAAAAAACAGCTCAATAGGTGCAGTATACAAAACGATATCAAAAAAATTTGTTGAGAAATCAACACTCTACGAAGCGTCGTTTTCGAGATACAAGCAAAACACCAGGCCCCCAATTTCATGAATTTTTTTTTTGCTCAAACTAACTAATGCTATACATCGTTGGAAAGGTAGGTTTAGGTACTGGTACTGTCTAAATCAGAATTTAGTGAGCTTATTATATGTTGCCGTCGCAGTCCCAGATACGAAGTGTAAGAAAATGAGTCTGGAAACGAATATGAGAAGTTAAGGGTACTATCGTTAGCAAAACAATTAATTTGATGAGAAGTTGCGGACAGGAGATCATTTATAAAAACCAAAAAAAAGGAGAGGATCGGTGATAAAACGGAAAATTGGGGCACACCAGCATTTATGTTATGGACTTTCAGATTTCAAGCCATCCAAATGTCCAATACGATTTGTATAGAAAGGTTCGTAAGAAAGTATCTAAGCCAACGAAGAAGGAATTCATCCATACCGAATGCACGCATTTACGAAAAGAGAGCTGGATTCCAGACTTTATTTTTTTTTTCTTTAACACTTCAAATTCTTTGTAAGCTTGGAGCAAGCTTTTTACTACACTTAGAGGCTCATCATAAGTGCAAGTATTAGTTATTAACCAAATGCCTTTGAAATATCAATTGCAATAATCTACCCTTCTTCATAACGATATAAAAATGTATTCTAATGTTCTGTGATATAAGACATCAGATCATCAGTGGACATATTGCTACGAAAACTGTATTGTTGATAATTAAAAATCTTTCGTTCTTCAAGTTACTTCATAAGCTTATAATTTATCAGGGTTTTCATGGACTTAGAGCTTAGACGTCTCTTGCAACAGAACGATGAAAGAAATATATGTCACATTTAATCATTTTTTTTTTTATAATTGTCATCGACAACTATTGATCATGCAAAAATTTGGTTCGTCATTTATGGGTATTATAGGGCGTCCTATTCTGGCCTTTGGAATAAAAGATCCTGAAGTTGGTTCACATAAAAGGAAGAGCCTTTTAACGAATTTCATCTTAAATTTCCTTCTAACGAAGCAACTTTTTGTCCCATTAAAGGTTCCCTTTAAGGTTCGCAATTAAGGAGTTTTAACTGTGTTGTTATTAGAACACCTGCATAAAAAGTCAAATGTTGTGGGTAGAAATAAAAGTTTGAAACAAAATTTTTTGGGGAACACTTGCTCGGTCAAAATAAACATTCCGCCCTTGCGAAAATTTCCAGAAATTTGAAAATTTGTATGAGAGTTAAGAATACAATTATGTATAATGAAATAGTGCGCAAAAAATTCTGTGCAAAGTCAAAGGTCACAAAATGTGTTTTGAGAACAGAAATTTGTCTATGCAAAACTTGCCGAATATTATTTTTTTTTTCATATATTTTTTTTATTTTTATTGTATAATTTGTTTATATTTAGATACCAACTTCTCAAACTCCTATAGATATCAACTTTTATAAATCCCATAAGGTATATCAACTGTCAAAATTATTATAGTTAAATTTATTATATAAACAAATTTTGTCGAGTAAAAACTTTGCGTTGCGTGGCACCAAATATGTAAATAAATTAAAATATGTAAAAAATGAGCATATATATAAAAAGCATTATTCGCAATATTCAATTATCATATAAATTGGTAAACTAAAAATACATACTTATATCATATTTTAAATTGAAATTAAGGCGATAGGGATACTATTTATCTCTTTCAATTAAGCACTTTTTTGAGTGTTTATCATTATGATCATACATCATTTACCCTTAGGTACAGTTTTTATTCTTATGGTCAAAAATTCTAACCCACACATAATAACATTCAATTCACCCACACGCTCTACCATTAACCAACAAGTTCACATATAAAGGGTCCGCCATCTAACTTTTTTTTTCAACTAGTGCTTATTTCGTGAATGGTAACACTTAGCTCATGTCTGATTTAACAGATAATTAGTTTTATCCTTCCGCTGAAAGAATATGGTTGTGTATACGCTTGAACAACGCTGGGAAATATTGCGACATTACTGCCTGCGATCGACTTAGAGAAAATGCCGATTTTGCCAAAAAAATCATCTTTTCAGATGAAGCTCAGTTTGATCTTGACGGGTATGTAAACAAGCAAAATTGTCGCATTTGGGGCACAGAACACCCGCATGCATACATTGAAAAGCCGATACATCCAAAACGAGTCAATGTTTGGTGCGGATTTTGGTCCAGAGGCATAATTGGGCCATTTTTCGAAAATGAGCAAGGAGTGGCCGTTACATTCAATGGCGATCGTTATCGGGCCATGTTGAACGAATTTTTGTTCACAAAAATTGAAGAAGAGGATATTGGCAACATTTGATTTCAACAAGACGGCGCTACGTGCCACACAGCCGAAGCTACACTCGATGTTGATGAAGCATTTTCAAAAAAAAAAAGAAAAGTTATTTGACGGACCCGTTATCATTACTACCACTATTACAGAGAAGTTCATACTTTATTTTTAGTCTTCATCTCCTGGAAATTATATATACAAACACTTTTCGGTGTTCTGAGCAGTTCATCAGTAACAATAATGTTTAATTGCGTAATTCAAAGTGTTATGTGTACCCTAATGAGTGGCTTGTCCATTGAGAGCCTGAAATACATACCATGGCCATGTTGATGATTTCAAGAATCTTGTCGAGAGGAAAACATCCTTAATAGATGATTATACCACCAATTGTGATTTTTGTGTCGTGTATTCCAATGTTCGTGGTATTAGAAAGAATTTCTTTCACCTGTACGTCTACACTGTTCAATACAGGCCAGCTGTTTTGGCATTAAGTGAAACCCAGGTTGGAGTAAATACTGATTTATCAGAATTTGCTCTACATGGGTATAGCTTGGTGCCATTACTCTTTTCCCATCATGGTCTCGTGGTCTATGTTAGAAATGATATTGCTTGCCAGAGCCTTCACCAATATGGGCAATGTTCCAACACGGACTTTAACTTCTTGTGGCTCAAATTCACTGTCCGCAAGCATGTCATTCATTATTGTTTTATTTACAGGAGTCCAAATCTCGACAGCAATTCGACTTGTAACGAGTTTGATGCGCTGTCTGATTCTATCTAGAAAATTGTTTCCCTTTGTCCTCGCACTGAAATCGTTATTGCGGGCGATTTCAATGTACACAATTCCAATTGGCTCCGCTATTCTGGTCAGACAACACCCGAAGGAAGGTATGTCGAGCTCTTTGCCGGGTTACATCACCTTACCCAACTGATCGATGTGCCAACGCGTATACCGGATGTTGCTGGGCAAGCCGCCCATACTCTTGACTTGTTTCTTACTTCTCACCCTGATAAATATACCATTAGTGTAACTTCTCCATTTGGCACTTCAGACCATTGTGTCATTTCAGCTAATTTCTCATCCTCCACCCATCCAGTTAAAGAAAAACTTCCCACCAGGACCGTTTGGCAATACGAGAAAGCCAACTGGGACGGCTTGAATATTTTTTCCGAAACTTTAACTGGTCACTATGCTTCCTCGATAGTGACATTGATGCCAGTGCTGAAATGATCACAAATGTGATTCTTCTAGGGATGCGTGCTTTTATTCCCAACAGAGTAAAAAGCATCAAACCTAAAGAAAAGTCTTGGTTTAATTCTGAGTGTAAAGAAGCTATCAGGCTCAAAGAAGTAAGTTTCCGTTCTTACAAAGCCAACCCTACAGAGGAAAATCGGAAAAAGCACAAACAAGCAAGAAACTCATGCAACTCCGTTATTGAAAGAACCAAATTTTTGCATGACCAAAAATTACGGCAAAAAATTCTGCAGTGTCCCAAAGGCAGTAAAAATTTTTGGTCATTTGTAAAAAATATTAAAAACTCCTCAACATCTTCGGTTCCAACGCTCATCGACAATAACAAACCAATTGTTTACTCTTCAGAGAAGGCAAACTTGCTCGCCGCCCATTTCGCTGCCAGCTCCACGCTGCCGCATAGCAACGTTGCCCCTCCTGTACTTGAGAATGTAAATTTTTCCATGGGACAGATTTTTTTCCGCACTCGTACAGTAGCAAGAGTTCTCAAAGATCTCGATATACACAAATCCGCTGGCCCGGATGGTATACCCCCGATTATTCTGAAGAGGTGTTCTTCCACACTGGCAAAGCCACTGCGTAAGCTTTTCCATCGCTCCTACTCTTCTGGAATCTTTCCTAGAAGATGGAAAACAGCATTTGTCCAGCCTGTCCCTAAGAAAGGTGACCCATCCTCCCCCTCCTCCTACCGACCCATAGCACTGACATCCCTTCTTTCTAAGGTCATGGAAACACTGATTAACCGTCAGCTTAAGGAATATCTCGAAGATCGTAAGCTTCTCCATGACCGTCAGTATGGCTTCCGCAGCAACCGTTCCACTGGTGATCTGATGGCATATCTCACCGAACAGTGGAACAAATCTTTACATCGCTTTGGTGAAAGTAAGATTATTGCTCTTGATATCTCCAAGGCATTTGATAGAGTTTGGCATGAAGCTCTCTTATCGAAAATGCGTGCTTTTGGGATCGATAATACTCTTGTTCGTTGGATTAGAAGCTATCTCCTGGACCGTTCAATACAAGTTGTATTGGACGGATTCAAGTCTGATTCCCATAAAATAAATGCTGGTGTGCCCCAGGGCTCTGTTCTGTCTCCGACTCTTTTCCTCATTTTTATAAATGATCTTCTGTCTGTTACTTCTAATCCACTTAACTGTTTTGCTGACGACTCTACCCTCAGCTTTTCATATTCGTTCGATAATTCACGTCCTTCGCCTTCGGACGTACAATTGCAACGGTGCCGTATGTCAAGCTCATTAAACTCCGATTTATACAGCATTGTTAAATGGGGTAATAGGAATCGTGTGGAGTTTAATGCTTCGAAAACTCAATGCTGTCTTCTGTCGTTAAAGCTAAACATACCCCCAATGCCATTGTCCATGAATGGCACTTACATCGAAGAAACCGAAAAGCTCTCAGTAGTCGGTATGTGTGTCAACGACGACCTCCGTTGGAACGACCATATATTTGAAATCGCTAAAAATGCTGCTAAGTGCTTAGGTTTTCTGTATCGGTGTAAGAAGTATTTTTCCCCATCTGATCTGGCTACAATTTATAAAGCGTTTATACGCCCTAAACTCGAGTATAACTCCCACCTCTGGGCAGGTGCTTCACAAACATCGCTTCACTTGCTTGATAGAATACAAAATAGAGCGTTAAGATTGATAGGAAATAGAACTGCCGCTGAAACAATTGCCCCTCTCGAACACCGACGCAATGTTTCATGTCTTTCCTTATTTTATCGGTTCTTTTATAAAAAATGTTCACTCGAGGTAGCCAGCTGCATTCCTCCCCTTAAAAGTTTCGCCCGTAATACTCGTCTTGCTAGGAATGCCCATCACTTCACCCTTGAGCCCAATTTCGGACGTACCGTGAAATATAGAGATTCTTTTTTTAGCCGTACAACAAGACTTTGGAATGGTTTACCCGGCGAGATTTTCCCTTGCCATTTCAACTTGCAAACATTCAAAACCAATGTTAATCGACACCTCCTATCTCTCCCCTCCCTATCTTCCTAATGCCCGCGCAGTGTGTTACATTAAAAGGGAAACAAATAGTCCCTTGTGCGCGCGTTAATTATAAAAAAAAAAAAAAAAAAAATTACTCCAGGACGGGTTGTTAATTAAAAGTCAGCACATGTCTTTGACTTGAATGCAAAATGTGAAAGATATCTTGAAAAGATACTTATTTTAAATTATTTCTATTATACATTTTTGTTATCTGTACATCATAGGATTAAGTTTATTTAAGGTTAAATTAAATTTAAATTTATATTAAGAATTTTAATACAAACAATAGTTTCCGCAAAATATTATAAAAAAAAAAAAAAACACGAAATATAATTTTGACATATAATATAACAAGCACATAGAATGGCATACTCGTAATTGAATTCGACTAGGTATATTAGGTGAATGAGAAAAATAATTTATGAAGCAGATGTCATTATGCCAAAATGGAAGATATTATTTTTAGATATAAATATTACATATATTTTGTATCTTGAAAAAGTTGGATAAGGCGCTTTGGCTTCTCAAATAATTGACAAGATACAATTGCAGATATTCCGTGCCCATACCAATTTGTTTTCCAAAAAACGCGCTTGGGTATTAACCTTTCATACACATGGATGATGGATGTGGCATAAAATAATATTGTCAAGTAGATGATATTATAATAATAACTAAAATAATAAATACATCCAAATATACCTCCTTTAACAGGAAAAATAAAAGGTACGACTGGGTCGCACGTACTTGCTCCTAAGTGTTAATCCTTTTTAAGTGCAGCCGTCTTTTTGACAAAGATTTAATTTAATTTTTTTTTTTTTTATTTTTTTATAATTAACGTGCGCACAAGGGACTATTTGTTTCTATTTTAATAGAACACACTTCGCGGGCATTAGGAAGATAGGGAGGCGAGAGATAGGAGGTGTCGACTAACATTGGTTTTGAATGCTTGCAAATCGAAATGGCAAGCGAAAATCCCGCCGCGTAAACCATTCCAAAGTCGTGTTGTACGGCTAAAAAAAGAATCTCTATATTTCACGGTACGTCCGAAATTGGGCTCAAGGGTGAACTGATGGGCATTCCTAGCAAGACGAGTATTACGGGCGAAACTTTTAAGGGGAGGAATGCAGCTGGCTACCTCGAGTGAACATTTTTTTATAAAAGAAACGAGAAAATAAGGAAAGACAAACATTGATTCGTTGTTCGAGAGGGGCAATTGTTTCAGCGGCAGTTCTATTTTCTATCAATCTTACCGCTCGATTTTGTATTCTATCAAGCAGATGAAGTGATGTTTGTGAAGCACCTGCTCAGAGGTGGGAGTTATACTCGAGTTTAGGTATTCAAAAAACAAAATAATTTGTTTTTTAAATAATAAAAAATAAAAAAAAATGTTTTTGAAGATTTTAAAACTCAGGCGACAAGAAATATTAACCGATTTTAGTAGAACCGTTAGATACAAGCATTTTATTCTATAGGAGGGAATGGCTATCTCCACAATTTTCGCTGTAGTGGCGATTTTCTAACACCCCCGAAATGTGAAATAGTAAGATCATTTTAATACCAAACAAAATATATAAAAACAGGTTTTGTAAATTTCAAAGAAACTAGAACAATTAAGAACAAATCATATCAATTAAAAAAAAATCAATATAAATTATATTTGTTATCATATTTTTCCTAAAATGTAACTTTGAGATAAGTTTTTTGAAAAGCTATCTTACAATTTACTGAATTTTAGAACACAAGATAATAAAAGAGGTTTATATGTATAATAGCTTTAAAAAAAAATGTGTAATATTATTTTTAAACATTAATTTTTTTCACCCTTGTAAATATTTAATCTATACAAATAATTCATTAAAACTTGTCGCCTGAATTATAGTACCTACTCTTCGCAAACTCAAACACAACACACAAACTACACGAAATACAATTTTCTTTTAAAACAAATATTTTGTCATACTCCGACAATATAAAATTTTCTCTTTCGCGAACGCAAAACCATTTGCACAATAATTTTTGTTTGCGTAAAAAATCCGACTGCGATTGCGAAAGTTGCCAATGACCAACGAGCACCACAAGAGAAGAAAAACTACTGACAGGCGTGCGTATTACGTACTTTTTGTTCTTGGTACTTGTTTTGTCATGAACTATTCTAATGCTAGGCATTGTTGAATGAAAAAGATCGATAGCCAAATTTCTTGTTGCACTTGCACTTTTACGATCATATGTGAATTTATACCGAGAGCGAAACTTGATTACTTGGCGCGTGCTTTGAAAATTTGTAACTCGAATTTATATTTCTGTGAATCAATTATGCTTTACTATTATTTAATGAAGAAAATGGATAGATCATAGATTATATGTAGTTTCTTTTTATATTTTTAAACTTGTTTATTTATGCTTTTGTTTAGTTGTACAGATGGCGGAACTTGGTTACTTGACGCGAGCCTTAAAAAAAAATAAAATTTTGTGTTTTAAATTTCAATTGTAATGCAATGTATCCAATAATTTTATTAAATCACTTTGTAAATTCACATTATATTTTATATTTATCAATAATTTTAATTTATGTGCCTTTTGTTAAAAAATGTTTTTAGCCCACAAATTTTCTGATTAAATATACATGAATCAAATTTGCCGCATTAAACTCTCTTAAAGATCATTAGAAACCTTTATATTATGACGTTTTTTAAGACATTTTGTAGGTCCTTGCTAAAACTAATGCCACTTTGAACTGCTAAGTTCTGAAACGAGATTCGTTTGTCTTTATAAGGCAGGAACCAAAGTCCAGAAGTCTCGGTATAGTTGGAAATGTTTTTGTATTTGTTTGATATTTTTATCGATTTGAATACTTTCATAAAATAATTTTTTTATATAAATCTAATATAAGAAACAAATAACATTTTATTAAAGAAATAGGAAAACTTAAAGCTATTTATAGCACATATCTTCCTTTTTCTATTTTCTAAAAATTAAAGCAATGATAACAACAAAATATATTAAATCATAAACAAGATTAGAAATAACAGAACATACTCAGCATAATGCTGGCTAAATATGTTTAATGTTCATCCATACAGTAAAAACTATTTTGAATATGCATTCGTTTCCACACTATATTGAAGGAATCCATAATGTCCATAATCCAAATTGTATTAGAACCTTAATTAAAATGGAATAGATAGAAATTGTTATGGATGGTGATGGTGGCATCAACCCAAGAGCTGATAATTGAATATTCGTGTTCATAAGTGCTTGTCATGCACTTATTAAACATTGCCCATGTGACCACCCTCGCAATAAGTTTTTAGAATTTGGAATCAACCGAATTAGCCAATAGCTGAAAAATATTTTTTTGAATGAAAAGTTTTTATGAATATACTCATCTCTAATCAAGATTTTTGATTTTAACTAATTGCTTACGGCCATATTATTCATATTTTGCAAAACTAGAAATGAAACTAGTTTTTCGTAAGACTAGTTTTCTTTCCAGTTCTATCAAAATGAATCAAAAATATTTTAAACAAAAAATCGGTATTATTCTTTTCTGAATTTGACAGCAAAAATTAAAAAGTCAAACATCGACGTAAAGGAATCGCCGTCGGAAGATCATTGCTGCAACATGAAAAAAAAAATTAAAGGAGGAAAATTGACCCTTGCGGAAAGCTAGTTTTGATATTCATAAAACTAGGTATTTTTGGTTTTAGGAATTTCTAGTTTTACCCAAAACTAGTTTTAAGATTTCGAGTTTTAAGCGTCAATTTTTGTTTGAATAATGTCGTTTTGTTCAACACTTAAGACTCGAAACCGTCATAGAACTAGTTTTACATTAAAACTAGTTTTAAAGCGTGGCTGTTAGAGGTAAACATCACAATTCACCCAAAGGATATAGCGCAACTTTCGTTTTTTCGCATTATTTGTGGTACTCAAAGAGAACGTCATGTGAATGAAACTGAGAAGTTAAATTGAGTTTGAAATTTGATCACATCCTATTTCCTATTTCTCATTTCCTGTTTCGATATTCAGTTTCTATTTCACCATAGATCCCAATATGTTTTCACAATTCGGATTTGTTTAGATTTTCTTTGTATATGCAAAATCTTTTTGATATGAATTTTACAAATATACAAGGATATGTCATTATGTAGATGGAAGAGCACTCTGAATAAACAACCTTCTTTCAACTTTCATTTTGATATTTTCATTACACAATATCAAAGATGGATGCATTACAAATCGAAGATTTTAATTTATCGTTGCAATCACTAGTCTCTTTTTGAGTAGCAGGATAATATGTTTTGGTTAAAATCAATAGCTTAATTAAAGCATTCCATAGCCCAAATCAAACATCAAAGCTTCGGAAACTAGGAAATTAAAATTAATCAATAATTTCAATAAATTGATTTTAAAAGCAAATCAAAATACAGTTGATTAATGTTAATTGGTGCAATAGTATTGAAAAACAGTTGCAAAACAGCCAAGCAACTTTTTTCTAACATTTTTAAAGTAAAAAAAAATACAACAGTATTTTCCCAAAACTAGAATTTTTATTTTATCATTTTTACTAAGCTGACTTTCTCGGTCTCAGTAGGCCTTAAGCGTATATTGCATAAGTAACCTTAAATAAACTTTATTTCATTTGACGTTTTCCCCCTTATAGGAATTTCATTCCATCAACCAGTTGAAGACTTTAAAGCATCAACCATCTTAAAAAAAATAATAGTGATAACATCAAATTCAATTCACTGAATCTGTATTTGATGGCCATAAAAGGGCTTTAAATCCATTAATAGAATATCAAAGACGTCACGCGTCTGTAATACGACCAAACTCTTAAAAGAAATAAAAAAAAAAACAATCGAAAAATAGGTTAGCCTTGCGTTGCCTAATACATACATAGATAGATTGATATATTGCTTTTTATCTGCGGAAGGCGGCTGGGCTGCTCCCTGAACGTGTCTGCGTGATGTCCTTTTATGGAGGAAAATTTGTCACTCTAGGGATGGTTTACCAAAAATTATATTTTTAGGGCTTGTCGATAGAGCATAATTTATTACAACACATTTGTTGCCCATTTATCGGGATTTTCTTTGTTTTTTGTGGATACGTACAGATGTATATAAACATAACTAAATCGTTATTTGTTTTGTTGGAACTATTAACTAAATCCAAAAAAATCAGACAGTTCAGTATCAGTATTGAATTTCTGAGGAGGAAAGAGTGAAAACCCAGTGGAGTTAAGGATGAAACCACTTTAGGGATTTTAATGAAAATAAAAACTTGGAAAACAAAATATTTCTGGTTTGGTTGATACAAATAAGAACACGACACAAAATATGTAAAGCCCACACAAAACAAAAGACGAAGGACGAATATTGAAGATATTTTTGCATAAATTTCATCTTGTACTTAAATTTTTTGTGCGTCGCTTTTATTTCCTTACTTGATGGAACAAAGTACCTACGTATCCTTCGGTAGTGCTTTTACACTCATCTTGGTTTTTTAGCATCCGAGAGTAAAAAATCCTTTTAGATGAGGAACGCTTATAAAATATAAGTTCCATTCTTCTGGAGGAGTGTTTTTTATTGAAGTGAAATTTTTAGTTGTTTTTTTATTTTTTTTTTGTTTCGCATATTGTCATTTTTGGTTGACAATGACATCATTTTCCAGTTTACAAACAATAGCAGGAAGCGTGCAAAAAATTAATTGTTTATAATGCAGATAGTTTCAGTACCTATCTAGATACCTAACCTATATCAATACGAATAGTATTGCTATTAAAGTTTAAAATAATTTTTATCCTAATTCGATAATATGATCCACACTGCCTTCATTGCAAAGACCTATCACAATTTATTACAAGCTAAATATTTACATACAAAATATATAGATAAATAGATAAGTAAGAAAAATAATGATAAAACTTTAATGGAAATTTAAGGAAAATGCTCTGGGAAAAATATAAGATGGACTTAAAATTAAAATCCTGAGCTTTACAAAAAGAAATTTTAAAATGTACCAAGTAATGTTGTTTCACTTCCTTTGTCTTGAATATTTCAATTTCAAACGAGAAGAAATTATATAGAAGATTATAGCAAACTGTTTCAGAAAAGACATTAGCCTATAGTTAAGACCAAGAATAGAGGCGTAATTAAAAAGTCTCTGAATCTGCCGCAATTAATGGAATGGAACATAGTACCATACACATGTAAATTTATTTGTATCCCACACAAATATATTAAAAGTATTCCTTTTTGCAACGGGAAGATAAACGGGGGAAATAAACCTTTTTTCAAGACACATTAATTTTACTTTTTTATGTGATATATGAATCACCCTGCTTAAACGACTTAAAGGTGCTTCGGAGTTTGAGCATTCTTCTTATTTTTATGAAGTAAAAATAAGGTATGCTTCAATCTTTCTAAAAGCAATTAATTCCCTTTTCAAAGGAAAAAAATACTCTTAAAAAAAAAGAGCGTGTAGTAATTTCTATATCGGATCAAACGATTTTATCCTTTCAGAAAAGACTCCGCCGGGATATGGCAACCTTATTTGGTTTCCAATAAGTGGAAAGAGGTTAATAGGGTAGAAATCTTCACACAAATATAAAAAATGGGCACGACTGGGTCGCACGTACTTGCTCTTATGTGCCTAATTACATTGGACAGCAAGATCTTTGACAAAAACAAATAACATTTACGTTGAAAATAACACAGTTTGAACTTATAAAAACTATCAAAACCACACAAGTTAACGGTTTTTAGTAAAAATGAAGTACGCCATCACACGTCCTAAATAACAAAGAATTTATGAAAAAAAAGTATTTCGAAAATTGTAGGACGGATTTTGATAAAATCCTGTTTTTTATTTTTAGTTATTTGAAAAAAAAATTATTTTTCAATTTTGATTTTTAGAGTTTATTTATATACATGTGATCACAAAATACAAAATTATTTTTTTGATTAGTTTTAAAAATATTGATTTTTCAAAAAAAAAATTCAAAAATTAATTTTTATTAAAAAAAAAGTTATTCAAAATTTTGATATGCAGAATTATTTTGCTATTTAGATCTTCTCAAATATAAAATTTGACAGAAATCCATAGAGCCGTTACCGAGCAAGCCAAAAATTAAAAAAAACCGTTATATGAAAGGTACCGTTAATAGACTTTTCTCGTATATGTGGTTCTAACCAAATTATAACCAACAAAAAAAAACTCTAAAAAATTTTCATCAAAATTGTTGGAGCCGTTTTCGAGAAAAATAAGCTTTTCCTAAACGGTCGTATGGCAGGTACCGTTATTTTTAGTCCTAAAAACAAAATTTCAATTTCCCTTCTAAGAAATCCGGACGGAGAGACAGACAGGCGGACAGACAAACAGACAGACGGACATTTTTTGCCAATGACTTTTTTAGGCTTCTCTATGATCGTAATGTCATGTTTGATTGTTATCTCAATTTTTTTTAATTTCAAGAATCCTAAACTTGCCTTATAGTCCCTATAATCGCAAGTAAAAAATGATTCAATTAATATTATCAAAAGTATCCTTAATGCCATACAGCTATATCCGTATGAAGAAAAGTAATGGATTAGTACAACATGAATGGAGTAATTGAAATCAATCAAACGCTGAGTAATTGTGGAGCTGTAAGCTGGAAATTCTGCAGAAAATTATGATTACTATAAAGTAGTTTAGTCTTTTAATAGGCATTGAATAATTTTGTCTAAAAAGAATATTAATTCTATAAAAAAAAATAAGGTCTTGACTCTATTATTATTCTTTGCTGACAGTGAAGCCATTATAGATGAAGATCCTATATTCTTTGCACGACCACTAGATGCATGGTTGGATCTTCTGGGGGGAAAGAGACTTTAACAAGCGTCAATTTTTTGATTCTGGCTTTTTCGGAAACTATGTTTTTCATAGTAATTGTTCACCAGTATCAAATACTTAATTATCTTGGATTTATGAATGAATAATGAAAACTGTTCTTTGATCGAAAAATTATTTCTTCAGAAGTGTAAATTAACCTTTCAAATTTTATATAGCGTTTCTACGGATTTTTCATCGTTCCTTCGGGAGAACAGGATTAAAGCTAAAAAATTGGGTTTTCTACATTTATAACAATACCTGTACATTTCATAATGATCGGTTGAGAAATTTAGTCGTCAAAGTGTAACAAAGAAACTTACATTTGCAGTTATAAGAAAATTTAATTGTGCATGGTTTAGTTAACGCTAATAATAGAAACATTTGGTTTTGTAGCATTTTCTAACCTTATAAGTTCCATTTCTTCTCAAAACCCAGACAACCACTCACTAAGAATTTGTTTTACGATACAAATTCCTAATGGTAATTCACTCACCTAGTTAATGCGAGTCAAAAATGACAGTATTATGTGTTCCTCCAACAAAGCATGAAACTTGATTTTGTATCCTTCACAACGCATACAAGGCCCATCAAGAATATACCTTTAACCCTCGTGGGTGTATTTTGGTAAATTGCTGCCAATTTTATAAAATGCCGGAGCAAGTTTCTGAAGACCAGATTAATAAAAAAAAAACAACGAAACAAAGGAACTTGAAATATTATTAAGAGACACCGAGAGTTCTTGGCTAATACATTCTTTAAAGGCACATTTTTTCTAAATTTTTTTTGAACGTTCGTTTGGGCTTTTGAAAGATAATATTAATGAATAATTGACACAAATTTTCTCATATAAATCCCATATGACAGTTTAATTTTGACATTGAAACAACGACAAAAGGAGCAACAAAGAATTTTTTCAAGGAGCAAAGCGAAACATTGTTGAAAACGTTATTGTAGATTTGTATGGTTCACTTAATCGATGTGACTTCTGACATTTAAAAGGCTTGGATATTTCCAAATAATAAAGACCACCTTTGCAATGACATAGAATATTTCCCAAGACTACAAAAACACAGAGAGGATTCAAGGATACAATAACAATTTATCTAATCACCTAAAAAAAAAATAATATATCATCAGGATACTTTCAAGAACTCATAAAAATACCCAAAACAAAATCCTAACGAACAAACACATTTAGTAGCAACATAATTGCTTGCACAAAATATATCCTTTTAATATTAAGAGCAAAAATAGTCCTTAAGGAGAAAAGGATAAATGAGCAAACTTTGGTTAAATGTCTTTTTCGACAACAAAAGAAAACCGACCGAACACACCGATGCGATGTGTAAAATGTGACGAAGACCGTATTTTACTCGATCAACAATAAATGGAAATACTTCTGTATTGGGTTTTGATATAAAAATTGCTCATAAAAAAGGAAACTTGTACAAAAGAAAGCCAATACGAGTATGTTGTATGTGAGGGGTAATAATGGATGTCACATTCATGGCATTGACAATAGAAAATACAGCAGGTAAGGTTACCTATAAAGAACCGAATTCCTTGGCACTAAGTGAACGTTCAGAAAGTTAATGTCAGAATGTGGAGCGCTTGGGAGGGAATTTGGTTGTTCTTTTTCTCGTACAAAATTCATTCAATAAAAATAAAATGTCCATCTTAAGGATTTATGAGTCTTGGAAATATTTGAATTAAAGATCAAAAAGTTTTTCAATCCCAATTAAAATTTAGAATGAAAACAAAATTTCATTCATTCATGGCCATCATTATCTCAATTTTTCAAAGCCTATTAACAAAAAATAGTGTGGCTTTTATTTACAATTTACAAGAGTTTTTGTTCAGCTAGTCATTAAAAAGTTGTCGATGCTTAAGCGCTTGCAAAGAAAATGCGACTTTTAGATTAACAAACAAATACATGGTCCTCTGCATTCCTGTCGACTGAAAAGAATTACATGGGAACGGCTTAAGGCGTGTGTCTCTGTAAATGTCGGCTATTTTGTACATTGCTATTAGAAAAGTATATAGAAATAGATACAGATATTTTCGAACTAATCTCAAATGATATGGCAGATCAATTAAAATTTGCAATACTGTCAAGAAAAAAAATATTTTTATACAACTCATCTACGGATACAGAAATGACAAAACGTCACTTCTTGTACATGTTGTGTTTATATCCAAACCTTATAACTATTACCAGTTTCTCCTTTTTTGTATGAGAATATTCGGTTTTTGAATTTTGATTTTTCTATCATATTTGCATTGAGTCTTCTATTTTTCTTCTTTTTTTGTGCATATTATCCTTCAGCACTTGGTATATCAATGTATCATAAGATAGAGAGCAAAAGTACGCTTGATGGATAATTTAATAGACTACCGGAAATTGCCCTATGAATTTTTATGTTATTGAGGACATAAAGCTGTCCAATTTAAAAGGATATAAGATGGGGTTTATTTTTTTATTATTTTGTTTATTTTAGTTTGACCTTTTTTGATTGCACAGCGGACGGATGATAGGGTAGATAAAAGTGTTAAGTTATTTGAGTTTTATATTGCTTAACAGTTTTTTAGGCGGTGAGATGTTCTTTGATACTGTTCATTTTATTAGAAGCACAACAATTTTTTTTAAATAACTTAATAAGATCAATAGCAAATGGATTTTTAAAAATCTATAAGGCTTGTGATTTTCGTGGGAATTCGAGAAAAAATGGCGAAGAAGTCCGTAAACCCTTAGATTGGTTTATTTAAAACAAGAACTAAATATGATTTTTTCTTGCAATTCTAGTAATTATTAAAGCAAGTTATTAATTCGTGAATAGGAAATAAAAAAGAAAACATTAAACATGGCCATACTCTGATAGAGGAGTCTTATAACGTTATTCAGAATTTGCTTATTAAGCTGCTGGACAAATTTCCGTCAAATTGTGTACGTATTTTTGTTCCTTAAGTGTTACCTAAATGGTATTTTAATTAAAATAAAAAAAAAAAATTAATTAAATTATTCTTTTCTAAACGACGTTTAATACGATCTCTTAAAATTGGCCGCAGTGACTAAATGCACGGATACTTATAGCATTCAATTAAAATTGATTGCACTAAATTGGCGATATGACCAAGAACGGGACGCGTTTTTGGTCTCGCACTATCTCTCGCCTAAGCATGTATTAAAAATAGCGCGCGCGCGGTGTGTTTTGTGTTTTGCAAAATAAGGTCACTGGCCGCTGCAACATGTCGGCGAGGATGGTTCGAACTCTAAGCTTCGATTTTGGAAGTTTAAGTAGAAGTTGGTTTCTCGCAAACCATGACTTCGTCACAAATTATCACAAACGCAAGTGCTCCTGTGTTTTTCGTCCGTCTGTGCAACCCTTAATCATATTATGACTTTGACGTTTCAAAAGTGGTTAACTTTTTTCTTCAACGCGTTCCCGAAGATTTGTGTAGTTTTATTTTTCTGTGAGAGATTTTCATCGTTATCTACTATTTAAATTTTAAAAGCTGTCTATTATAGTCCATGTTTATGTGGAACAAAACTTTAGTTCATTTAAAATCGATCAAACTGTTTCTTTAAAAAGTATTTTTTAACCTGCCTGTAGGCTGTCCTTTCTGGGTTGATTAGTTTTGGCCTCATTTACTTCTTACGCCTAATTCTTATGGCTGCTATTACCGTCACGATATATCCTTCTGATCAATGCAATATCGGTGGCATATACACGTGTATTTATAGGCGTTCTTGGAAGATCGCACTTCTTTCATTGCTTGCTCCTTCAATTCAATTATAACAATGAAGAGTTGTTTGTAGATAACTAAATGAACCATCTATGTATGTACCTATATCAAATTTGAAAAAAAAAGGTTAAGGATCATTGAATTGTAAACCTTGCTAAATGTCTTGCAGAAAAAGTTTATCTAATTTTCAAATCTTCAAATTTTGCCAAGTTCATTTAACTTATCTTTTAATTTATTAAATTATTATAATTTACATGTTAAAGTTATCTCTGCAATATTTTCTTTCAATTTCAAACTCATAAATAAAAGAGAAAAAAAAGTTATTTCAGTAATATTTCAACAGACTCAAACTATCACTGGACTTATCGTGTATCTAATTCTAAATAATGCAAAACTAAAATACCGTTCTAGACATCCTTGTAGTGTTTTACTTATCCACATAAATCTATGAACACCACTGCTGCTCATATATTAATAAAATAACTCCCTTTCCTCCTTTTCTCATGCCAACTATGCCAAGTTGATATATTTTAAAAAATTATTTCCATGTGGTTTTTGTGTAACCGAACCTTAACCTCACATCCTGTTATTCCAGTACTTCATCATTTTTGTTTTAACTTTAAAAAAAAAGTAAAAATAAAAATATATAAGTAGGTATAGACATTTACAGTACACAAATTAAAAACATTTCAGCCATCGTACATTTTATTTACTCCTCAATTTGTCTGCGGCGGAGATGTGTGAAGATGTTTATCTAAAATATTGAGATAGTTTATTTTTAACTTTTTAATGTATTTTGAAAATAAACAAATTGAAACGGTAGTACAAAATGTTGAGATTTTTGGGGATGAATTATTTCTAGGAAAATGGGCTTCTGGCATCTATAAGATCTCTATCAAAAACATTTGCATTAATTAACAAATTTTTACTTGCAATTTATAGGGACTATAAGGCAAGTTATGCATTCGTAAAAAAAAAAAATTCTAACAATCAAACATGAAATTACGATGATAGAGAAGTCAAAACAAGTGGGTCCGGAAATTCCGTCCGTCTGTCCGTCTGTCTGTCTGTCTGTCCGTATCGATTCCTACAGCCTAAACGGTTGGGCCGTTTTGATTCAAACTTGGTGTATAGCATTTTTAGAGTGCTACCCTGCCATATAACTTTTAATGAAAAACTTATTTTTCTCGAAAACAGCTCGTACGATTTTGATAAAACTTTCTGAATGGTGTTTTCTATGCAAAATCTATCTTCAAGTTTTAAAGGATTTTTCAGAAAAAGTTTTATAACGGTACCTCCCAAATGACCCGTTTTTTAAAATCAGACTTTCTCGTTAACTAATTGACGGATTTTGATGAAATTTTCAAAAAAATTGGTGTGTTATGATTTAAAAAATATTGTTTATTAACATTTTCAAAAACATTTTTTTTTTTAATTTTTAATATTTTTTTAAAAAAATTGTATTGTTTTTTGAATATTTTGAAAACGGATGCATAGATTTTTTTTTTAAATTTTTCTCCTAGTATAAACTATAGATTTCTACAAATTGACATACTCAAAAAAAAATTAAAATGTGTTTTCGGAAAGTTTAAAAAAAAAACATTTTTTTGAAAAAAAAACTGGTCGAACGATTTTGAAATCAAAAATTCATTAAATAGAAAACACCAAAAGAAATAAGGTTATGAAGAGTGTTTTTTTTTATTTCATACAAATTTCAATGGTTTAATATTTTCCCCAAAATTTTATTTCATATTGCTCGGCTAAGCAATAGCCATTAGTCAAATAAAAGAAGTTGACAACCTACATACATACCTACGGATTTTAAAGCATTTCGTCATCATAAAAGCACACAGCATAAATAAGGAAGCCTATGATAAACACACAAAAACAACTAACAAATAAAAAAAACTATTCGATTATTACTGAATGCAAACATTTCAATCGAGAAAACAAAAGTTTATATACCTAGCATTATTGCCCTACTGCTGATTCCCACGAATCTTTATGCCAGTTGTTCAAATTTTTCCATACCAAAATGAAAATTAAACTGAAAAAAGGCCTTTATATTTTCTTTATTCTATTAGCAAATTATATTATAAACAGTAAACAACAAGTGGAAAGAGTATACACTAAAAAACTGCAAAAGCTAACAATCCTACATATTTATGTGTTTATCACTTTGTCGTGACGCATGTTCGTTTGAGCTTCAACCCACAACGATTCTAAAGAAGTTGCACGTCAAAAAAAAATTAAAACTAAATCTTTGTCAAAAAGACGCCTGCACTTAAAAAGGATTAGCACATATTTGATATTTTGATATTTATTGAATAAAAAACATCTGTACAACGAGCTTAACTTTAACATAGGAGCAAGTACGTGCGACCTAGTCGTGCCTTTTATTTAGCTTACACTTTAAATCTAATTAATAATCCACATGAGCATTTAAATAAAGCTTTAACTCTAGTAAGTTACAAAACTTTTTTCTAATTCGAAGCTATTTTCGACAAATTTTAATTTTATGAGTTCAAACTTTTTGACTTTCGTGTCGCTAATGGAATTTTTTTTTGGCTTTAAAGTGGTAGTATTTAAATTTCTATTTGTATCTTGAATATTTTTACGAAATTTTCATACAAAACCAACAAAAACGGAATAAAAAGGAAAAAAACAGTTTAAAACTTCAAAGAAATATATGAAATATTTGCTTCCCTCTTCGCGAAAGTTTGAAATGTATCTGCACATGTATATGAAACTCCTTTACAGAAAAGAACTCAATGGAAATTTAAGTTAGAATTCGATGTTACTGGTGTTGGAGTCGGTTGGAAGAAGGAGTGTGTTGTAAATGCTACAAGGAAAGAGAAAAACTCAAGTACCTACAAAAAGGTTAAAATTCTTTGGATGGCTACATGATAACATAGCAGGAGTGAAGTTTTAAGCGGAATCGTTGACTTAAATTGACTTCTATTCGGCTTTGGTGAGATCTGATCATACATTATCCTAAATTGATACCGCACAGTGCAGCTACTTTTATTATCCTAAGCCAATCAGCAGGGATTGAGTGATGCTCGAAGTTTTCTTTTAGAAGGAAGTACTTACGTGTTGTATTTCAAAGCTAAATAGGTTACGTGAGGTTCGTTTTCCTATGTACATACGTATGGGAAGTGTTTGGAAATATATTGAAATAAGATGAGAAACAGTATTTTTTTGTGAAAGGGAGGGGACTATGGTGATATGTACCATGTTTGAGAAACGTGAGAAAGAAATGCAATGGCATGTTAAATATATTAAGATATATCTTTAAGATAATATAGTATCTAATACAATATTTCAGAGAATTTGGATTTGAGATGGTTAGTTAAAGTGATTTTGGTATTATATATTTTCCTGTAATTGCATTAAATTTATTTAATTGGCTATTATAACAATCATTACCTCAAAACAAAATATTTTTTTTATTCGACTTAAGGTATTAAACCGATTCCATTAAGCTAATCTCGCTTACAAAGTTATTCACATTGATAAAAATTGCATTGTTTATTGACTGCCAAATATGAGCAAGATGAGTTTTACCAGAGCTTTTAGGTCCAAAAAGAATGAGAGATTTCCAAGATAAATCCTCAATTACTGAATTATATTTGTGCTTATTTTCATCTCAGATGATGTAATTTTGCCGACTATAATCAGCTTGAATATTGTTAAATAAATTTAATTGCACATTAAACCTCTTACGTAACCTCTTTCTAGTAGTAATTTTTGCGCAAAAATTTACTTACGCTCCTCAAATATCTCAGGTATTATGGGCCCATTTCTCCTCTTACCATAAATTGATTATGCAAAAGGTCTGTTAGCCGTTTTTATAAAGCTCACTTTTAAAATATTTATTGATTGCATATTCTACTGATACATTGAACATAACATTGCTATTATTGGAATAAAAAGTAATATACCTGTAAATCAAAAATATGAAGCGCATATAGTAATTCCCAGAATAATTACAGTTGGATGTATATGAACTTTTTTACCTATTAATAAAGGAACTAATATTGCCTTATTTTAGAAGAGCTTAGAGAGTAAATATTTAAAAGAACTTTTACATTTTTAGGTTTAATAGTGTTTTAAATACAAAACCAAAGAAGGATATCTTGTAAATGTGAAAGCTTGTATGTTTGGATGTTTGTTCAGCAATATCGCCGTAACGATTTGGATTTGGATGAAATTTGGTATTTTTTATTTAATATGCTTCCTCTGCCGACCAGAACAATGTCAATGCCTGGTATGTTTTTAAAGGTTGTAAAACATTGGCTTTTTAATTTTGATTACAATAACGTTGAATCTATTCTTTCTGATATTTTGGTTTGAACTTTTTGCTTGTATTATTCTTATTAGGATTGTAAAAGTAAAATAAATTTCTAGGGTATTATTTTTGTTAATTTTTTTAGAAATATAAAAAATAAAACATCTCTGAATCTAACTTGTAAATAATAATTTTCTATTTTAATGTAAGTATTTTTTTTAACGTACAATTTTAAATGGAGTCACCCCACCCAAAAGCTATTTTACGAATGTAATAAGCCACTGAAGTGGAATTCAACACTATTTTTAATACTTTGTATAAAAATATAGAATGTCGCATTAATTTTAATATTAATTTATTAAGCTATTATGAATTTTTATTTTTTTTGAATTTATAAGAAATAAAGTTAATCTAATCTAATCTAATCTACTTTAAACTTGACGAAAAGTCATAGGAACTACACTACTTAGGATCAATAACTTACATCGTACGTATACTGGTGATTTGCATGATCCCTTACTTAAACTTCGTTATCTTAAAAGCTTTCGGCTTTAAATCACTATTTATGCTAAAAACCTACATATTGCTTAGAAATAAGTCGATAAATTAATTCAAATATTTATTAAGTTTTAAGCTTTAACTCTTGATATTAATATTAAAAAGACTGACACACATAATTCTTGTCGATAATAAAAAGAAAACTTGAAAATGATTTTAATCCATCCATAATATTATAAAACTTCACTTTATTCATCATTAGTCGGGCCCAACAATAAATATTAATTCGTTTCAATAAAATCACCAACCGATACACCAACATTTCTCTGGATCTTCAATCTTCATGAAGACATTGAAATTTAACCCACACTATGTCTTACTCACATCCGCCTTCAAGGAAAATCTAACAAAACTTCACAATTTAAATAAAATATCTCAAGTTTAATACCATTCAAGATTTTAAAATTCAAAGGATTGTCAATTCATTCCATGTCTTATTTTTCAAATCGTAAAGAGATTATGCAAAGTAAGATCCTGATAATGGCGTCAGTTACACATATCAGAATAAAATTGAATTGTAAATTCTAAATCTTTTCCTAGAAGAAGTATGGGAGCATATTTTTCTATTTAAAATAAAGATTTTTTGTGTGTTACAATAAACCTCCTTTTACATTAGATCCTTAGCGGATTTGCTCCTCAGCATTCTTCGCCGACGTTGTGCGTGCATGGTGTCGGTCGGCTTTCAAAAGAGCGATTGCAGGAAACAAAGTCATACAGACTCTCCTTAAAAAAATCACATGGATATATTGGCATATTTCCAGATTTGTGTGCCATTTTTTCATTATTTTTTTTTTTGATATTTGGAAGTGTATCTTTATAAGAGCACAGAAGTTTCATGAGCCTAGCATATGCATAAAATAATCGAATAAGTTTAATTTTATAACGGATTTATTGTTTTTCAAGTTAGAAGAAACACAAATAAAAAAGATTTTAGAAATCAGTATAATCCAAGCCTATTTTTAACTCATTTTATTTTATTTTATTTTATTTCATTTTATTTTATTTTACTTACCACTTAGGTGGCGCTACAGTTCGGGACGAACCTGGGCCTCAACCAACATGCCTCTCCAGCCGGCTCGGTCATTGGCTAGCTGCCTCCAGTTTTGCACTCCAAGTTGGTTGAGGTCGTCCTCCACTTGAGCGCGCCACCTAAGGCGAGGTCTTCCTTGACTGCGTCTACCCTCTGGGATGGAATCTAAGATCCTGCGAGCCGGAGCCTTGTTGTCCATTCGCAATACATGACCAGCCATCTTAAACGTGATATGCGTATTTTTTTGACCAGGTCAATGTCGCCGTACAGCTCGTATAGTTCTTGGTTGAACCTTCTCCTCCAAAGCCCGTTAACGCAGATAGGGCCAAAAATCTTCCGAAGAATCTTACGCTCGAAACGACTAAGGATATCTTCGCGCCATAGAGCAGGACTGGGATGATTAGGGTCTGATACAGAGTCTCCTTTGTCTTTCGAGAGAGGGCTTTGCTACTCAATTGCCTTCCTAGCCCATAGAAACAGCGATTGGCAAGAGTAATTCTTCGCTTTATTTCTGACGAGATGTTGTTGTCAGATGTTATAGCGGATCCGAGGTACACAAAGTCCCTAACTACCTCAAAGTTGTACCTGTCTATTGTGATGTTTTGTCCAATCCGCCGGTGTTGTGTGTCCCTTTTTGTGGAAAGCAGGTACTTCGTTTTGTCCTCATTGACTGCTAGTCCCATCTTAGCCGCTTCAGCTTCAATGCTAGCAAACGTTCCAGTGACAGCTCGCCGAGTTCTGCCAATGATGTCTATGTCGTCAGCGTATGCTAGCAATTGCACAGACTTGAAAAAAATTGTCCCACTACAATTTATTTATTTATTTTTTATTTTATTTATTTTATTTGACTATAACTACAGATACATAATTGATCACAGTTATTTGGATTATACAAATAATATTACATTTACATAATTAGTGACGATATAAATAGAATAAAAGTATAATTTGTTTAAATTTCAATGAAGTAAGATTAAAATCTACGAAGGAATTATAATTATTGAACTGTTTACATAAGGGAGAGAACGGTTCATTATTTAAGTAGTTTAAAGTAGTTTCATGTGTTCGCAAAATTTTATAATTTCGACTTGGACGGAATTGCACATTTAATTTTATTAAGGAAAGCAAATAAGGAGAATTTATATCATCGTTTAAAAGTTTAAATATGAATGCAGCATTGAGTGATGACCTCCTATCTTCGAGCGTATTAAGACCAATCGGTAAAAGTCGCGAACGATATGGTGGAAGATGGTGATGATTATCCCAGTTAAGATGACGGAGAGCAAATAAGAGAAACTGTTTTTGAATGGATTCAATGCGGGCAATGTGACAGGAGTAATATGGGCACCAAACTTGGCAACCATATTCCAAGATCGAACGAACCAGTCCAACAAACAGGCTCTTTGTCACATAAGGGTCGTTGAATTCTTTTGACCATCGTTTAATCATTCCTAGACGAACAGAAGCTTTTGCAGTTATAGGGTCGATGTGCATTCTGAAGTCTAATTTTGAATCAAATATTACTCCCAAGTCCATAAAATAATTAACTCTTTCAAGTTTTGAATTATTTATAGAGTATAGAGTATTAAAGAAAACATTTTTAACTCTAGCGAAGGTCATTACTTTGCATTTCTTAGAGTTCAGTGTGAGATCATTCTTATTACACCATTCCTGCAAATGATCAATATCAGATTGCAATTGAAGGTAAATCAGCATTATTTTTATATGAATATTAAATTTTCGCATCGTCAGCATAGAGATGTATATCACAGTATTTTATCACAGAGGGTAAATCATTTATAAAAATTACGAATAACAGTGGTCCCAGGTGGCTTCCTTGAGGCACGCCATACTTGACATCTTTTGCGTTGGATAAATGAGACTTGAACTTAACATATTGAGTACGAGATGATAAATAACTTGCAATCCCTTGCACAAGTTTTGGGGACCAGCCGAAAAGTGAAAGTTTTCTAACAAGCAGCTGATGATTAAGTTGATCGAAGGCTTTGGAGAAGTCAGTGTATATTACATCCGTTTGATAACTATTCATGAATCCTTTTGTTATGCATGATGTAATTTCCAACAGATTTGTAATAGTAGATTTGCCCTTGACGAATCCATGCTGTCTGTCCGATAGATGCGATTTTACACCATGTATCGACTCGAGGACTATTATAGATTCCATCATCTTGGGAATAACGCTGAGTTTTGCTATACCTCGGTAGTCACGCATGTTGCATCGGCTTCCTGATTTAAAAAGTGGAATTATAAATGAAGACTTCCAAGCATGCGGGAAAACGAAAGACGACAAAGATAGGTTAAACAAATAACACAAAGCACTAGCCAAGGAATGACAGCAGTTTATTAAAACACAGGAAGGAACATTATCAGGTCCAGTAGAAAATGAATATGTTAACTTCTTTATTGCACTTGTCACATCGTTTTCTTGAATAAATGGCAAGTCATTTGTAATGCTCATGTTAGAGGTAACCCATCATTTGAAGAAATTTGATCTAAATTCATATAGGACGGGAATTCAGCTATTTTTCTCTTATTTTTAACAAATTTCCAAAAAGATGAAGGATTTCGTAATAGGTTAGCTTTCATAGATATTATGTAGTTTTTATATGCAGCCCTTGATTTGACTTGGAATTCTCTTCTTATTCTGCTGAACTCTTGAGCAGTGGAAACTGTAAACTTGAATTTGAGCTTGTTGTGGAGTTTGTTTTTTTTTTGTTTTTAAGCCTTTTAAGGAAAGGTGTGAGCCAAGGAACACAATTATCAACAATTTTGATGCGGCGAACAGGTATTGTTTTCAAAAAGTTGTTGTACAATATTTCATAGAAAGTATCAGTTGCTTTAATAGCATCCATATTAAAAAAGACACTATCCCAGTGAAATTGAGAAAGTTCCACATTGAGTTTTTCAAAATCAGTTTTCTTGAAGTCAAATTCATAGCCATGATCGTATTGACTAGCACAAACGGAGGTCGGCATTTCCATTAAAACTTCAAAGCAAGGGTGAAATCTAACATCATCCAATAAAGGGCATGATCTTTGCACCGTTAAGCCATTAACATCATCCGTAAACACGAGGTCGAGAAAATTACCTCTTTCATTTTTAAACGGGTTAACTTGATTTAAGGCTAAAGAGCACATTGAGTCCACAAAAGAAATACTCGTTTCTGATGTCAACGATGTAGGTGACAAAAAATTTGTCATCTTCTTGAAGAACGTCCCAATCAATGTCTGGTAAATTAAAATCACCAACAAGTTGTAACCGATCGTTGGGATCATCAGGGAAACAATGTACTTAATGTTTATAACACATTGATCGTAAAGTTCACAATTCATTTTTGGTGGAATGTAGACACAGACTATAAAAAGTTGGAAAGTTTTGAGGAGAGTTGTAACACATACCATTTCTACGCTTATTGAGGGCATAGAGACAATTTTACAGTTGTAGCAATTTCTAATGGCAATTAGAACTCCACCACCAGACTTTTTACTGCTAGTTAAGGAAGACCGATCTGACCGAAATATTTGGTACGAACTACATAGTATTTCATTGTCCAATACCATGTTTCAGTAAAAAGTATTGCATCATAGTTAAACCCAAGACTTGAAGCAAACATTGATTTTAGTTTTGTCTTCAATCCTCCAATATTTTGGTAGAACATTGAGAAATAACTCATTGAGTATTTCGTACATTTGACCTCTTTTTGGCTACAGTAGGTCGCTTTCGAAAAGGGTGAACTATTGAGTTTACCGGCCAGAATTTGTCATCATTTAATAATTTAAAAATATCATTATTACGCTTTACATCAATAATGAAGGAGGAGTAGTTCCGATCTGCATTCAGCTTCATTTTGCGAATGTTAAGACAAGATGAGTCTAAATTTGGTGATTTTTTTAGTAAATAAGACTATATCATTGACTCACTAGTTGTTTGTGGAAAATTTGAAATAAAAATTGGCAAAGGTCTTTCCATAGCAACGAGAACAAAATGCTCTGCGGTTCTTTCTCCCCCCACTGCGGAAGTTGAGGGCAACAGTTCAATACCATCAGATAAGGATACTGCCGGCTCAGAAATCCTCTCATCCGTAATGGAAGCTATTGAGGAAACCGGTGGGCCGCCAGTACACTCATCATTGGATTGAACTGTTGGTTGTTTCTGAGGTTTTTTTGATACGACTACCAATTTATCGTTCTCAGCTTGGGGTTTCGGACCTGCACGGAGAGTTCTAGATTGCGACAAAGATGGTGACGACGAAGATTTCTCCAAGACTTGAGGTTTCCGCTGATTATTTTGTTGCTGAAGATTTTTTTCCGTTGGGTTCTTACATCGATCCGATTGACTTTCATTTGAAAGCGGTGAAGGCGTCAGCAAAATCAATGGTACTTGAACTTCAGGATTTATTTGCGGACTTTCAATGGCCTTAAAACTTTCACTCATTCTTTCTGACGATAAAACATCGAAATCGAATAACTTTTGAATATCCGAAAATATTGTGGAGACATTGTTGAATAATTTTTGGAGTTTAAGGACTTTCCAATGTAATTTATCCACAGAGATTTTGTCATGCTTAGTACAAAAGTACCGTAAGCCAGCTACAGAAGTGAATTTATCAGCATCCTTACCTTTAATACCTATGCATTTAGCATGAACTAGTTGCAAGTATACGGCACAAGAAACCGTTACATCACTAGAAGTTTTTTTACAGACTAGACAGCTTAAGGAATCCATATTCAAAATACGAAGGGGGTTGAACGTGAGCTACACAAAAAAAATATAATAATAACAACAAAAAAAAGAGTTGGCAACCCTTTAGATTGGTATTCCACGGGTCGAATTAAATGGTTTTTCACAAAAATTAATATAACTTAGGAAATACGCTAAGCACAGAAATCGTTTACCACTTATTGAAAAGCTGTTGATATTTCCTTTCAGATTTTAATTATTGATTGTTTTCAAAACTTAAAATTTTAAAATTAAAAAATCAAAAAAAAATATTTGATATAACAGTGAATTGTTCAATTATAGTTCAATTAGAGTATTTGCTTTAAAGGAAATAAGATTTCTTAGAAATTGCAAAAACTAAGCACTGTATCACCAAAAATTTCAATTAAAATGAGAAATGCAACAACTATAAATAGATTGTTAGTGTTTATAATATTTAAGATCGGTTTATAACCACATAGAAACGCGAATTACTCGGGAGAAAACTATAGCACTTGAAGATAGGAACAGAGTTACCTCATAGTCAATTGACTTGCGAGTTTCTTATAATTCTTTCAAGTATT
The DNA here is from genome assembly GCA_963971375.1 of Platycheirus rosarum. Classification (NCBI taxonomy): domain Eukaryota; kingdom Metazoa; phylum Arthropoda; class Insecta; order Diptera; family Syrphidae; genus Platycheirus; species Platycheirus rosarum. Next base: position 135,049,992 of record OZ020508.1, read on the forward strand.
AAGTTGAAGAAATCGCACGATAGCGCATCACCTTGTCGGAATCCTTTTTTGACGTCAAAAGCTTCTGTGAGGTCAGAACCAACCTTGACGGAGCAGCGAGAGTTCTCCATCGTCATCCTGCACAGTCGGACGAGTTTTGTGGGAATGCCAAAACCTGACATGGCTCTGTATAGCTCGTCTCTATAAATGCTATCGTACGCGGCCTTAAAATCGATAAAGAGGTGGTGGGTATCGATTTGGAATTCTTGTGTGGTTTCCAGGATCTGCCGTAGAGTGAACATTTGATCGATTGTGGACTTTCCTGGTCTGAAACCACACTGATAGGGGCCAATCAGGTTGCTGACGAAAGGTTTCAGGCGTTCACATAGTACGGCAGAGAGGATCTTGTAGGCGATATTCAGGAGACTTATTCCTCTATAGTTGGCGCAGTTTAGGGGGTCTCCTTTCTTGTGGATCGGGCAAACGATGCTGAGGTTCAATTCATCAGGCATACTTTCTTCTGACCAAACTTTAGAGATGAGTTGGTGTATGCACTCCACCAGGTCATCTCCGGCCGCTTTAAAAAGTTCGGCGGGTAGTCCGTCGGGTCCAGCAGCTTTGTTGTTTTTTAGTTTAGATATTGCTATCCTTACTTCATTTTGGTCAGGTGGACGGAAGTTTTGTCTGTCATCATCCATGTTGAATGGTTCATTCTGCCTGACAGCGGGATTTTGGCCTTCATCGCCGTTTTATTTTATTTTACTTTATTTTAATTTATTTTATTTAATTTTTTATGAATGAAATATTTATTTTATTATATTTTGTTTTATTTTATTTTATTCCTTTTTATATTATTTAATTTTATTTTATTTTCTTTTACGTTGGTTTATTATTTTTTATATATTTTTTGTTTACTCTTGCAGCCTGGCATGTACTTTCTACATTCTACAATCATCAGCTTACACCTGTTTTCCTAACTTTATTGCTTAATTGCCTATCTGTTACTGTTGAATATACGATGAACTAATTAAGTTTTGCCTAGTGACATTAACTTTGTTAGGTAAATCAATTACTTTAGTTGACATGACACATGAGACACGACCTACAACTGACAGTGTTTCATTTCATTAAGAAATAAATTAATTGTATGACCAAATCGCACGTACTTGCTCTTATGTGCGGTCATAGCTTCGGATAAAATTTTAAAAATATGAAAAGAATTTCAAAACATTCGATTTTTCTGACTTTTGATTGTTTGAAAAAACTACGTAAAATAGTTTCCAGCGGAAAAAATTAAACTTCATTTTATTTCTTTGGAAAATGAGTAAAGTGTAATTTTTTTTTCTTAAATCGTAAAAACTGTTTTTATTTAACAACTTTTTTTAAAAATTAAAAAAATAATTCCAGAATGCAAACTTAAACACTAAAATTACTTACGTACATATAAAAACAAAACTAAGAAAAAAATTCGAATACAAGTTTTCAAAATATCGATTTTTCCAAAAAAAAAATGAAAAATACAACAAAAAAGTTATTCCAAAATATTCTTATGCCGAATTGATTTGGCTATCCATATCTTCCTGAATATCAAATTTGATTCTAATCAGTTAAGCTTTTCTCCAGAAAGTCGAAGAAAAAAAAACAGTCTTATGGGGGGTACCCTTATAGAACACATTTCGATAAATTAAGTCTAATTGAAAGATGTATTGCTGTAATAAAATAGCACCCTGATATATTTATCAAAATCGTTAGAACCGTTTTCAAGAAAATCAAACTTTTTATTAAAAAAATGAAAAACACCCCCCGAAATACCACTAAAAAAAGCAAATCGGCTCATCCGTGTAGGCTGCTGTATAGTCCAGTAATAATATACATTTGAAAATGCAAGTGAAGGGAAAATCTAATTTTTGGATATGTTGTAGAGGGGGCCCAAAAAAGCTTAACTTGAAATTGTCGACCAAGATTTCCTATGAGCTCGCCACCATCTTGGAAAAAGAGCTAAATTTGTTTTTTTTTCCAATAACACGGGTCTACGTTGAGATACGAAAATTGTGTTTTTTTTCTGCTGAAGGATATCAAAAAGGGTTCCAAATAAAATTTGTAGAGCGTTTTAATACCTACAATATGTTTTTTTTAATTTTTCAATTTGGACCAAAATTACGTCTCGTAGCACTCCACAAAGTCAGCAAATAGGCTAATAATTCTTTACCTCGCTATGTTAGGGGATGGTTAAATATCTTTTAATATTTCTCCTCCCGACACTTTCGAAGCGCACTACCTGTGCTTTGCGCTTTACATTGTAGAGGTGCGAATAGGCAGACCGGCGGACGGAATTTCCGCACCCACTTTTTTCGACTTCTCTAACGTCGTTATGTCATGTTTGATTGTTAGAATTTTTTTGCACGAATCCTTAACTTGCATTATAGAAACCTATAGTCGTAAGTAAAAACTAAAGTAAGTTTTTGGTAAATAAAAACGAGCCCGATTAATTTTTTATTTAGTTTTTCTTTGAGAGATGCAAATATATTTCTTTTATCAACTAAAGCTTAACATTTAATAAAATTAAACAATTTACATAAGTTAAATTAATGAATTTAATTCAGCTTTTTAAATTGGAAAGTGATTCATATCAAGAAAAAATTAAATCTATTTTTGCTTTGAGTTTATTTTATTTGTATTTATATTATTTTATTATTAAGCAAGCAGAATAGCACCAGAAACTTTCGCTGCATCGTTCGTCTTGAATTATTTCAATATTAAAAAAAAATCCAAATCCACTTTGGACTTTGTAAGCTTAGAAAAACCAAAATTCAAAAACGAATGAAAAGATAAATATTCGAGTATGGCTGTGCGGAATAATCAACCAGAAATTTTGCTTTTGTTTTGCCGTCCACAAACCTGGGGTCCTTACCTTAGGGTATATATAGCAAAAGGACGAAAAGTAATTTGCTATTCAGGGTTAATTTTTCTTTTGCTGGGATGTAAACCTTTAAGAAGATTTATTATTTCGATTTGTTATCATGACGGCTGCTGCGGTTGGTGGGAAAAGATGGATTGGTGTTGGATAGCATTAGAAACTTTTGCGCTTGTTTTTTCCTTCTCTGGTCCTTAAAAAAAAAACACAAAGACCAAATAAAATACTTAACGTAAACTTTAATGTGTTTAGAAAGAAAATTAACTGAAAATGCGAAGTATAGATATGAGAAAAGAAATGAATATTCTCTTAATCATTTGCAACTCATCGGTTTTTTATTGAGACCGATTTATAAGCCTTGCTGTAATATAATTGTTAATTGTTGCAATTAACTTTGTATTATTTGTCAATGGAATGAAATGAGTTTGATGATTTAATTGGCGTTATTGATTTAGGTTCACGAATATATTATGAACGGAATATGAATAAAACAAAAATTATGTTAAAACTCATGAATAAATCAAGCATAGGTTTATTGTAAGTATGTATATATGTACATATGTAATCAAGGCAAGTTTATTTTTTTTTAATTCTTTGCAAAGAAGTAGTTATTCTTTTAAGGATACGATTTTTTAGTTCTGTAAGAAAAAAAAACTTTTTCGAATGGAATTCAGAATTCATATTCTTATTATATACATATACAGTTCATATACAATGATTATAGAACAATTCGGTCCAGTTCTCAGTAAATATCTGCTTTGTCTATTAAAAAAACAGATAATCGAATCAGATAGCCAGGGTTGCATTCATATTCAATTAAAATCAGCAAAGCAGAAGCAAGGGTTAGCAAAAGAACAGCAACGCCAGCAGCGTCCAGAGCAAATCACATACACACGTACATTGCTTTTATATTTTGTGTTACGGACGGCAGAATGTTGAAAACTGCAAACATTGCAAATTCCTGTTACGCTGAGCTCCGAGGACAAAAATCGTGAACGGTAATTATTATTTTCTCCAATCCCCGACACAGGAAAAGGAGAGCTACATAGCCAAAGGAATTTGTGTGAAATTGTTTATACGATTAGGAATCCGTTCGATTTTATATTGTTTGAGATATTGTGCTGCATACAATTGCAATTGCAAGGACTCTATATTTGTGTTGGTTTTTATTTTAGGGTCAATTCATAACATGATTTTGTTGCATTGTATGCACAATTTGCTAACGAGTTTGCAAAATAAGACTTTTATTGTTATCGAGATCGACTGTAAGTTGAAGCTAATTTATAAGAGTCGAAAAAGAGGATTTATTGGTCCCTTTTTTTTTTATATAATTAACGCGCGCACAAGGGACTACTTGTTTCCCTTTTAATGTAACATACTGCGCGGGCATTCGGAAGATAGGGAGGGGAGAGATAGGAGGTGCCGATTATCATTGGTTGAGAATGTTTGTTTGATCAAAATGGCAAGGGTAAACTATTCCAAATTCGTGTGGTTCGGCTAAAAAAAGAATCCCTATATTTCACGGTACGTCAGAAATTGGGCTCAAGGGTGAACTGCTGAGCATTCCTTGCGAGACGAGTATTACGGGCGAAACTTTCAAGGGGAGGAATGCAGCTGGCTACCTCGAGTGAACATTTTTTATAAAAGAAACGATAAAATAAGGAAAGACATGAAACATTGCGTCGGTGTTCGAGTGGGGCAATTGATTCAGTGGCAGTTCTATTTCCTTTCAATCTTAACGCTCTATTTTGTATTCTATCAAGCAGGTTAAGCGATGTTTGTGAAGCACCTGCCCAGAGGTGGGAGTTAAACTCGAGTTTAGGGCGTTTAACGCTTTATAAATTGTAGCCAGATCAGATGGGGAAAAATACTTCTTGCACCGATACAGAAAACCTTAGCACTTAGCAGCATTCTTAGCGATCTCAAATATATGGTCGTTCCAACGGAGGTCGTTGTTGACACACATACCGAGTACTGAGAGCTTTTCGGTTTCTTCGATGTAAGTGCCATTCATGGACAATGGCATTGGGGGTAAGTTAAGCTTTAACGACAAAAGACAGCATTGAGTTTTCGAAGCATTAAACTCCACACGATTCCTATTAACCCGTTTAACAATGCTGTATAAATCGGAGTTTAATGAGCTTGACATACGGCACCGTTGCAATTGTACTTCCGAAGGCGAAGGACGTGAATTGTCGAACGAATATGAAAAGCTGAGGGTAAAGTCATCAGTAAAACAGTTAAGTGGATTAGAAGTAACAGACAGAAGATCATTTATAAAAATGAGGAAAAGAGTCGGAGACAGAACAGAGCCCTGGGGCACACCAGCATTTATTTTATGGGAATCAGACTTGAATCCGTCCAATACAACTTGTATTGAACGGTCCAGAAGATAGCTTCTAATCTAACGAACAAGAGTATTATCGATCCCAAAAGCACGCATTTTCGATAAGAGAGCTTCATGCCAAACTCTATCAAATGCCTTGGAGATATCAAGAGCAATAATCTTACTTTCACCAAAGCGATGTAAAGATTTGTTCCTCTGTTCGGTGAGATATGCCATCAGATCACCAGTGGAACGGTTGCTGCGGAAGCCATACTGACGGTCATGGAGAAGCTTACGATCTTCGAGATATTCCTTAAGCTGACGGTTAGTTATTGTTTCCATGACCTTAGAAAGAAGGGATTTTAGTGCTATGGGTCGGTAGGAGGAGGGGGAGGATGGGTCACCTTTCTTAGGGACAGGCTGGACAAATGCTGTTTTCCATCTTCTAGGAAAGATTCCAGAAGAGTAGGAGCGATGGAAAAGCTTACGCAGTGGCTTTGCCAGTGTGGAAGAACACCTCTTCAGAAGAATCGAGGGTATACCATCCGGGCCAGCGGATTTGTGCATATCGAGATCTTTGAGAACTCTTGCTATTGTACGAGTGCGGAAAAAAATCTGTCCCATGGAAAAATTTACATTCTCAAGTACAGGAGGGGCAACGTTGCTATGCGGCAGCGTGGAGCTAGCAGCGAAATGGGCGGCGAGCAAGTTTGCCTTCTCTGAAGAGTAAACAATTGGTTTGTTACTGTCGATGAGGGTTGGAACCGAAGATGTTGAGGAGTTTTTAATATTTTTTACAAATGACCAAAAATTTTTACTGCCTTTGGGACACTGCAGAATTTTTTGCCGTAATTTTTGGTCATGCAAAAATTTGGTTCTTTCAATAACGGAGTTGCATGAGTTTCTTGCTTGTTTGTGCTTTTTCCGATTTTCCTCTGTAGGGTTGGCTTTGTAAGAACGGAAACTTACTTCTTTGAGCCTGATAGCTTCTTTACACTCAGAATTAAACCAAGACTTTTCTTTAAGCTTGATGCTTTTCACCCTGTTAGGAATAAAAGCACGCATCCTTATAAGAATCACATTTGTGATCATTTCAGCACTGGCATCAATGTCACTATCGAGGAAGCATAGTGACCAGTTAAAGTTTCGGAAAAAATATTCAGGCCGTCCCAGTTGGCTTTCTCGTATTGCTAAACGGTCCTGGTGGGAAGTTTTTCTTTAACTGGATGGGTGGGGGATGAGAAATTAGCTGAAATGACACAATGGTCTGGAGTGCCAAATGGAGAAGTTACAGTAATGGTATATTTATCAGGGTGAGAAGTAAGAAACAAGTCAAGAGTATGGGCGGCAGCAACATCCGGTATACGCGTTGGCACATCCATCAGTTGGGTAAGGTGATCTTACCTGGCAAAGAGCTCGACATACCTTCTTTCGGGTGTTGTCTGACCAGAATAGCGGAGCCAATTGGAATTGTGTACATTGAAATCGCCCGCAATAACGATTTCAGTGCGAGGACAAAGGGAAACAATTTTCCAGATGGAATCAGACAGTGCATCAAACTCGTTACAAGTCGAATTACTGTCAAGATTTGGACTCCTGTAAATAAAACAATAATGAATGACATGCTTGCGGACAGTGAATTTGAGCCATAAGAAGTTAAAGTCCGTGTTGGAACATTGCCCATATTGGGGAAGGCTCTGGCAAGCAATGTCATTCCTAACAAAGACCACGAGACCATGATGGGAAAAGAGTAATGGCACCAAGCTATACCCATGTAGAGCAAATTCTGATAAATCAGTAAATCAGGGTTTCACTTAATGCCAAAACAGCTGGCCTGTATTGAACAGTGTAGACGTACGTGAAAGAAATTCTTTCTTATACCACGAACATTAGAATATACGACACGAAAATCACTTACCATTTAAAAATACTTACACACAAAACACAATTCTGACTAAGTCGAACCATGCAGTGAAAATCCAAATTAACTTCTGTAATAAACAAACTGTCTTAGGTGTTATGCCCATAAGACAGCTTGCATACAAAAAATCAATTTAAATATTAAACACAATAAGACAAACTCAGATGCCCTTATCCATTTACCGCAAGCATTAGATGGGCATACGATGCCTACAGTAGATAAGAAACAGGCAGCTAAGCACAAAGGTCTTGGGACAGATAAGAGGATAATTTGCTATGCGAATGCGTTTTATTTATTTTTTTTCCACAGCGCGAGTGGGCATCTTTTTCTTTCCTCCAACGACGTGAGTGGATATTATTTTATTCTTTACAGCACACGCGAGGTTGTTTTTACTTTTGCTTAATTATTTGTGCGCGCACCTCGACGTCCGGCCTCTACGAGCTTAAGATCGACACCAATAATCATGCAGATCATAATTGGAAAATTGCTCACTGATGAACTAGATCGTAACAATAGATATAAACTAACGGAAAATGGTTTTAAATATTGAAAAATATAATAATAATTAAATTTGTACATATGGTAAGATTGTCGGAAATATAAAATGGAATTTCAGTATTTTCCAGCTACGGGTATTGCGTCTTCATTGTATTGTGTCAGAAGTGGGATACATACTTACATAGGTAATGTAAGAGTGCTTTTTATAATTATCAGTTTGCCACATACATATGTTATGTGCGTTATAAAACCCTGTGACAGTGCATTACGCAAATAAAATGAGCCCTTAACGGCATAAATTATTTTTTACAAAATAACATGCGTCACTTCCAATACTCGTAGACATAATGATGGAAATTTTAAAAACACAGAAAAACTAATATTCAAAAATCATTAAACGCAAAATTTGTCGGTTCACAACTTCTCAAGAAAGTTGAAAAACGGTGGGATAAAAGTACGTATCTGTATTGTGATATTTTTGGCCTGAGGTTCGACAAATAAAACTCAATCAAAATTCCAAAATAATACAACAAATCTCTTTATTCTATGAAACACAACGTCTTTCAGTTTAAACAACACCAATTTTAACTTATTCCACTTATTCACAATTCAAATACGTTTTTAAATTTCAACACTTTTTATTTAATCTAAATTCAATCACTTTTTACTAACGCTTCCAGTAGTTAACAATTCGACTTTCGAAAATAAACTGAACTTTCAATACCATCTTCTCTTGTATTTATACAAATTTACAAGCTTCTGGAAGCTTCTGTCTGGTTCTGGCACAATCTAAGCTATCGGTACTAATTCGAGTCTCGAATTAGTACTTGAAGTTCGATTTAGTACTCAGTCAAAACATATTGCAAATATGTAGCATACTTTTAGGGGCATGGTTGTTGTACACAATACATGTTGGTAGTTGTACACAATGAATCCCACAGATGTCGTTAATTTACAAAGATGTGTCCTCCGAATATCTAATAATTTTGTTGCAACATAACCTTGTCCCCCTCTTAGCTTTGTTCGTCCCATCATCATTGTTTCCGGGGTAACGATGCAAGCGATCCACATGGACAATTTTCATTTTGCTCTTGGTCCTCGTTGTATTCGAAAAACGGCATCATTAATGCGCGTAACTACTTGGTAGGGACCTTCCCAGTCCTGCTGAAGCTTGGGCGATTTTCCCTTTCTGCAATGTGGGTTGTAAAGCCATACCAGATCTCCCTCATTGAACTCAGGTGCTGTTGCTCGCGCATCGTATATGGTCCTCAGGCGGTCTCTTGCAATGTTTATATTGCTTTGGGTTCTTTGGTGTGTGTCGTTGATCCTTATAATCGCGGTGCTCACTTTGTTCTGGTGCACCCTTCGGCGCAACTGGACTCGGTAAACTTGCTGCATGTGGTCGTCGCCAAACCTCATCTCGATTGCCTTGACCATGGCATCATAATCATGATGTTTGTCTTCAGGAATGGTCTGCAGCAATTCGGCAGCTGTTCCTCTGAGCGCAAGCGTAAGAGCAATTGATTTGCCTTCGTTGTCCCAGTTGTTCGTCAAGGCGGCAGCTTCAAACTGCAGCTTCAAATTGGCCATGATATTTGACCATCGAAGACAGGGGGCTGCATTTCCACTTCGTGGACCGTCCCTCGAATATTCCCGAACCTTCTGCTTCTTCAAAGAATCAAATTCCTTAGCCAGATGTTCGTACTGTTGCTCTACATTTTCTACTTGCTTTACGAACTTTTCTTTCAAGTTTTCTATTTTGGCTTCGAATTTCTCATCTATAGTTTGAAGTCTTTTGTCGAGCAATACGTGCTGTGTATCGATTTTATTACTTAGTTGCTGCTGGAGAATTTCCAACGAATGCTTCTGCTCATTCTTTTGTTCTTTGAATTTACTTTCGAGAATGTTCTGTTGTTTTTCGAGAACGTTCTTTTGTTCTTCGAATTTCGACAGAAGCAACTTCATGAAAGCAGGCATTTCATCGGCTGCACTTACTGCGCCTTCTCTCTCTGGTTCTTCAACATCGAACAACATAGTATCGGGGTCTTCGGAGTCTGGAATTAGTACTTCAAGTTCGATTTAGTACTCAGTCAAAACATATTGCAAATATGTAGCATACTTTTAGGGGCATGGTTGTTGTACACAATACATGTTGGTAGTTGTACACAATGAATCCCACAGATGTCGTTAATTTACAAAGATGTGTCCTCCGAATATCTAATAATTTTGTTGCAACATAACCTTGTCCCCCTCTTAGCTTTGTTCGTCCCATCATCATTGTTTCCGGGGTAACGATGCAAGCGATCCACATGGACAATTTTCATTTTGCTCTTGGTCCTCGTTGTATTCGAAAAACGGCATCATTAATGCGCGTAACTACTTGGTAGGGACCTTCCCAGTCCTGCTGAAGCTTGGGCGATTTTCCCTTTCTGCAATGTGGGTTGTAAAGCCATACCAGATCTCCCTCATTGAATTCAGGTGCTGTTGCTCGTGCATCGTATCTGATCCTCAGGCGGTCTCTTGCAATGTTTATATTGCTTTGGGTTCTTTGGTGTGTGTCGTTGATCCTTATAATCGGGGTGCTCACTTTGTTCTGGTGCATTTTAGCGCTTGCCTTGACTTTGGGTCCTTTACTAGCTTTGCACGTGGTGCACTTTCGACACAATCTCTCGACATCTTTTCTTACAGTTAACCAATAAAAACGTACCCGTACCTTTTTCCGTGTCTTGTTGATTCCTAAGTGCCCGCCAGATTCTTCATCGTGCATTTCCCTTAAAATCTCTGACTTCTGTCAGAGAAGTCTCTTGTATTCGGCTTCTCCATAGATTCCTTCCATACAAGAATCGGCTCGATGTCAGGATCTTCCTTTTGTACATTACGAAGTTCTTCCGCAATCCAACCCTTTACAGGTTCAGCCCTCAGTCTCTGAATAGAAATACTTTCGTCCTTCTTAACGTTCAAACACTTAGGATGCGCTCTTTCTGAAGATGGCCGTAGGATTTCATCACTGCTTATGATGGTCCGAAGATTTACATGTGCCTTCATAAAATCTACACCTAGGATGCAGTCGTCGCATATGTCAGCTACCAAGAATGCATGTGAGAAGGTCAGCCCTGCCAGTTCTATCTTCTGAAGTACCTCTCCGTATACTTTTGCTACTTCTCCCGTAGCTGCCTTCAGACTGTTCCAGCTGGTGTTGTGTAGCCAGGACGTCTGGACAAGTCCTCTTCTAATTATGGAGGCCGTGGCATCCGTATCGATAGTGGCCACACTTTTTCTGTTGGCGATGACTGTCTCCACTGTCAAACTCTGGTTGCAGCGTTTCGTTTGCGCAACTTCGATAATGGTCCTGGGACGTTCATTTCATCAACCGACTTCTGCTCTGCAAAGTTGGTTCTTACGCGCTTTCCACACTGATGTATCCCCAAATCATGCCCGGTAGGGTAAGCGATATCCCTGTCAGTAGGCCTTTTTCTCGCGCTATGTGGGCAGCTTACCTGTGGAGATCTGCATTGTCGCGAAGCTTGGTCTGCTGCTTCCATTGTCAGTTCAAATGCTCAGGCCTCAGCTAGCGTTTTCTTACCTGCCATTCTCACAGCCATTTGTAGTTTTCCATCTGCAATGGCATTAGTGAACGCATCGGCTGCCAGTTCGTTTATGATTTCCCTGCTGGTTTTGGGATAAGACAAATTCGCCAAGCGCTCAATGTCAGCTTGCAACTGTTGTAGCGTTTCACCTCTTGTCTGGACCCTGCATCCGTTGCCCTTTGATGTACCTCAAACTTACGCCCTTAAACAAAACCGCATGTGCTACTAATAGAGAAGAGTATGCTTCGAGTAGTTAACCAATTTATATGCAAATATTGCACCTAACTTTACAATATTTTCCTACCGGATATCGCTTCCTCCACTTTGACTAACTACTTGTTCCTTGCAATTTAAGTTAACCTCTGCTACTGCTTGCTATCCATCTACTGGGATGGGGCACTTCCAGATCATTGTCTTTTGACATGGTGTTCGGACACTTAAGTTTTATTTAAATTCAATTAAAAAGTTTGTGCAAAATTGATTTTTTTTCTATCTTTTCTAATAAAGTCGTTGTATATGAATATTCGTTAGAAGTGGATTACCAGCATCAGCTAAAGCAGAGATATTGTTCATCCATCAATGTGGGATTATTAAAATTGGAGCAAACATAATGCCCCGTCAGTGCATAATGTCAAATCAGTTTACATGGGCATGACAAACTTTTGAGCTAACCATGAGTAATGATGGCCGCTGGCCACTAGGAGTCCTTGAACATCGGAAAAGGGGTGTTCCTCACGATCAATTATCCAACAATGTGGACTTGATTAAACTAACTATAAATATACACTTGATGTTTTAGCTTCGCTGCGCTGATGGTAGTGGCAGTTAACCCCACTGACACAATTATACATAGCACGAAAGTGATTTCAGTTCAAGAAGTTCCTTTTGAAATTTGGTCTTCATTAAAACGTCTTTAAATTAACCGATAGCCTTCGGGTTAATTTGAAGATTCGTCCTGTGCACCGTGCTCCGGAATGGTGAATCTAATAGTTTTGTGGGACGAGATTTATAAACGATGCATTTGGGCTCTGGTCCGATTGAAAGGTGAAGTGTCGGTACACATTAAACCACATCGACCACGTCCAAGATTGTAGTTATATACATCTAGGTGGTGGTGCAGAGTTGGCCGGCGGCGGGTGTTGTGTTTATTTGTCCGGCAGTACTTAAACACTTTGAAATGTTGTTTATGGTTTATTGTGGCCGGGTATCTGGATATGAACTGCTGGTCATGATAGTCTAACGTAGTTGCAGCGGAGTAAGTTTTCTATGTGAAGTGGTTTTGGCACAAAGTTGTTTTGAAGTTAGAACGTCTCGCCACAAAGTATCAAAGAAACTAGTATTGGCAGGAAGAGAAGAAGATTTAGTATGCACTGCTGTTAAAGAGCACCTACCTTACAACATTACTTAATGTTTTAACTGAAATTTTCAAGCCCTATTAATGCCTATTGAATGGTATGTATGCATTATTATAGGAAATTGTAAGACTTACACAAAAATAGAAACCGGAAATTTTAATAGATTTTGGATATGGTTACGTTTGAAAGACTATACATATCTTCTATAATCTATACTAGGGACGTATTTTAAGCTTCATCCATGTAATATTCCGCTTATTCTCTAAGAAGGCGCATGTTATTTCTTGTCAATAGAAAAAAAAGTTTTTAAGTCACATTAAATATTTATTGAACGAATTTTTTGAAGACGTATGAAGTTCTAAATAATAGAAGTTCGGATACTTAAAAACAAATAGAAGCAGATTTTAATTTGCTGATACTTTTTTTCTATATTTCTATATGTGAAATCTTTTTATTGATGTGAACATCTTAAATTTTTGTTAAACAACTGAAAAAATTGAATTATATGACAAAATGTTGATGAGCTAAAAAGTATTGTCTCTTTTCTATAAAAGAATTTACACCAGATTAGCCTTAAGTAAAAATAGCAAGATCAAAAATCAAAAATCACAAAGCTGGTCTAGTTGATACAAAACAAACTAGCAACCAAAAAATTGCAATTGATTGTATCTTTATATTGGAAGTAAAATTTTTGCATTCAATATTTCGAAAGCATTTTATAGAGGTTGTAACTGAGCTCTTTTTTTTGGACTAGAAAAAACTATTTTTCGTTGAATTAGTAATAAGACCTTTTGAACCGCACAATAACATTTATGTTGGACGAATTAAAGTGTGGTATTCACAAAATAAATGCTGATGTGCAGGGATCCGTCTTGTCAACTTCTTTATTGCATACATTTTTAACAATATCTTAATTGAAAAAAAATCTTATCCAATTAATTATTTTGCCAGGAAGTCCATATGTCTGAAGTTTCTGTTGGATTAAAAGAATCACTTGGAGTCGCTAATATAGTGCATTTACTACAAATCCAATACTGACGAGCAGGGGTTAGGCTCTACGATAACCCAACATCTGTTTATGATTCCTATTCCTAACATCATAGAACTTTTGGCTTAGTGTATGAAAAAGTTTAACCTCGATTGGTCATAAGTCCACAGGAATTTTCTAACGAATTTTGACCCGTTTGTGTTGGTCAAAAGTCCATAATTGAATTGTAGACTTATAACATAATAGGTACCTCTAAGTTCTTAGAATGTGCATTGCAGACCTGTTTCTCAGAAATAGCCACATTCGAAGTCAAGAAATGTAAGCGAAGTTTTTACAGATTTCCGTCGAAGACGAAACACATTTTTCACACAGTCTGATCCAAAAGTTATCAGTGCTCACATAATTTCTTTTTACGATAATTTGTAAATTAAATCTATATTTCTTTTTCTAAAAAAATTGCAATTTTCATATCGTAAAAATATATAACATTAACTGCCGACCATAAAAAAAATTTGTATTTTGTCACAATAAAAATATAATTTTGATAATTTGACTTTTAATAACCGCAAAATATTCACCAATATGTCACCAAGGCCACATTTAAGGGACATCCTTAGCCCATACTGTCATAGCAATTTCATTCTCAATCAGTTAGTCGAAGCTTAACAAACTTTAATGTTAAAACCACCTGTTACCGCAGGTTAACTTTTGAGATAAAAAATATGTAACAGAACAGTCCTGGAATAATTTAAAATGGCCAAAGTGTTTTTTTTTTTTTTTTTATAAAATTAAGGATATTTGTTAAGGTTTTCCCTAAGAAATAATATAAAATTTTAAAGTAATGTTATGTGTTCACCAAACCCACATTAATCCAAATTAAAATAATTTGGCATCTCCGGTTAGCATAATAATAATAAGTTAATTTTAATTTAAATCCCATTTCTTGCGGACATTATTCTTCCTAATGGTTCAATAGAGAAGACATTACATTGGTAATAACTTTGATTTACTGTTACAGAGTCACCAGGACTCTCAGGCTACTATGTTTTCTTATAATACCGTTGCTGTACGTGTACATCCAGTCGAAGGAGAAGTAGAGCATGATATGTGTATTCCTGTGTTCACCGCACACAGCAACCAGAAAGCAGAAGCTAGCGCACTAACCATCCTCAGGTTCTTAAACTGGGTTCAAATACATAAACATCGATTTTATCTCTGGAGAGTGTCCTTTCTTAGAATTGTAAGGACAGCCTGCACAACACACCATAGACGCACGCATACATACACTCATATTACACAGCACTACACACACACATACATCTATCCATAAGAACACATTATCCTTTGAATACTAATGTTAATGTTTCATGGTAAATAAATGTAAGAACGGCTTCCGCAACACACAATAGCCACACTTCACACTAACACACATATCCACTCATTCATAAATATGCATTGTCCTTTCAAATACTAATGTGTTATATAGTTATTATGTGAATCTGCAGAATAAAGGTCAGTAAGATCGGTAGAGTTGAGTGAATCGGTTGTTGATTTATTGAAGAAGGAAGTTTCAGTTAACAGAATTTATTATTTCCAATGTTAGTTATTTTAAATATTTTTTTTTTCTTTGCTATGTTTGGAGTCCTTCTAAATCCTTTCAATTATGGAATGATTACACATTCAAATAAAATGCCATAAGGTTTCGAAAAAAACGGATAGACTATCGATAAGTTCAAAATTATCATAGTGACTTTTTAAAAGTATTTTTAAGATATTGCATCCTCGGCGTGTTTTTTTCGATAGGAAAGTTGAAAACGTGGAAAATAAAAATCGGTAAATTTTTTTTTGAATTTGTTAAACACAACTAAGGTTCATGTAAACTACAAATTAGAAAAGATAAGGATACCATACATTAAGGATTTTTAAGGAAAGTAACAAAAGTTCGGAAGTTAAACAACTAATTGGATGACTACAAAAACTAATATTAGAAAAAGGATTATCTTATAATAAATGCCACATGCATGTTGTATAAAATGATTAAAAAAAATTAGATTAAATTAAATTCTATAGATTATATAAATTCTTTAATATTCGAAAAGTTACTTTTAACTCTAAAGCATTGTTTAACTCCAAATTGATACACAAAAAATCATCTGAAAAATTAACTACAAAGAAGTATAGTAATTCAGCAAAATATATTTTCGTATTTTGTCTACTTAGTATAGACCTCTATAGTTTGTGATACCTTACCTATTTATGTATAAGCCATAAAGGTACTCTCGTGTATTGTTAAAGTTTTCAGTACTGCATCGTTACAATATTCTTAGAACCTAATAAAACGATTAATTAGCTTCAATTGGATAATCAGGACAGAGAATGTCTATATAAATTGTTCTGGCGTAGATTTATTATACTTTTTTTTCATTTTAACAGAAGTCTTTCTTAGCGAAACTATATTATTTTTTCTCTGCCCCCAAACTTAACTATTTTATATATATATATTTGAATAAGTATATCTGAAAGTAAGAAAACTAATAGCTTTAGCCTTTTCTTAATTTTGTAATTGAGATTTTTTTTTTAATAATTACTAAATTTTTTTTATGTACCTTAACCAATAAAATTCTGTTAAAGTATGAATGGCTGACTTAAAAAAAATTGTACCTTGACATTTAAACGAAATTTTGTTTTTCATCTTTACCTAAGAAAGTTGTTAGCCAAAGACTCTTATTACCTTGTGTCTGGCTTTCAAATTTATCTCCTTTATTATTAAAATATTTTCATTACCAATTCCTTTTTATTTTTCATATATAAGAGACAAACATAAATTGATTCTCGAAGCCACACTAAACTGCAGTCAAGTCCACATTAAACTAACTCCTTTACCAGCTAATCTCCTAAATACAGTCAGCCGCCGATTCGGATCCCTATATCCTTCCCGCATACCAATGGCACACAAACAGAACATTCATTCTAGTCGCAGTATAGATAGGATGCGATGCAGTGCTACAAAAACGATGGATTTACTTCTGTTTAGAACTTGAAACCTTCTCGTAGATACGAATCCTAAAATGGTTTGACATTAAACTTAAATTGCAACTGTCCCATCATACTTCACCTCCCTACTGTTTAGCATTGAAGTATAGAGAAATTGTTAGCATAGAAGCAACACGTGTAATATTTAAAAGCGTTCCAGGACAACGAAAACACAATTTCTATTGTTTCAATCAAAAAAGCTTATTTCTCTCTTTGAATTAACTATTTTCTGTGAAAAGGTGATTGGAATTATGCCACTATATGGGACCTAGCAGTATCCAGTGTAGTTTAATCGGAAAATAAGTTAAAAACGAAGAAAAATCAAAGAAATGTTTAAGTTTCGCATTTTTTTTGGGAACAGAATTAAAATTGCCTATACCTAATACCGCACATGATTTTCAAATTAATAATCTTTTACTAGAAGAATTCTGACGGTTTTGAAAAGATTTTTTATAAATTAATAAAGATAAAACAAATGTATTTTTTTGATGATGCCAGTGATCTGATGGCATATCTCACCGATATTTTTAAGAATTTTCATACTGACATCAAGCTCTCTTATCAAAAATGGAGGCTTTTGTGATCGATGGATACCCTTATTCGAACAATCGTAATGTAAGATGAGGGGTACCTCCGGAAGGATGGTTTTTTTTCATCGACTTTCTCGAGGACTAGTTAACCGATTACAATCAAAATTGATATTTAGGAAGATGTAGTTAGCCAAAGTAATATCACATTGAAATATTTTCTAATAAAGGTTTTTTGTACTTTTATTTTTTTTCTTTAAATCAATACTTTAAAACGAGTACTTACGTGATTTTTTTTAATTTAGTTTTAAAATGAAGGCCGTTTTTTGGCTTGAGTTTGAAATCATTTCATTCATTAAAAATATACATAATGTGATGTCTCAAGTATCCAGTCTCTTTTTTACTCATGTCGCATGTATGAGTTCTAATAATGTGAATTAGAAAACATAATATGTCAAAACACTAAAATAAAGTTTTCTATCAGAAATTTTTTTTTTCATAGTAAAGAAGTTCTTCTCAAGAGTTTAAAAATGTATTCCTACAAATTAGTTTTATTTAATTAATTTAAATTTATTTTAAGACTTACAATATTGATTTTTTTATTTAATTTCGCATTTAAGCAAATTGTCATATTTTAATTATTTACTAAAAATTCAAAACAATTCAAATTAATGGATTAATAATTATCACCTTTATTTAAGCTTTCTGAATAATTTCTTTGAAAAGATTAAAGCTTAAAGCTTGGAGTCTATATTCATTTTTAAAGAATTTTTATTTTGTTAAGATTAGTTATCCCATTCTCTAAGAATCTTTTGAACTCAAAAAAATAAACTTTAACTTATCAATATATTATTATTTTATTTCCAGAATTATATGATCGATGTGGTTGGCTATAATATTGCAAGAGAAAACTTTGACAAAAAATCGTTAAAAATCATCATGCTAAAGTGACAATACCAATACACAAACAATAGTATTCTCATGTTGGTTTATTTATTTGTTAATTGCTCTCAAGTAAATAAAAGAAATATTTTAATATTAATTTGATTAGTTCGACTTTTAAACAGAAGCTTCAAACCGCATATAACATATATAACTCAAAGCTCAACACATCATCCATGGAACAAAACATTGATATTTGGGATCAAATAGAATTCTTCTGCTTGCTTGAAAAGAAACCTAAAGAATAAAATTATTTGAAGTTCAACAATTAAAAATAAGTTGCACGATTGTTTACAGGAACATTTTTAAATAAAAACATTTTTTTAAATTAAAACCTAAAAAACTACTTGGCCTACCTACATTTTCTTGAATATAATTTTTTTAAATCGTTCATTTAGTTACCGAAAAAGTTCTAAAAAAAAATTTCTGAGGGAGGTAGGTAGGTACTGTTTAAATCTTATTTTTTTCCAAAGATTATCAATTTATTTTTTTGGTTTAAAAATTTCTAGAAGCGTTAGCGAGAAAAAGTTGTCAATTGAGAGAACGACAGATGCACAGACAGACAGAATTTTGCCACTAACTTCAATATGTTTCTGAATTCTCTTATATCGCATGTGAAAAATTAAAACTATCAGAAAAAAAGTCCACTGACAATTTAAAAAAAAAATTTGGCACCAAATAAATTAGTTTAAAATTTTTGATGTATAGTATCAACTACCAAAACATAGATCTTTTTAAATATGAAGCTTGATAAAATATTAATCAGCCGTTCCTCAGGAAGTCGAAAATGAATTTACATTTTGTAAAAAAAATTGTTGATGAAGTGATAGCCCTAAGTATGCTACTTTAAAAAAATATTCATCAATATTGTTGGGGCCGTTTATCACGAAAATAAACTTTTGACAAAGAAAACTAAGCCAAATATTCCAAAAACCCGAACAAACTCTTTCAAAACAAATTAAGTAAAAATGTTCTTCTGCATGCCAAAAATTAAATTAATTTAAATGTTGCCTTAAGTTTTATTGAGACACAGACATGGGATAATCCCTCTAGCTTTTTTGGTTACCCATGATGTTCCACCAAGTATTACTTTGTTCAACAAAATGTTATATTGTAGCTCAAGATAAACTTACAAGTTCTCACCAAACTCACAGAAGTAATCAGAACGAATTAAAACATATTCTGCACAGAGTTATTATCATTTTTACGCATCCGGTTCGCTGTTAGCATCCCTGCCATTCCCCATCCATCCGATACATAATCAAGCTGCTCGGCCAAGTATTTATGTAAATTCGGAAAGGACATGGATAATCAAGCGAGATACGGACGTTTTATTCAATGATCACAATAATTCCCGGAATGTAAGCTGAAGCATTTACTCTGTCTATTGTTACCACCGCTCGCCACTGCTGTGTTGAATTAAGTCCATTTTGGAGGAGTTAACCAGACATTTCCAACAGCACAAGGTTCTTAATGGTGCTTTAGCCGAATTCAATCAGAAGCGAATACAAATTGAGTTGTTAAATTGAGATTAAATCAATATTGGGTTTCGAGATGAAATTATATTTCATGTGTAAAGGAGACGGATTCATATCGTTGGCGCAGGAGGCTGAAGTCGAGGTATTTACATGTTTGTGTGAGGATTCCTGACTTTGACTTCAGGACCGAAGGCAGTTTATGTAAAGTCCATGTTCAGAGCGAGTGAATAGGCCTTTACTGTACAGTACAGAGGCAAGCTTCATCACCACGAAAGGAAGTTTGGTAAATGAGATTGCTAGGTAAGTATTGGTTAGCTTGAAGCTGGTATGAAATCGATATGAGATTGTTTGCTCACAAGGTACTTGTGCTTATTTAATTAACTCCCGGCTTCTCTTGAATTGATGTCCATTTCTTAAAATATCTTTCTTATTAGGCAATAGTTGCTTCTGATTGAAATGGTAAAAGATGGTTTGTCAGATTTGAATTGCTAAGATAACTCATGAAATTCACATAAACCAATTTTTATTTGTTTGGAAATGACAAAAACCACTCATCAATTATAATTTTAAGTAAAATTATGTTTGAAAAAAAGAGTTAATTTCAATTATGTCTGACTCTATAAATGGACTTTAAGAAAGACTCAACTGACGAATATTTCACTATAAATACTTTCCAATAAATTGTCTATCTATGCAGATACTTAGATCTCACCAGGACTGGAACGGAATTCATATTTTCATGTGCCATTAGAGGTATTACGTAAATTCATTTCTGATTTGCATAGATCGGCCATTTATAAAGCACACACCTTTTGACACCCAGAATCGGAGCTTGAAATGAGCAGAAGCATAGAAGCAGAGATTTATGAATTTCATGATAATGGTTGATTCTGATAATATTTTGGTAGATTACATTTTTTTTACTTAATCGACATTTTAAAAATCTAATAGTAAAAACATTACATTTTTTTTTTATTTTACGCTTAATAAATACCAAGTGATTTGTATTTTCCGTCTTTAATATTAAGAAGGTAATGTAACGGAATCGAAAGTGAATTATTGATTGTTCATAATTTGCTAACAATGGAAGCCATTCAGTCTGTTCAAAGATTCTGCTCCTAGCTGCTCTAAACCATTCTAGGTAGAAAAATTCAATCAAATTCTGACAAACAATTAACTTCTGGCCAACAAATACCATGTAATCTGATCAACCATCCACTTCTGGCCGACAAATGACATTTAAAAATTAACCATCAACTTCTGCCCAGGCGCTTAAGGTTAAGAAGAACGCAATTTGGCTGGGAAAGGATTATCTTCTATTTATTTCATCGTTACGTAATCTTCTTGGGAGTTCAATCTTTATGCGGATTCCGTCAATAACTCCTGAAAAAAAAACACAAAACAAAAACAAAACCTAAAGTTAAAAATAAAATATAATATATAAAAAATATCTTTATCAATAAAACTAGACATTCCAGCTTTATTTAATTTTGCATAAAAAAGTAGTTTCAATTTTCTTATCTTGACCTGGCCATTTAATGGTTGATTCGCACATGTTGCTTATAAAATATATCACGGCGAATCTTAAGGCAAAAACTACGTAAAGCCAGATCAAACCTATCTGTTATACCTCTATTGGAGTAGGCTTTATGCCCTGTAAACCAAAGAAAGAGAACCAAATGAGTTTCCATGGAATACGTTTTTTTTTTTTGGTATATTTGGTGTATTCTGCGGATGCGAACGTTGAGAACTGCTCTACCTAGCCTTGTATACATCAATCAACGATCAACTAATGCGGCAATAAGTGATAATTTTTTTCACAATACAATTATTCCAACGGAAAAATTTGCGCCATTTTATTTCTTTAAAAAAATTTGAAAAAGTGTGAATTTTAATTTCGAAATCGTAGGAGCGGTTTTTAAGTTAAACGATTTTACTTTAATAATTTTTTTCAAAAATTAAAAAAAAAATAATTTAGGAATGCAAATTTAAGCAAAAAATAATCTACATTTAAAAAACAAATTAAAAAAAAATCGCGTTTTCAAATATTGATTTTTGGAAAAAAATTAAGAAAATTATTAAAAATACAAAAACAATAGTTTTCGAAAATATTTGAAAATAAAATTACTAAGGCTAACAATATCTTCCTGGCTATCAATTTTACTTGAAAAAAAACTGGCTCTATGGGAGGTACCGTTTTTAGCCCACCACCCTGATTTTTTTTTCACCAAAACATAACCTACACATACATTTAGTACACTGATTTTTTTTATAAAAATTCTTGGAGCCGTTTCCGAGAAAAATAAGCTTTTACTTAACGGTTATATGACAGGTCCCGTTATTATTTGGGCTAAAAAAATGAAAAAATCCTCTGTAGAATGTCAAAATAACCTTGTTCCAATTTTTAAGACAATTGGCCAAACCGTTTAGGCTGTAGTTCAATATACATGTGTAGAGACGGACAGACAGGCAGAATTTTTCCAGTAATTCAAATACGTTTCACATTCATTGCAATGTCATATTTGATAGTTAGATTTAGGATGTTCTGAATGTGTTGCACCGGCCTATTTCAGGAATCTTCATTTCTACCATTTTTAGAAGGACCACTCAAAATATTGGACACCTTTTTCGTTGGCTGCAATAATGCCAGCAGAAGATTTGGAAATACAATACAATGTTGTCAAATCGATTGCATATCTTAATTCAGACCAACAAAACAAGTTGTAAAAGGTTGGAAAATAAAAGGCACGACTGGGTCGCACGTACTTGCTCCCGTGTGTTAATCCTTTTTAGGTACAGGCGTCTTTTTGACAAAGATTTAATTTTATTTTTTTTTGACGTTGTGGTTTGAAGCTCGAACGAACATGCGTCACGATAAAGGGATAAACACATAAATATATAGGACTGTTAGCTTTTGCAGTTTTTTAATGTGTATTATCTTTCCACTGCTTACTGTTTATAATATAACTTGCTAATAGAAAGATATAAAGGACTTTTTTCAGTTTAATTTTCATTTTCATATACTAGCAGTAGGGCAATAATGCTAGGTATAAAGATACCTATATAGGTCCCAATAAGAATAATTTACTTTTTGAAATTAAATTAATTAAAATAGCATAATTATTTTTGATGGATCAATAAACGTATGGTGTGGGTAGGTATTAATGAAATTTACTAAGGATATTAGGTACCTCTACATATAATAAGGTTGGAAGGAAGGTGGGTACTAAAATTAAGATACACATTCCAACTACTGTTAAGCGAGTGGGTACAGAGACGATATTAAAAGTTAACACAGTGGTTTTGTTTATTTATAGGCAGGTGTAAACTTTTGTTTTCTCGATTGAAATTTTTGCATTCAGTAGTGATTGAATTTTGAATTGAATTGAATAGTTTTTTTATTTGTTAGTTGTTTTTGTGTGTTAAAAATAGGCTTCCTTATTTATTCTGTGTGCTTTTATGATGATAAAATGCTTTAAAATACGTAGTTATGTATGTAGGTTGTCACCTTCTTTTATTTGACTAATGGCTAGGGCTTAGCCGAGCAATATGAACAAATATTCAAACAAAATATTTTTTTAAAAAAATTATTAAAAATTAAAAAAAAATGTTTTTTGACAATTTTAATAAGCAATATTATTTAAATCATAAAACACTACATATTTTGAAAATTTCATCAAAATCCGTTAATAAGTTAACGAGAAAGTCTGATTAAAAAAAAAAAAACCGGTCATATGGGAGGTACCGTTATAAAAGTTTTTCTGAAAAAATCCATTAACTAAAAGAAAGATTTTGCATAGAAAACATCATTCTGAAAGTTTTATCAAATCGTAGGAGCCGTTTTCGAGAAAAATAAGTTTTTCATTAAAAGTTATATGCAAGATACCGTTAGTTTTGGAGCTAGAATGCCACTTCCAAAAGCTGTGGAGTAGAGCACTCTAAAAATACTATATACCAAGTTTGAATCAAATCGGCCCAACCGTTTAGGCTGTAGATATCGATACAGACAGACAGACAGACAGACAGACGGACGAAATTTCCGGCCCCACTTTTTTTGACTTCTCTATCATCGTAATGTCATTTTTGATTGCTGGAATTTTTTTTTTACGAATGCATAACTTGCCTTATAGTCCCTATAAATCGCAAGTAAAAAAACTTGATAGGAAATAGCATACATAACCAACTTTTTAAAATGTAGTCGTTAGATATAGTGCAATCTCAGTGATTTTTCACCAACTCTACATCAGATTTTCTTAACTCAGCCAATTGTAAAATAGGCTTTTAATATACCATAATGCTTACGATCTTCAACCCTAAAAAAACACTAGATAAAAAGCAACATCATTAACAAGGTGATGAAAGAAATTTATCAAAGGCGGATAAACAAAGATATAGAAAACTCTAGAACTAACCAAGGCTAGAGGGATGGTAGCTACTAGCCTACGCCAACGATATGGAAATAGTCGGAAGAACACAGTGCAGTACCAGTATAGAAGTATAGTAGAGAAACCTTACATGCAGTCATGGACAAAACATCACGACAGTCAGGAACTATGAAATTATTAAGGCTTAAACTTTCTTAGGCCAGCAAATCTTCGAACACCCTCGATGTACAGCGAAGTATGGGTAGATCGAGTGGTAGAGGGCTTCGAACAACTTAGGGTGCAAAATGGAAGCAGTGAGCTAGAGAAGCAAGGCCTATATCCACCCCGACTTAAGTGCCAGCTAAGCGCTGAGATAAGTTAGATGAACAAAGAAACTTTTAGTTCACCAATTTTTCCAGAAGAATAGAAGAAAAATTTTTTGATAAAAGACTTAAAAATATAATCCAGTCTAAGTATGTTCAGTTCATGCTTATATTTTCAGTGAAACCTATGCTATTTTTGATTGAACCCAACTATCATATTTCAAAACGTTCTTTTTTCAAAAATATGGATTAAAAAAACAAAAAACAAAATAATAATTCAAGAATCATCTTATCATCATGGAAATTACGGATTTCAGATCCGTGTTTGATAAAAAAATTAATTTTTGAGAACCTTCCACTGGTTCTTAATTAAAACAACAGTATTAACGTTATAACATAAGTTTTATTGTATGACCTACAACTTTGAGTGCACGACCGAGAGTGAGTACACCTTAATTTGTTAGTTATAATTTCAGTTAAGTCTAAACTGCAGAATTGCAGTTCCCACAAAGTTAATATTCTTAATATACTAAACTGCAGAATTGCAGTTCCCACAGAATGGGTAGCCTTGAACAATCCCAAGCATGCTCGCTGGGTCATCGCGCTTATGCTGGTTGTTGGGTATCGGAAGGCAGGAAGCGCGTGGAGTTCGTTGTTTATTTTTATGCTGTGTAGCATTTCCGATCGTGGTAACTTGGAAGTACTTATGTATATTCAAAAATTCAATACAAAATCTGGAATTCATAGCATACGTCATTAATTATTGGAAAAAAAATAGATTAGATTAGATTAGATTTTATTATCCATTTCACAAAAATATACATTTTTATAAATACAAAAATCGTTAAGCATGGCTTATGCCGTCTGCTCGATTGACAGTTATGTTATGTTGTTATAAATATTATCTATTTTACAAAAATTCACAAGATAGATAACGTAATTAATTAGTGTTTCAAAAAGATACATTATTTTTTGCAATTTTTTTTAAATTTATTGTTAATTCATATTTTAAATAGTAAAAAATTGTAAAAAAAAATTTTTTTTTGGTTTGCTTTAAAAGGCTTCATTCAAAATTTGATTCTTATACGATATGGCTTTTCTATAAAAGTTGTAAGTCTGTCATACGTCATTTTCACAGTTAAGGATTTCTAGTACTTGTTTTCCAGTTAAGAGGTTACTTCCAGGGAAGGATCTTCTTATTTCTTTTAAAACAGGACATATACCTATGAAATGCACGACGTCTTCTCTCACGGAAAGATTGCAAAGACTGCAAATGATTGGTAGGTCTTTCCGGTGCGGAATGAAATTGAATTAAAGTAGCTCGCCTCTCATTTTGAACATTGCTGATATTATCTTTTGGCTATTTTCAGACCGAAAATAATTTTTTTCTCACAGATTGTCTTGCAGTGAAGTACACTGTAGGTTTCCCTATGCACGGAAGCAGTCGCCTGGTTTATACAGTCTAACCTGTGTTTCTCATCTACTTTTGATATAAGGTCGTATAGTACATCCTCAACTTCCCTCCCGACAATACCTTGTACAATCAGGTTAAAGGCCAGACCACAGTAATCTGCAAGCTCCCTCAGTTTCCCAAAAGTACAGACTCCCTCTTCCGATTATATACAGACTTATTATTTTTGGGAAGTCTTTCGTCTGAAATTTTTAAGACTTTCAAAATATAATCGATGTGCATTTTGAGTGTTTTAATAAACAGCGGTTGCAAATTGGTTTCAATAGTCAGCATGTAGTTTGGCGTATTTCTCGGCAGCAGAAAACATCTTTTTTTAGGAAAAATCTTAACAGTTTTTTTACCTTTTCATACTTCTCAAAACCCCAAGCTTGCGCAGCATACATCATCATAGATTCAGCAACTGATATGAAGACTTTATACTTAACGTTATGTGAAATAAGTTTATTTTCAAAGCATTTCTTCCATGTAGCACATATTGCACTTTTCGCTTTTACAAGTTTATATTTTAAGTGTGTTTCCATATTCAGATTGTTTTTAATTGTAACACCAAGTTATTTGTAGGCTTTTACAACTTGGACTGGTTCGTTGTTCAAATGCCATTTTCGTTCATAGCGACTCTGCCAGAGCCATTTTTAAACACCATCGCCTTAGATTTGCTTAAGTTCACCGTCAAATTCCACAACCTGCAGTACATATCTAGACGGTTGACCATAAGTTGCAGTGTTTGAGGTGAGTAAGCAAATAGTACAAAAGGTTAGGACTCAGGGTGCAACCTTGTTTAACGCCCATTGTTGTACCTCTCCGTTCCACACCACTGCATTGTTTCCTTCGTACAGCTTTTCTAAGGACGACATTCCCGAGTTGTAAAGCTTGTAAAACAAAGCCCTCCTATCAATTGTGTTGAAAGCAGCCTTGAAGTCAACGAAAAATACGTATAGCTTTTTATTTTGTTCTAAAAAAATATCCCGCAATAGTTCTTAAGATACATATGTTGTCAATAGTTGAGTAGCCACTCCGAAAACCAACCTGTCATTCCTTTATCATTTTATTTTGGCTTATCCATCTATAAAAGCGGTTAGTTAAAAGAGATAGAAGGTATTAAGAAAGGAAATTCCTCGATAGTTGTTTCGATCGGATATGTCTCTTTTTTATGGATTGGGAAAATGATCGCTTCCTTAAACTGATGTGGTATTCTTCCAGTTCTCAATATATAAATGAATGCCAACATTCATAACCATTTTATGTAAAATCGAAAGTCAATTACTGCAAAACAGTAAAAATCATTATTTTACATAATTTTATTTGCCTGTTTTAAAACGACTGCAGCGATTGTCGATAAATCAAAATTTTCGAACAATAGTTGCCCACATCATTGACGACTTCGCATTTAATATTGTCCTCGAAGTTAAAACCAATGTATTTGGTTATAAAGGTTGTCATAGCAAATTTAAAAAAAAGTAATAATTCATAGCTGACCGCAAGTCAAAATAAATAAAAAAAAAAACTGCATTCAGTTTAAAAAAGGAAGTTTGCACGTGCAAAGCTTTATAATTATGTCCCATGACTGGAACTTTAAAACTACTTGGGTATGGAACTCACACAACGAAAAAATGATAATTCATTTTTCTCGATTGTCTCCTTCTTTATTTTCCCGTCCGTCTCCCGTCCTGTATCAAACCATGTGTCCCAAGGATACTTCTTCTTGCCTTATCTAATAAAGTTCACAGACAATGAAAAAGAGAATAATTACCTTCGATTCTTGCTTTATTGATCCTGAAGGAGGTCCTGCCGCTTACTTTTATTCTATGCAATGGATAAGATAAGATATTGAAACCATTCCATAAATCGTGTTTAGGATAGAGTGGTAAACAATTGATCGTTACTTTAACGGCTGGAATTAAATTTATTGCTTTAAATTTGACTAAAAATATATAAATATGTTTTCGTTCCCATTGAAATGTATTTCAAAGATTTATTTATTTAATTACAAATTATAAAGGACGTAGAGAATTGTTGTATGTATTATGCATTGGTTTTTTGTATTGATAATAATTGCTTGAATGATTATTATACTTTTGCCAGGAGTGAGATGAGTAATGAGACATGGTTGTTCCTTCGTGTGGAAAAATAAATTATGTAAAAGTGTAAGAAGTAAAATATCTTGGTTCCTGATGGCTATATCAGTTTCTATTTTTCATCCGACATTATATTTACTGCTTTGGTCAGAGCCAGATGAGATTTGCACTACCAAGATGGCTTTTTGATATAAGCCTATAGATGTCCTTCATTGTTTAACGTTGCACCATTTCAAATGGAAGGTTTTTTAGGTGTGTGTAAAGACCTTTTTTTGATTACACAGAAAATTTGAGTCGAAGTATACAAAATATTATACCAAGGAGTTCCTGCATTATATTTCCAGAAGTTGTAACTTCTTAATCAAGCTAATTCGAAATCAAAATTGCAAAAGCAATGATTTTGACTAATGGCCAGATTATGTATCGGCGATTGGGAAGAAAATGTCTACTATATGCAGTTGGCCACTCCATATATCTGATAATAGGAACCGAATGGGACTTTTTAAACGAGCTAACCAGTTTTGGTGATTACAATAAGTAGGATAGTTGCAGTCGATATGTGTTATTGAAATGATTGGCCAGCAAGAGTTCAGGACATATGTTGGGTAGGTAAGCCAGCTGCGAGTAACAAATGCAAGACACAAATTTAAAATACAGTTAAAAAAAATATAAAACAAAGCACAAAAAGTACTTCTAAGCAAGTCATCTTCATCATCTTAGAATAAGATGAGTAAACACTTCATTTAGAATGAAAATTTTAAACAACACTCTTCTTGCTTTTCATTCAACAAAGTTCTTTGGATTTATTCAACGATTTCCATTGCATACTATTAATAAATCTCTGCATTCGCCCAGCCAACTTGGTACCTATTTCTTTGACTAAAATAATAAAGACCCAACCAGCCAAACCGCACATTCGTTCGGCATCGGTTCAACATAACAAATAACATGGATAAATATAATATTTATGCACCCTAAAATTACAGCGTAAGCCTCTTTCTCGCACGCCATCCACATTTCAGCATGAGTGTCATAAATAGTGCCGTTAGTCGCAATTTAAATCAATTTTCCTTCTCTTGGCTGATTATTTGCCAAATTGCTATGATGAATGGCTTAAGTAGGCTGGCTGACGTTCGTGGCAAACAAATTCCTTTAGCATCAATTATCCACCTTCGCGAAGTATAAATGTTGCATTTAGACGGCTTATTAGCAATACAATAATATCCCAGCCACCATTTTGTTTTATGAAAACATGAAACACCGTTATTCGTGTTCTATGTTATGAACTAGCGGAGCTAAAAATTCCAATTACCCTTTATACCTTGTTCAATGATAAGGACTACAACACTATGCTGTTGCAGGGCTAGGACGAGGCATGATGGACAAGGTATATTAGTGAGCAAACGTTTGACGCAGTCAATCGCGTAACTTGCGTTTTTTAATAGAAGCAAGCATGGGTCTATGTTTGTACTACATATGTTTGGTTGGGATAACATTGAGTGTTTATGGAAATAAATTTGCATGGAAATTACGCTTTTCATGTAGTTAGCATCCATGGCAATGCAGCCAAATTAATATAAAACAACAAAGAAAAACAAAAAACGCTTCCCGATTACGTGCAGGAAAAGCATGACCATGACGAATGGTCAGGGATTAAAACGGTGCAAAGTAAAAGGTTTATTTCTGCGAAATAACAATCTCCTGCCAGCTTGACCGCGCGCAATGGTAGGGACGAAAACACCGTTCTAATCTTAAGGCTTCTCCTTTCAACAAGGGACTACCAATGTACTAGCCTTGGTGTTTAAGCAAATCGATGGCGGCCGCAGGGGCAGCGTGTATAGTATCTACGTTCCAGAAATTTGCGAATATTTTCGGTCATAAATTTACTTTCCTTGTGGCGCAAATCTTTTGGGGGAGATAAATTAATTCATATTTTTGGCTATTTTCATAAAGAGGGATCAATTTTGGAAATTTAATTAGCGTGAAGGATTAATTTACATATTTTTGTAGATCAGGTGCGAATTTGTGTGTGTTTGTTTTTAAGTGACCAGTTTTGCCATTAAGGGAGGATATAAAAGAGATTAAGGATGAAGCTTGTGTTTATTGTGGCTTCTTATCCCGGTTATTATAAAATTTGTTTTACACATTTCTTAGGAAATTTTTGAGGCAAGGACACATAACAAACAAACCTCCAGCTACGCATCAATTTACATTTAAGGCTCTCCAACAGGAACCGTGAATTTTCCAGGAATACAAATTGGGCAGTTTTTTTTAACCCAATACCTCGAGCGATGGTGTCATTCGTCTATTTCGAGAATAAACCGGAAATAGCAAGCGCTTAGGAGCGATGATTACCAATTTTTGTGGCTCAAATTTTACCATATGGACAAAGACGATAGTGGCTTCAGCAAGACAATTTTATACGAATAACGTGACGCTAAACATTCTCATCATCTACCCGCCATAATTAAAAAAATCTTGTAAATGTTAGCAACTAAACTCCTTATCAGCACGAATGCCAACAACCTGTTTTGTAGTGGCACCTTTATACAAGCCTTACAGAATTTCTACAGAATCTTAATGAAAGCCCAGGATTTGTTATGAAGTTTTACAATAACAGTTACTATTATATTAAGACGCTTTGTTAGAAATGTGTATTTCAAATAAAAACAGGAAATTGTTTTTAACTACATCTTCGATTTTAATTTTTTTTAAACTTTGATGAACATTCCGATTTATAATTTCTCAAGCGAAAAAAATTTATTAGCCCCATAACGGTAACATAGCATACAATACTCTGTTGTGTTGTAATGCTGGAACCATTAAATTCCTAACTGCAAATAAATTTCAAAAACGAACACACTTCGTTGAAACAACACACGTTCAATACACGTCGGTTAGATCCTGTGAACCAAATGGCAAAAGAACTCCTTGAAGCGTTGAAAATATTTTGGCGAGAAAGCCTATGAAGTTACTGAAACAAATTGTCTGTATTAAATAAAAAAAAAAAAAAACAATACTACACCTAGATACACAGCATCATAGAGTTGCCTCTATGGCTGAAAGCTGGAACGTGGCACCCAACCGACACCCCACAAAAGTCAATGTTGCGTAGGTAATATTAAGTAATTTAAACGCAACTTTTAGGGCATTTCCATATGGAATATTCCTAGAAGTGTATGAGCATTTTGCGGTATCGGAATTTGGGACCATGTTTCGATTTAGTGGTTTGAGGTGAAATTATTTTCAAACTCAGTGTTCTGATTTGAGGATAAATAAGTTGAGATACACTCTTGATAAATGAACATGTTTATATGAAAATGTTTTCTTTTAATTAAATTTTAATTGTTCACATCAAAAACGATGTTCAACAGTACATATAACTGAAAATTTAAAAAACAATTTTTGAATGCACGAATGATTTTCATGAATTTTAATTCTTTTGCAACAACTTGAATTAAGGTTACTGAAAATTTATTTAAATAAACAATTAACAACAATATTTTCCCATTAAGAAATCTTTTACAAACAGTAATTGCTGATTTTTTCAGCAGAAACAAAAAAAGAAATTAATAAAATTGTACCAATATTATAAATGTGTATACTTGGATGTTTCTTCGGCATTCACACCTCAATGACTTATCGGATTTGCCTTAAATCTAGTAGGAAGATGTATGTACTTGAAGTGCTGGACTGAAAAATACATTACATTTTACTCCAATAAAACGCACGGTGACCGTGCAAGAGGCTTAAATGTGAAATTGTGCTTCCATGCCTTAACGATTGCACGAATTTGGGAAGTTTGGTGGTTGGGTGAGTTAGGAGACCAATCAAACTTTTAACACAGGCTACTTTATAACCCGAAAAAATGCAGAGTTCCTGTGGGAAAAATCCGAATACTTTTCTTTAACGAACAAAAACTACAATTACAGTAGAAACAAAATGTACAAACAAAATGATTTTTATTTTTTTATTTAATTTAAAAAATAAAAATCATTTTGTTTGTACTGTAATTTGTTGTAGTTTTTGTTCGCTTTACTTACCGAATTCGTTTTATCTGAACACAATTCTGAAGTTCATGCAAACGAAGTCACCGATAGAACAAAGTACTTATGTAATTTATTTCAGTGAGACCGCACGAATGCACGAATGTAATGGACAAACTGCAAGTAGCTGCCGATATCTGAACTGAAATCCCATAAGGTCGGTGGAGAGGATTGACTAGAAAACGAGATGCTTTTCACATCAGCTGCATGTCATTATTTGGTTAGGTGTATATGAAAAGCAACTTAGTATTAAAGGATATTTCTCCTGCAATTTGTCAACAAATCTACAATCTACAATCTACAAATATTAAGGAACTCGTGTAAAATCTACAAAATGTTCATTAATTTTCACCCAATAATTTTTTGAACTAAAATTCATAATTTAGCCAGGCTATCTTCGGGCCTAATGAATATTTTATATAATTTCACTTTTTTTTTTTTTTTTTTTTTTTTTTTTTTTTTGGAAAAAAGCTTTTCACAATTCAACTTTAGCTAGACTTTTGCAAGCTAATAGACCTTTAAAAAAGTAAAGCTTCAACAAAAAAATGTATAATAAAACGAAATAGGTGCAAAAACTTCCGAGGACAGGATGCTATGATATATATGACGCTACAAAAGTAGAGCGACAGAGACAGCAAATGACGCCATATTTCTTGCCGCCCTTTTGACATTTTTCTTTAGTAAGGTTTGCCATTTTATGATAGAAAGATATACGAGCCAACAACGAGTCGAAATTATTAAAATTTACTACCGAAATTTGGAGTCAGTGGCCTCAACGTTAAGAGCGCTACGTCCAAGTTATGGTCGTCATAATCGTCCTAGCAGATCAACAATTGAGCGTCTAGTGAAAAAAAATTGAATCCACAGGCACAGTACAAAATGTTCCCGTGCCAGTGAGACAAAGAAGTGCCCGTAGTGTCGAGAATCTTGCTGCCGCTGAGGCTTCAGTTGCAGAGAGCCCAAATGTGTCTCTCACACGTCGTTCTCAAGCGTTGGGCATATCTGTGACGTCGTTGTGGCGAATTTTGCGAAAAGATCTTGGCCTGCATCCTTACAAGATTAAATTGACGCAAGAACTGAAGCCGCTTGGCCATCAGAAGCGTCGTATGCTCGTGAGTTGAAAATGATTCGGATTTTCATCGAAAAATCATCTTCAGCGATGAGGCTCATTTCTGGCGGAATGGCTTCGTCAATAAAGAAAATATGCGGTATTGGTCAGGTAGCAATCCACACGTACTCCATGAGTCATCATTGCATCTCGAAAAAATTACGGTTTGGTGTGGTTTGTGGGCCGGCGGCGTCATTGGGCCGTACTTCTTCCGTGATGATCAAGACCGGCCCGTAACTGTGAATGGGGATCGCTACCGTTCAATGATAACCGAATATTTTTGGCCCCAATTGGATGATATGGACTTGGAGGACATGTGGTTCCAAGAGGATGGCGCCACAAGCCAAACAGTGAATGTCAAACTCAATTTATTGGAAACCAAGTTTGGAGAACGTGTTATCTCACAAAATGGTCCAGTCGCTTGGCCGTCTCGGTCGTGCGATTTGACGGCTTTAGACTATTTCCTGTGGGGTTACGTCAAGTCTATGGTCTATGCCAACAAGCCAGCGACGATTGATGAATTTCGTACGAATATCGAACGTGAAATTGCAGCAGTATCGAACGATTTATGCTTAAAAACCGTCGAAAATTGGGTTCAGCGTCTGGACTTCTGCAAGCGAGTCCGTGGTGAGCATGCAAAAGGAATCGAGTTCCATACATAATGGCATCAAACGTACTTTCACAGGAATAAAATTGATATCCAAAACCGTTTTTCTCTTATTGAAAAACCCTTTATTACCTCAGTCGACAAATTTGAATTCTCCTCCTTGTTCCTGTAACCAAAATACACCCATCATCACTTAGAAAAAAAACTTAAGCGCACACATAAGGACATTTAATTTAACTCAAGTGAAATTCATATTCGAATGGGAGTCCCTTTCTTTGAGGATAATTTATGACTTTACTTAATGTTTGGTAAAATCTACTGCTGAAAGTTCTTTTTACTAGCACTAGTGTTAATGGCTTGACTTTTACGACTATGGTTTGATTTTTTTTTTTGCTAAAAGAAAGACACACACAAAACTAAACACAAAGTCTTTGTTTGGCATAAGTATAAGAAAGAAAGTTTCAACAAAGGATATTTGGAAAAGAAAGTCAAAACTAACGTTGTCGGCTTATTGGCGTAAATATTTCCATGTTTGCTAGTAAACTAGGCTTTTTGGGAAGCTTCTCAAACGTAATGCTGTCACTATGGAAGACTTTTTACATCAGGACTGGAAGAGTTATTATATCAGGACGCTTGAAATCAGTTAGAGGAAGTTTTGTTTAGTATTTGTATGCAAGCTTGCCTTATACAAACTAATTTCGAAATCAGATTAAAAAGTTGAGAAATTTCTTCGAAATTTCTTCTGCATTCTTGCAGATTAACATCACACACACAGGAATGGTTAAGAGTATAAGTCACTAGGTCTTGGCTCCTTAAGGAGCCTCATCTAACATCTTAAATATAAAAATTACTCCAAGAACCTTACACATACCCTTAAGAAAATTCAAGAAATTGTTAATTGATCAATTTCTGTACCTTTTCATCTCAAGGATGACCTAAACAAAAAAGAATAAATAGAATTTTGCATTTGAGTCACGAACTCCGATAATAATCTGTGATCGGATGAAAGCTTTAGATACTTTGGTGTCAGTCCCTTTCACAAAAATACAAACATTAAGAAAAACAACTGCAACAATTTCAATAAAATTCCCAAAACAGACTACATTCTAATTCTATAAGGACCTTAAAAAGGGAAAGAAAAAAAACATGCTCCGCATTTATGATAGCATAAATTAATAGGGCGAAAAGGTCAATTATAATAATTTTTATTCTCGTCAGGTAGTTTCGACAAAATTGTGAAATTGGATGAATTTTTTTTTTATATTTTTTCGTTGGCTATTAGGAAATTGTCCTGGGATTAAGTGACATGATACAAAGCTCATTTTAATGCAAAAAACAAATACGTGCCTTTAGGAATCTATTGTCTGTCGGCGAAATAATGACCATATGAGAAAAAGGAGATTTTGTTTGATATTTAGAAAGGAATACCTTGCTGTGCCTGCTGAAGCAAAAATCAGGATAAAATGAAAATAATTAGAGAATTTAGAAACAGTATGGTCTGTTACATCCATACATCCTAGGATCCAATTCAGGATCAATTTTGAAAGCAACTCTTTGAAAATGAAACAGACTGATTAAAACTTGAAAATGTTTTTCCTCTCCTGGATAAGGATTTATGCTTTCTCTATATATTTATTAACATTTAACTATTTTCATTTAGGGTTTATGATAAGACTTACCCATAGATACAAACAAAACTCTGAAGTCAACGAATATATTGCCGCGAATTGACTCAATAAATACAGTAAAATAAATTTTGAAATATTAATACACAACTTCTACGAAAAATAAGAGTTCTGAATAAATTCCAAGTTTATGGGAAACCAATTTTCTGTAGTTTGCTGTTTTAAGCAAAATTTCATTTTAATGGAAATTTGTATCGTTCTTACTTCTTACTAATATATAATATGTATAGATCTTCAGAACATAATCATCATCATCACATTAAAGAATCATTAAACAAGACATTGTCTCTGATATTAAAAAAAAAAATCAATTGAACTTCTTTGTCGGCCATTTAAATTTTGTTAAAAGCATAGAACAGCCAGAGCAACATCCAAGGCTAAACCATCAAAGTATTTAGCCACGTGTCCTGTTTTTTTTTTTTTAGTGCGTGTCTATAGTATAAGAATTTCACATTTGCATAATTCATTAGTTGAGAAGGTACTCAACCAGGAACACCCCCAAATTGTGTTCACGCGAGAGCCTACCAAACTGAAATTAAATTAAACGATGCGGTTGAAGGTTTACTCCTGAACAGCCTATAAGTATACTGTACAAGGGTTTTTGTTTGTCCTTAGAAGAGTCTTGTGTCAGCCTTAAGGTGTGTGCATGATTATTTGCATAATTATTTTGGGGAGCTGCTGTTGATCTGACACTATAGTTTGGCGGTTAACGACAAATAAATCTTTAGCATGCCACCTTTTATGTGGTATATATGGGATAATGATAGAGGGTAGGTGTTGTCAATATGGATATGAATTAAAGAAATTAAAATAAAACAGCCATCAGGTTAACCAACAAGTATAACTATTTTGATTTTTTTAATTTTTGTATTATATTTTTTCGGATCTTTCCTAACCGACGACGATTTCTTTGAACCATAAGTTTTCGACTATTTGCCGAAATGCAACAAAAGTTGTGTTTTTTTATATAAATGATTTTTATTTTTCTTTAACTTATATATATCTACTTAAATACTAGACGAAAATCTTTAAACTAGCTAAAACTATCTTCTTAATTAACTTACTGGCCTTAGGCCATTTTTTTATTTATTTATAATTTTAATTGCCTTTCGGCCTAAAACAAACTTAAATTTATCTTATCCATATCGGGTTTTATTTTTCACCCAGAAAATTAAAAAAACTGGGTTTACTTTATCGTTTTCTTAATCTATCTTAAATTACTTAAAAACTAACTTAAAATAAACTAAAACTAAACTTAAAATAACTTAAAATAAACCTAAAATACTTAAATTAAGAACAGCCACACCAAGCTTTATATCTTTTTTTTTAAGTTTTGTATTTTTTTTTTTTATATTTGTAATGTAGGTCGGCCATAGGTGACATTTCTTCTATGTCTATTGAAAATATCGGGTTTTACCTGAGCCACCAAAATTGGTTTACCTGGTCAAGGGCTTAATTCCTATCCCTACGTCCCTACTGAAACAGAGGTGCTCTGCTTCGCTCCCAGTGACTATATCTCTGTCGTAAAGGAACCGCCTATCGACTTTTCTGCGGCCGACGTGGTAGATCAACGGAACCGCCGATCTATCCTGAATCAGCCCTCGACTATCAAGGTATAGGAAAGCCTCGGGCGGGATAAAACCACTCGAACGTGTGCTTTCAAAATATTCATCTTGGGGGTAGTAGGCCTCGAAGATTTGTCTATTACTTGAGGTCATCGCTCTTGCAATGTGTCCGCGAATGATCTTAATTAAAAGTTATCTATCCTATTTGTAATAGCGTTGTATAGAACCTCGTTGGAATATTAGTGTTTGTACTCCGATTCTGGTGTTCTGTAGAGACCGAGACAAATGCGAAGACATTGTCTCTCGAACATCCGAATCTTTTCCATTAAAGAAGGTGCAATGTTGAAAGACACAGGGCATCCGTAGGAAATCATCGGCCTGTTGAGGGCCATGTAGAAAATCGCTTTCAACATGCTATCAAGCCGGTTGCTATAAAATAACCGTCTTGTCAGGGCAAAACTCCCTTAGACCTGGCCAGAGCAGCCTCTTTATGTCGATTGAAATATAGATACTGATCCAACCAGATACCAAGGTACTTTACTACATCTTTATTCGCCAGAGGATTTCCATGTGGCCCAGCGATCACTAGCTTACGCCAGTTCTTTCTCGTATCCCTAGAGGCCCCAGTTAAAGACGTTTTAAACAGGATAGTTTCACATTTCTGAAAGTTAATTTTCAGCTTAAAATAATAACAGTATTGTTGAATTTTATCGAAATCACGTTGCAAGAGAATTCTGATGACTTCAACTTTTGGACTTGTTCTGTACGCAATAAAATCGTCGACATACGCAATTGCAAGAGGTAGACTCCCAATGAGATCGCTGGTGCAAATACTAAAGAAAACCGGCGAGTTCACCGCCCCTGTTGCAATTCACAAACCGTAATGTAAATTTCTTCATAAACCC
Source organism: Platycheirus rosarum (assembly GCA_963971375.1). NCBI lineage: Eukaryota > Metazoa > Arthropoda > Insecta > Diptera > Syrphidae > Platycheirus > Platycheirus rosarum. The sequence continues at coordinate 135,087,689 of OZ020508.1, forward strand.
AATACTATACATGAAAAGGGTCCTAAGAGCCTCTCTCTCACTGCCAATAATTCTAAACGATTTTTTAGTTTCCGTTGTAAGTCTCGCAGATTTCTCCTAGACAACATTGCTTCCTTAAATGCAGAACTGGTACAATTTTCCTTCTTGAACTTGTATCGCATACCTTCCCAGTCCTAGAGAACGGAGAGGAAGTTGCTGGTATATTTACTGTTTACTGCTTTAAGCAATACACATGATAAAATTTCGCATAGACTAAGAATTTCTTCTTATCTAGAAAACCATTTTAGTTTCAGATAAACCCTCTCCAATCCAGTATTAGCTAACTTCGAGGTCCACCAAGGAAGGCAATTAGGTCCTCTCGTTATTATCCACTATTAATGATACTGGATAAAAAGAAAAAAATTATAAATATTGGTTAAAACAACTCAAAACGAAAATATTCTACATATGTACATTAATCGGTGACTAGTCTCGCAAAATTAATTCCAAATTAAAAATTTTAAATATTTAAAATTTTCGCGGGACAAAACCAAGTTTTGCCTATCTCCATTGTTCTTTCTGTCTTCTTCATTACCATTGTTAAGAATCGCAGGAGACAGATCGGTCATCGGATTTCAGTTGTATCATGTAGCAGCATGAGCATGCAGCAGTTCAGCACCGCTCATCACTCAGCAGCAGTAGTGGTGTGGCTTTTCATCTTTAGTGCTCGTTGGTTACATCATCGGCAAGCCCTGTCGAATTGTTTTTTTCTGTTATCAATAAAAAAAATGATTAAATGTAGTTCGATTTGTGATCGTGAATGAAAGTGTCTTAAATTGTCGGGACCGCGAATCGGTACGGTTTACATATTAAATAAAATTGAAGAAGTTTTTGGAATTATTTCCGCTTTTTCTTTTAGAATGTATAGTTTGTCAATACATAAATTCGTTAAGTATGTACGCATAATGTGTTTTTTGCATTGCGTGTGTGTAAATATTTTGATATGAGTGAGCAGAGTAATATTTTTTTTTTGAATGTGTTCGTCAAAGTTACAACAGCAAAAGCATGTTAGCAACAGAATTATTAATTTAAGAATGTAAGTACTTTTTACTTGCGATTATAGGGACTATAAGGCAAGTTATGCATTCGTAAAAAAAAAAAAAAAAATTCTAACAATCAAACATGATATTACGATGATAGAGAAGTCAAAAAAAGTGGGTCCGGAAATTCCGTCCGTCTGTCTGTCTGTCTGTCTGTCTGTCTGTCTGTCTGTCTGTCTGTCTGTCCGTATCGATATCTACAGCCTAAACGGTTGGGCCGATTTGATTCAAACTCGGTATATAGTATTTTTAGAGTGCTCTACCCGACAGTTTTTAGAATTGGCATTCTAGCTCCAAAACTAACGGTACCTGCCATATAACTTTTATTAAAAAACTTATTTTTCTCGAAAACGGCTCCTACGATTTTGATTAAACTTTCAGAATGATGTTTTCTGTGCAAAATCTATCTTTTAATTTTAATGGATTTTTCAGAAAAAGTTTTATAACGGTACCTCCCATATGACCGGTTTTTTAAAATCAGACTTTCTCGTTAACTAATTTACGGATTTTGATGAAATTTTCAAAATATGTAGTGTTTTATGATTTAAAAAATATTGCTTATCAACATTTTCAAAAACATTTTTTTTTAAATTTTAATAATTTTTTAAAAAAAATATTTTGTTTTTTGAATATTTTGAAAACGGATATATAGATTTTTTTTAAAATTTTTCTCCTAGTATAAACTACAAATTTCTTAAAATTGACATACTAAAAAAAATTTTAAAATATGTTTTCGAAAAGTTTTTCAAAAAAAACATTTTTTTGAAAAAACTGGTCGAACGATTTTGAAATGAAAAATTCATAAAATAGAAAACAGCAAAAGAAATAAGATGGCTTACAACATTTTTTCCAAAAAACGTTATGAGTAGTGTTTTTTTGAATTCATAAATTTTTTTCCCCAACATTTTATTTCATATTGCTCGGCTAAGCCCTAGCCAAGCCATTAGTCAAATAAAAGAAAGTGACAACCTACATTACATACATACTTACGTATTTTAAAGTATTTTTCATCATCATAAAAGCAAAGAATAAATAAGGAAGCCTTTGATTAACACACAAAAACAACTAACAAATAAAAAAAACTATTCGATTACTACTGAATGCAAAAATTTCAATCGAGAAAACAAAAGTTTACACCTTCCTATAAATAAACAAAACCACTGTGTTAACTTTTAATATTGTCTCTATACCTACTGGCTTAACAGTAGTTGGAACACGTATCTTAATTTTAGTACCTACCTTCCTTCCAACCTTATTATAGGTACCTAAATCCTTTATAAATTCCATTGGTCCCATATTGGGACGTATAAAGGTCCCTTTACCTAGCATTATTGCCATACTGCTGATTCTGACGAATCTTTATGCCAGTTGTTCAAATTTTTCCATACCAAAATGAAAATTTAACTGAAAAAAGTCCTTTGTATCTTTCTATTAGCAAATTATATTATAAACAGTAAGCAGCAAGTGGAAAGATAATACTACACTAAAAAACTGCAAAAGCTAACAATCCTATATATTTATGTGTTTATCCCTTTGTCGTGACGCATGTTCGTTCGAGCTTCACCCCAAAACGATTCTAAGGAAGTTGCACGTCATACAAAAAATATTAAAATAAAATCTTTGTCAAAAAGACGCCTGCACTTAAAAAGGATTAGCACATAAGAGCAAGTACGTGCGACCCAGTCGTGCCTTTTATTTATTATTAAAATTTAGAAAAGTGGGACTGTATAACTGTTAGATTCTTAAAACACAGCACGATTGCGATAAATCCGGTGCCGAAAATTGATAACGGTTTTTTTATAGAGGGGTTAAATACAAGCATTTTTTTACCATGGGAGGTGGTCTATCCTGCCCCGTTTTGGAGGTAGGGGTGATTTTCGAAAAAAAAAACAAATAAAATAAATGGGAAAAACAAATATTCAGAAATAACGGCAACTCTTAAGATATATTACAATAACGGTTTTAAAAACCAGAAATCTGTTCTGAAATCCTACATTTAAATTTACTTATTTGTGTCAATAGTTTTCAAAATATTCGCATTCAAACTCAAAATTTTGATAAAAAAAGTAGAAAAAATGTTTGCACCAATTTTGTTCAAAATTGTGATATGGAAAATAAAATGTTCTTTCTGTGATCAATGCTCCTATTAATTCTGAATAAAACGCAAGAAACTTGAGAAAATTGAAAATAACTTACAGTACTTTTTTGATATATTTTTAATTTGCTTACATTGCCAGCATTACTGCGATGTTTAAAAAGTGAGATATGTATGGGGGGCATGCTTCACCCCTGCAAACCCTTGCTTGGACACGATTTGGATTTGGGGTATGTGCGAGTTTGGGTGTATGCTAAATTTCTTTTACAGGACGTAGAATGCACCTCCTCGTGGTGCATTCTAGGTAACGCTAAATTAATTGCTTTGCTTTACTTTCAAAGATAAACCTTCCTGGCTTTTAAAGCCGTTATAGTAATGTATTTTAAGTGTTGCCTTTGTTTTTTTAATATTTATTTTTCCACTCAAGACATTTTTTTTGGAAAATCGCCCCTACCTCCTAAACGGAGCGAGATAATAAAAAATACTTGTATCTAACCCCTCTACAAAAAACCGTTAATAATTCTTGGCGTCCGTCGGAGTTATCGTACTCTCCCCAAAAACATTTCTGATAGCACTTAAATTGTCACATATTTTTTAAAATGAATAGTGACTAGCACGTAATTTTTTATATATGTATTTAAAATTTAAGAAAAGTGGGTTAAATGTATAACTCGGTAAGATTTTTAAAAAAACATATAAATATTCTCATATCTTATAAAATTAATAGCGACTAAAGTAAAGTTGTAACAGAATATTATTGTTGGTTCGGGTAGGTAGTTTGTGAACTTGCAGTAAATTGACTTAATAAATATACTTTATCGGCAATTTATTAATTTAACTTTAAAACGAATAGCTAACAATTAAATTCGCCACATTTTCAATGTGCAATAAAAATGGGCACGACTGGGTCAGTAAGAACAAAATACGTCTTAAATAATAAAGAATTTATGAAAAAAATATTTCGAAAATTATAGGCTGGAATTTGATAAAATCCCGTTTTTTATTTTTAGTTAAACGTTAAAGTTAGTTAAAATTTGTGTAGATTTTGGTATGAAGATTTTTAGAGTTTATTATTATATAGCTGATTATTAAATTTAATTTAATTATAAGTCTTAAAAATATTTAATTTTCAAATATAAAATTTAATAAACTAGGTAATGAATAATAGAACAAAATAATTATTCAAAATTTTGGTATGCAGAATTAATTTGGCTACTTAGATCTTCTAATATATTAAATTTGACAGAAATTCAATGAACGGTTACCGAGATATTCGAAAATTACAAACCCGTTGTATAATAGGTTGCGTTTTTAGATTTTTCCGGTAAATTTGGGTTTAACCAAATGATACCTAAGATGTACTTGCAAAAATACTTTCAAAAATTTTCATTTAAATCGTTGGAGCCATTTTCGAGAAAAATAAGCTTTTCATTAACGGTTATATGGCAGGTACCGTTATTTTTAGCCCTAAAAATAAAATTCCAATTTTTTCTGAGGAATTTCAAAAGATACATACATACATACCAAATTTGAAGGCAATTGCTTAACGCGTTTAGGTTGCAGCTCGTTATACACACATACAAAAGAACGAAAGTAATTCAACAACTCTTAAATGGTTATGCTAATGAAAAGGGCTTATGCGTAAATTATAAAACTCTTAGCTTATTTTATTATATACGCACGATTATTGATAAGAAGATATTGTTGTAGTAGCATTTTTTGAGAAAAGTTACGGGAAACTCGTTCTAGTTCACGCCTTTTTCTACCGATGCCGATAAAAAAACCTTTTTTGACTTTTTCGATGAATCTATTATAACTAAAATTGATATTTAAATAGATGTACGATAGGTCAGGTAATGTTGCATTTCAATTTTATACCAGGGCAGGGGATTTTGTATTATTTTTTACAATTTTTCGAAAATCAACTTACAAAATCATTTTTTTTTTTTTTTGAAAATGGCTTGACAGTTTTTGTCTAAATATTTTTTTTAATGTTCGTTGTAATTGCGCTTACTTGCGAAATAGTCTAATATTTAATTCAATGTCACCAAAGAATAAGCAAAATAATAAGCAAAAATCAATGTGTGCAGCGTTCGCACTTTACTGCGAAAACAGTAGGTCTACTGCATTTTTTCTAAATTTTTAATTCTACTGCACCTCTGCGCTTTTCATAGATTCTACTGCGAATTTTCTCATTGAGTTGAAAAGCGGCATTGGTTATAGAAGTCAATATATAACAAAAAATCCAAACTCAAAAAAAAAGTTTCCTGTCATGTAAGTATATCCATGGTTTGGACTTTACTGTATAAGAAGTAGATCTATGTACTTCGCTTTTTATATACTTTCGAATCTAATCAACCACTAAAAATGCCGGGCTTTGCTCATAACCTATTTCGTACCTTAAATTTTGATTGAATAGCATTGCTTTTTTAAATCAAAAGATACCTGTGGGTTGCTTTTGCTTATTCCTTTTTTTAGTTTCATGTGTCAAAAGTGTCAATTCCAATTGTACTGCAAGTGACCACTAGACATATTTAAATGAGAAGCATAGAGATAGATTGCTAATAATGAAAAGCCCATTTTGGATTTACCAAAATTATTGCGTCTTCCAATTGGGTCATTACTCTAGCCCACCTTGTATAACATTTGTTTTTAATAAAACTATTGCAAAATATATGTAATTGAAATTCTACTGCTAAATTTTTCGTTTTAGTGCGGTTTTTTATATGATCTTCTGCGTAATGCGATTCCTCAAATCCCAAGCGTCACTTGTACCTACTCAGTTCATTTTGTGTCTTAAAGAATCTGGCCAAAAAAATAGAGACACGTAGAAAAAAATACGAAATTGCATTTTTTCTGTTCTACTGCCTTCTCTGTAATTCCTGCAACTTATTTGGGTTTTTGTTTGCAACACGAGGTCATTTTAGCTTGGCATAATGCGCGAAACAGATTGAACCAGCAACAGCAACAGCACCAGCAAACAGCAAACAGCGGCCGCCATTATTTTAGAACCAATGTATTTCAATTGCTCAAGTTAGATTAGACCAGCAACAGCAACGTCAACAGCGCCGTTAGACCAAAGTCCTAAATTTGCTGTTGCTGTTCCATTGCTACCAACTTTCCGCAAGTGAAATTCAGGGGCACCATACTGCAAAAGAAAACTTCGTATACTTTATTTATGACACAAAGTGTCAAACAGAAGCAAGAAGACGATGCTGGTGCTGGTGGCAATGTGTTTCAATTTCTTTGTTGGTCAGCGTGCTATTTGCAGTTGACGGTGCTGGTGTTGTCACTGGTTCAATCTGTTCCGCGCTTTAAAGTTGAAAAGCGATACGGGAAATCGCGAAAGCTCTCAAAAAAAGATGGCCGCCATCAAATATCACTCACATAGCACATAGAATAGACATTTTTTGAGTTGTCCAAGACTGAGTTTTTTAGTGAATATGTCATATGTTTCTTGGTTTTGTTAGAACTTATATAAGTATATATCTAATAAATGTACATATACCTATATCTTATGTTTGAAAAAAATGTTTTTGAACTTATCCAATCAATTTCTAACACATTCAACTCGCATTCTTCATCTCTTATTAACTGTGTTAAAGTTTGAAGCCATTAGAAATTATATATTTTTGATATACATACGCAATATTGTTATTTATTCTTTTTTATTAATTTAACAGGAAAAACAAAAATCTCTTTGCGTTAAATAATTCTAAGAACTCCCTCTCAATATTAACAGAATTGTAATTAGCTTCGCATGTGAAAGGAAATTACTTTTCCATTTATGAGGAATTTACCGGCCCAGATTAGATCAAGAGACTTCCTCCTTACTAGATTCGTAAACTATGACTTGGATCAGAATGCACACAAGTTAAATGAGCTTTTCAAGCGGAACTAATCAATCGAACATTCCCAACACAAATATGGAAAAGTATGTAATTTAATTAAGTGGAGGAAAAAGTTTTCTACATTATTATGTTTATGATAACACTTCGTAAAGATGTAGAATGTAGAAATAGCAAGGAAAAAATAGGAAACATAGTTCCATCAATTACGCCCATAGGGTGTAATTGAATCCAAGTAAAGATTGAAGTTAGAACTTTAATGAAAATACTTATAATGAGTTAATCAAGTGCATTGTGGAATATGCTTAGCACTTCCCTAAAAAAAATTTGCTTATGAATTAATGTTCAAGTAAAAGAGCAAGCACTTTCGAAATTAAAAGGGAGTTATTACAAAGTAAATTCAACAGAAATTGTATTCAAATGGTTCTCATTCTTCTTATCTAAATAAAAATAAAAAGACGTTTTGTGGTTTTTATCATTTCATTTAATTCTTAATTGTTCCTGTAGTTCTTTAATCAGCCTTCCTAAACATTATCTAGCAAGCATGAAAACAGCTTAAACTTATCAAAATAATTGATTTATTTGATGCTTTTTCCACATTTGCGATTTACGTGCCCCAATCTTCCGAAACAAAATTCAAATGACAATATAAAAAGTATGATTTAGTTGAGCTCTTACGAAACACGAAAATCTTTGAACTTCTTAATCTGAACTTCAAACTTTGTCTTGAGTGTCTCAGTGCGAGAAATAATTTTTACCTCAAAACAGCAATGTCTCTGACTTTTTTCTGCCTCCCTAAATTTCAATAATTTCTTAGTAGGTAGTTTTATGTGTTATATAACAAATCACCTCCTATTTCCCTTCTTTTGGGGTACAGGGTGATTCCTTTTTAACGAAAAAACTAAAAAAATCACAGCAACTTTTTGAAATTCAAATTTTGTTGAGTGTTGGCAAAAAAAGCGAAGATCTAGAGAGGACAATAATGTCGACGACGAAAAAAACGAGGAGAACGATACCGATATAAATAAATACTTTCACAATCATTCCTTTTTCACGTTGGAAATAATTCACCAGTTAAGTTAAAATTGTCTACGAAACTTTAAGCAGACAGCACGCAAGAAGGGTTGAACTTAAGACATGCCTAGCCTGAGCACTAAATTTTAATCCCAGGATATCTGAGTAAAAAGGGAGAGACCAGCAAGAAAGAAGGCATTCGAGTTTATGGTTTTACGTATCAAATTCAAATCCCAAGGCAAGATTAAAATAAATCTCTTCTCTCACCATGGAGCTGAAATGACGTGGAAAATCTTTGATGTGATTGTTGGCTTGAAAATCGATTTGGAAAAGTTCTTTTAAATATGTACGACTACGAGTGTGTTATGTGTATATTTGTGTAAAGTAAGAAGGCACTCCGCTAAACGATACCTCTATATTTATGTGAAGCCAAGCAGGACGAACGACACAATCATATGGAACCTGTTCATATTTCCTGTTCCCTGGAGGATATTCGGTTATTGGGATTTACATTTTTTGTTTTCTGCCTGATATAGCTCATAACGAAAGAAGCATTACACTCTATGGATGAAAGTACATAATAGAATTGAAAAGAAATTTACGCTTGATGGAGAACGTAGTAGAATATTAAAGTGCATTATGTTTTAGCTTTTGAAAGCCTTTATAGAAAATCAATTTATGTAGATAAGTACTTAAACAGTCGCTCTAGCTTTTTTCAGCATTTTTTTTTTAAATTACAATGTCTAGTGTTCTCCGATTGAATTAATGACAGTAGCTTCGATCGTTATGAAACTAATGGAGCTAGTGGCAAATTTGACAAAAACGTATTTTAAAAATTAATTTTCAATATATTTTTTAGGAAGAATTTTCCATATTATTTCATTTCATTATACTTCAATTCGTTCTATTGGGGAGAGTACGATAACTTGGCCGCCAGTAAACAGTAAACAGTAAAAAAACTAGTAGACATAGAACCATGCGGTTTTTTGGGTTCGATTAAGAACTGATTGATACATGGAACACTATAAGCTAATTTACAATTTCATTTAACAATTTTGAAAACAATCGGTCTAAACTTTTTTTCACGTTTTTTAATCAAAATTTGGATTTTAATTAAAATGCAGAGTTATAGAACAAACTTCTAGCTTCCAAATGTAGTATAGCACTTTGTTGTAAGTGTTGGTGTTGTTTTTAAAAAAAATTTAATTCTATCTAAACCATTTTTTCTAAACGTGCCCCTACCTCTTAAACGGGGGGAGATAGACCCCCCCATAATAAAAAGTGCTTCTTTTTTACCCCTTTTCAAAAACCCGCTATCAAATCTTGGCGGCCAAGTAATCGTACTCATGCCGTTCTATTTCATTTCATGTCATTTCATTTCGTTTTATTTCATCTCATTTCATGTCATTTCATTTCGTTTTAGTTCATTTCATTTCATTTCGTTTTGTTTTCTATAAATTTCATTTCATTCCATTTCATTTCATTTCATTTCATTTCATTTCATTTCATTTCATTTAATTTCATTTCAATTCATTTCATTTCATTTCATTTCATTTCATTTCATTTCATTTCATTTCATTTCATTTCATTTCATTTCATTTCATTTCATTTCATTTCATTTCATTTCATTTCATTTCATTTCATTTCATTTCATTTCATTGTATTTCGTTTCATTTCATTTCATTATTATTTTATTTTATTTTATTTTTCTAAGTTTTGTGAACCTTAACATTAATGTTCTAACTACTTTAAAGTTAAGTTCAGAAGGAAAATTAAGGCCAAACAAAAACCTTTCATTAATGCGAAAGATTCTGGGCACTTTAACTTCTAACCTTCTTAAAGTGATATTGAGCACACGCACATTATGTCCATCGCATCGAAAGTATCCTAACTTCTTAATTATTCTTTGCAAACGCACGTGCTGGAAAGTATCAATGTTCTTGTTTCATTTTCACAAGTTTATTTCGTCCTCATTAAGCTTTAGTGCTTTCCTTAATGAATTAAAAAGAAAATTGCCTGAAAATCGTGATTTTATAAACTTCACAGGATGATATCAAAATAACAGAAAACCATTTTATCTTTTGCTTTTAGTATACTTACTTATATACACACTAACTTATAAAAGCCCTATAAAGTAATTAATGTGCATTCAATGTAAAATGTTTGAAAAGAAAAATTAAATGAGATCCGTTCGGCTGCATTGAGATCCTTATATTTTGTTTGTGTTAATTTTATAAGTTAATTAGGATGTCTATATATACTTTTCTTACGTTTTTGCACACAAAGATTCCTTAATATGGAAGACTTCGAAGTCCGGATTTATTTCTTATACAAGATGCGCCCTTGCTCTCTTAATAAGGAAGACACTTTGAATTGAACGAGGTCGACGAAAAAAATAACGTCTTTATAGGTTGTTTTGTCAGCAATATAAACTTTTTTTTAAGGTTATGTTGTAAATTCTTTGTATCTTCAGCGATTAGTGTGTGTGGTAATAGACCCAAGTTGCTAATTCCCTGTTACTTAACTATGATGGGATGTCCGTCATAGGGGGAGGTGGGGCATCACAGTGAAAATTTTTGGAAAAATGTACTGGTGTTATGAAAGTAGTTGAATAGGAGATTCAATCATTGAATCAGAACAGTCATCGTTTTATAAGCCTACCGTTTCATGACTCATTCAAACATGCATGACTGCATTTATTAATTCACAATAGATAATGGCCCCGTTCGGTATCTCATAGAAGCGCTACCAAAGTATTGCATTGTTGTTGTAATACGTGTAAAAAGATAGCTGATCAACAGCTGCTTATGGTCATCAGCTGTTAATAAGCTGTCTTTTTACACGTATTACAACAACAATGCAATACTTTGGTAGCGCTTCTATGAGATACCGAACTGGGCCAATGTATCTACTATTTACCCTCTGCAACCAAACAATTTTGGAGATTCGACTTTTTTTACTTCATTATGTGACTCCCAGGGTTATAAATATTTTTGATCGTAAAAAGTAATCCTGTTTGAATTTTTTTTCTGTTTACTGTATGATGTACAATGTTTATAAATTCTTCTGCTTCTTTTTGTGAACATTTAGAGGATATTACCAAAATCCATGCAGTGTTGAGGAGTTGGGTCTGAGTACAACAGAGTCGAACAAAATTGCTCTAAAGAATGATATTATACAAAACTATCTAATGATTTAAATTTGTTTCAACACTTTTTTCACAAACCAAACGTTAAATACTAAACTACTGAAATAATTTTTCGCTTTCCAAACGAATTTTAAACTTCATAGCAGATTCTTACTCTTTTTCGACAATTTCTATAGAAGAGTCTCTCTGTAAATCACTGTTTCGTATGTACCATGAACCATTAACAATTACTCTTAGGTTTTGTTTTAATATAAGAAAAGTGCTTGCCTAAGGCTTTGTTTTGATAAAACCCCAAACTTGTATCCCGTACGCCCATAAAGGTTCAAGCACTTGCTAGTAGATGAGTAGTTTTTCGTATATAACTTCTTAGATTCGAGTAATTTTCAATTTCGATTCTTGTTCAATATACTTGATCTATTAATTGTTGAGTGATTACTTCTAAAAACCAAATTGGTTTTCAGGAATAAGACCTACAAAATTCGTGGTAAGGACGACAATGGTCTACAAGACTTATAGATAAACACATAAGTACGGGTGTTTTTTTTTTTTTTTTTGCTGTGTGTTGAATAAAGGCTTAAAGCTCAAGCTTTTCATTTTTCTCAAATTCTAATATATTTGCCTTGTTTTGCTCTTCAAGTCTATCAAGAATCAATGAGTGGCCGGGTCTGGGGTTTTTGTACTTATGGAGTATGATTTTTAAACAGTTCTAACGTTTCGTTCTTTTAAGACATATCTTTTTAACATTCCTGCTCTTTTGCGTCAGCATCCGGGACCTACACTCAATCAATTACTTTGATAATATTATGTTCACAGGTACATTCATAAATTAGTTCCAATGCTATAAGGACAATTCACGTCACCCTCTAAAATCAACGCGACGTTTTTTCTTAAAACCTAAGGAGACTAGCATTCCCAACCAAAGAGTCTTTTCCAATTCCTAGTGCAATGTTTAATTGACAACGCACACCTGAACTTGCTAATTTGTAACAACCCTTTCAACTGAAAATAGAATAAAGCAATGTTTGTCGTAATGAATATGATACCATTAAGCCCCTCTAACCACCCCTCCTCGCCCCATCAATAAACCATTCCTTCTCTAGAAATAATAGAATTCAAACATCAAAATTAAGATTCTTATCGCATCAGACTTTAACATCTTGAATTCATGTGTAGTATAATCATAGAAGGCGTAAAAGCAAACACTTTGGAAACTTTCAAAGGATACTATGAGTGTTTGTAGAGAAAACAAGCATCCTTAGCCTAGTGAACAACATAAACCACACTATAATCAAAAAGAAATTAGTTCGACTAAATACCTCAGAAGGAAAATTAATTTCCATACTACCGTACAACCGTCAACTTTGAAGCTATAATGGTTTCTTGCGACCGTGCAGTGGTGGGGGAGGTGTCGTTTGTCGTTTAACGCAAGAGGCAAATACATTTTTGCGATATTGAATTAAATTGCATGCTTTTGCAACTTAATGTTTTTTATTATTTTTTCCTAGCTTTATAAAGCTGCATTTGTAATTTAGCGTAGTTATGGTCTAATGATGGCAATAAGCGCACAAAAGTGTCATTAGGTGCTGGTGTCAACTATTATCAGGTGCAATAATAGTTAAGGCTTGTTACCTTAGGTCATTGAACTTTAATAGATGTTTTGGTTTCTATAGCCTTTCAAATCGCTAAACACTAGTACCAAATTGCAGTTTAATTGGTCCTTAGTTTTTATATTTTTTTTTAAAGATAATACGACACTTTTTTTTCTTTTAGTTTCCAGCTTTGAAATCAGTTTAGGATTTAAAACTGTGTAACAATATTTGCTTCAAAAATATCCATTTCTCTTAGAAACTATTTGAAGCTCAGGCCACAAGGCTAGAACCCATTCTATGCATAGTTACAGCCACACTTTGGCCACAAACTGCAAGGAAACTTTCCATATCCAAAATGAGAGTTCAGGATGTGGAAATAAAGCAATGACCTACACTTCTCTGATTGAGTAATGCAAAATTGTGTTTTTGATCCAAATTTTTTTGTTAATTGTATCTTCTGCCGATGTGGTTTGAACTCATACCAGTTAACCATTGTGGGTAAGTGGAGCAGGAACTTCAATTTTTCTAAAGTTAAACAAATTTTTAATAAACTGGCCTAACCGCGGCTAAAGGGGGTTTCTAAATATTCACGAGACACAAACACACTCGGTACACCATATCGCCATGCCGGCCATTGTGGTTATATATTGGCATTTTATTTTTTCCCTTCGTTTCCAATTAACGCAAACTATTACATGGTACAAAAAATCTACTGAAAAAACATCATCGTAGAAGCCTTCAATTTTTACAGACTTTGTGTATTATACCAAGGTACTTTTGTATACTTAGTTTGGCTTTACAATTATTCTTTGCGAGGTCTGGGAAAAAAAATGCACGCTATTGAGTAGTTGAAATATTGCATACGTCACTAGGCTTTATAAAAACATTGAAATCAAAACTATTAGTTCAGATATGAACTCCCTTGGGAATGAAATGGGCTATAACTCATCACTACAAAAAAAAAAATATAAGTGCGAAAAAGAGTGTTGACATGGACCATAAGAAAGAACAAGAGCCGTCGGGGGTAAGTAAGCTCATAAGTTATTTAGCAGTTTGAATAAGTTGTCTTTTTTACCTGGAGCATTCTTCATCTGATTTCCAGTCGAAAAGTTCATTTACAACCCCTCACGACTTTGCAGCTCGAAAAATTTGTAACGCTGAACTTTGGAAATTATTTAAAACCATTAATCGCTCGGAATAGTAGGTAGAAACAGAATATCGAATCGTTGCCTAAATTTCTAAAACCATCCAGCACTTTTAGCCATTTTCAAACAACGCACACCTGAGACTGGAAACAATGTAATTTGTTAGCATGCGAAAATCTTTTCAGAGGGAATTTCAAATAAAGCAAGAACACTCAATACCCAACGCAAAAAAAATGCACCCGGTAAAAGTGCAACTGTTTACTTTTGAAGGCCCGGTAAAATGTCCAAACGACAAAACAGATTACGACTCTTTCAAAGGATATGCAGTTAGGTGTACGTGGTCCTAGTATGATTTTTGAGAAGGATTTGGTTGCGAACCTTAGCAATCCAACAGGGAAATTTGGAAATTCTCTGTATGCTAAAGCTATAAATGAATTTCCACAGATTAAGTGCGTTAGAGTGTTTTTCTACTTTTGAAATGTTCCGAGAGATAGTGCTCTGTCTGCTCCAGAACTTAGTGTGAACCGCAATTAGAAAAGAAAAGATGCCTCAGGGATTTAGCTTTGAATAAAACGTCTATCTGACGTTGTTTGTTCTCCCAACCTCTGCCTAAAATGGTTATAATCTTTCCGTTTTTTGGATATGGTTAGTTGAATTTTCTATGAATATGTACGAGTAAGGTACATTTTGAAACAAGGATTAAGGATTAAAGTTGAAAAAGTAGAGAGCAATGGTAAATGACGCTAGACTTAAGGTTCTTTGCATAATTTGAATTGGTTTTATAGAATTAAAGTAATGTTTTCGAAAACACAGAACAACAACAGCAACAGAAAATCCCTCAATTCATTTGCATTGCTTCAATTGAATTCATAAGATACAACAAAAAAATGGGCACGACTGGGTCGCACGTACTTGCTCTTATGTGCCTAATTACATTGGACGGCAGGATCTTTGTCAAAAACAATTAACATTTACGTTGAAAATAACACAGTTTGAACTTATAAGAACTATCAAAACCACAAAACTTAACGGTTTTTAGTAAGAACGAAGTATGCCATCACACGTCTTTAATAACAAAGAATTTATGAAAAAAGTATTTCGAAAATTGTAGGACGGATTTTGATAAAATCCTGTTTTTTTATTTTAGTTTAAAATTTTTTTTTTTTTTGAAATTTATGTATGCAGTTTTAGAGTTTATTAATATAAATGTGAATATAAAATTCAAAATATTTTTTTTTGATTAGTTTTAGAAATATTGGTTTTTCAAAAAAAAAAAATTAATTTTAATTAGAAAAAAACTTATTAAAAATTTTGATACGCAGAATTAATTAAACTACCTAGATCTTCTCAAATATAAAATTTGACAAAAATCCAAAGAGACCGTTACCAAGAAAGCCCAAAATTAAAATAAAAGGCACGACTGGGTCGCACGTACTTGCTCTTATGTGATAATCCTTTTTAAGTGCAGGCGTCTTTTTGACAAAGATTTTATTTTAATATTTTTTGTTTGACGTGCAACTTCCTTAGAATCTTTGGGCTGAAGCTCGAACGAACATGCGTCACGATAAAGGGATAAACACATAAATATATAGGATTGTTAGCTTTTGCAGTTTTTAAGTGAAGTATTATCTTTCCACTTGCTGCTTACTGTTTGTAATATTATTTGCTAACAGTTAAATTTTCATTTTGGTATGGAAAAATTTGAACAACTGGCATAAAGATTCGTCGGAATCAGCAGTATGGCAATAATGCTAGGTAAAGGGACCTTTATACGTCCCAATATGGGACCAATGGAATTTATAAAGGATTTAGGTACCTATAATAAGGTTGGAAGGAAGGTAGGTACTAAAATTAAGATACGTGTTCCAACTACTGTTAAGCGAGTAGGTATAGAGACAATATTGAAAGTTAACACAGTGGTTCTGATTATTTATAGGAAGGTGTAAACTTTTGTTTTCTCGATTGAAATTTTTGCATTCAGTAGTAATCGAATAGTTTTTTTTATTTGTTAGTTGTTTTTGTGTGTTTATCAAAGGCTTCCTTATTTATTCTGTGCTTTTATGATGATAAAAAATACTTTAAAATGCGTAAGTATGTATGTAATGTAGGTTGTCACTTTCTTTTATTTGACTAATGGCTTGGCTAGGGCTTAGCCGAGCAATATGAAATAAAATGTTGGGGAAAAAATTTTATGAAATCAAAAAAACACTATTCATAACGTTTTTTGGAAAAAATGTTGTAAGCCAACTTATTTGTTTTGCTGTATTCTATTTATGAATTTTTCATTTCAAAATCGTTCGACCAGTTTTTTCAAAAAAATGTTTTTTTTGAAAAACTTTTCGAAAACATATTTTAAAATTCTTTTTAGTGTGTCAATTTTAAGAAATCTATAGTTTATACTATGAGAAAAATTTTAAAAAAAATCTATAGATCCGTTTTCAAAATATTCAAAAAACAAAATAATTTTTTAAAAAAATTATTAAAATTTAAAAAAAAATGTTTTTGAAAATTTTGATAAGCAATATTATTTAAATTATAAAACACTACATATTTTGAAAATTTCATCAAAATCCGTAAATTAGTTAACGAGAAAGTCTGATTTTAAAAAAACCGGTCATATGGGAGGTACCGTTATAAAACTTTTTCTGAAAAATCCATTAAAATTAAAAGATAGATTTTGCACAGAAAACATCATTCTGAAAGTTTAATCAAAATCGTAGAAGCCGTTTTCGAGAAAAATAAGTTTTTTAATAAAAGTTATATGGCAGGTACCGTTAGTTTTGGAGCTAGAATTCCAATTCCAAAAACTGTCGGGTAGAGCACTCTAAAAATACTATATACCAAGTTTGAATCAAATCGGCCCAACCGTTTAGGCTGTAGATATCGATACGGACAGACAGACAGACAGACAGACAGACAGACGGACGGAATTTTCGGACCCACTTTTTTGACTTCTCTATCATCGTAATATCATGTTTGATTGTTAGAATTTTTTTTTTTTTTTACGAATGCATAACTTGCCTTATAGTCCTTATAATCGCAAGTAAAAACCGTTATATGAAAGGTACCGTTAGTAATTTTTTCCCGGAAATTTGGTTCTAATCAAATGATAGCCAATACTAACAAGAAAATTCTCGGTCATATGGCAGGTACTGGTATTTTTAGGCCTAAAAATAAAATTTCAATTTCCTCTCTGGGAAACGCCAAAATAATCATACACACCAAATTTGAAGATTTAGCCGTTTAGGCTGCAGCTCGTTATACATACAGACAGACAGACAGAGAGACATTTTTTCTCGATCACTTTTTTAGACTTCTCTCTGATCGTAATGTCATGTTTGATTGTTATCTCAATTTTTTAATATTCACGAATCCTAAACTTGCCTTATAGGCCCTATAATCGCAAGTAATAAGGATTCCTGCACTAGCTCTATAGCATGTGTGTAGAAAACCAATGAAGTAAAATGTTGACATGGAAATTGCTTTCGATAACCAAAGTACGATGTTGTTTTAATGGCTAATTCAATTTAAAGACCCCTTACCACTGGTGGGGGAAAGTCTGAATAAAAGAAGTAGTTATGGCTCGCCGTTGTAATAGCAAGTGAAGTTTTATTATAATAAAAAATTCTTTTATACATAATTATTGCTTACGCGTAACTTAAATAATATTTACATAAAATAGTTTGAATATACATTGCAAAACAAAATAGGGTTCATATTCGCGCTCGTGCGTCGAGCACTACAACTCGTTGTTTTGCTGATGGTGCAGTTTTTCTTTTTGTTCTGCTTTGATTATGTTATTCTGAATATCTGAATGTTGTTGGGTTGCGATTCAGAATTGTTTTATTTGTTATTGTCACAACATGCTGCGCCCCTCAGTTTGAAGAAACGCAGAAGTCGATGTCTTCAAAAGAAGTTTGGGTGTTTCGTCGCTTGTTGAAGGATCTCATTGGTATAGCTGTGGTTTTAATTGATGGCCTTGGCTGTTGTGCTCTTTTTCGTCTGATGATAAAGATTATGGCTATGATGACTCCTATGATCTGGTCCACTCCACCACAGTTTGTTGTTCTTCATATTTTCTGGTAAGCAGCCTCTAGAAGCACAGTCAGCTGAATTATCGGCTCATCTTACATGCCTCCAACTTGTTGGCCTTGATCTTCGCAAAATAACGCATCCTGCATCAGCAATATTGTGTGTTTGTGTGTGTTTGTGACATCCGATGGAACATTTGCTAGATTAAATTGTTTCGATCACTATTTCCATTTTATTTAATATCCGTTTGACGCTTTCTGGTTTTCTTTTCTTGTTTGTTTGGAGAACGATAGAAAGAAGGTATTCCTTTGGAGTTCCGAGAAGTGCTTTAATGCCTTGAAATAAAGGAGCCGGTTCCTAATATGATGGATTGTTCAAATTTTACTATCTCCAGCAAGTTTCATGCAAACTTTAATATTTATAATTTTCTCAAAAAATTAATAGAGCTACTATAACAGCTGATACCTACCTCCAAAATGACTTTCTGATTAACTATTATTTAAAAAGATAAAGAAGCTTTTCGTATTAAAAGAACTGGAACAATGTTCTTTAGACTAAAGAAAATTCTTATATTTCTATCGCCTACACTTCTATATACTTGGATGACATAGAGAAATGTTTGTAATTTCCAGTATTCAAAAAATTAACTTAAATCATCGAATCATCCTTCGTATTTTCAGGAACAAACTCCTCTTTAACTCCAAAAATAATATTTACTACTGTCCACTTTGTCCTCATATGTCACATCACAAACATGATCATCATATCTGCTGCATAAGCTGCCTGTCTTAATACACATTTAAACCATAGCTATGTACAACAATATTCATGTCGCAGTTCAGTGTTGTTCACATTTGAGTTATGTGTTTAAAAGTTTTTGTGACTATTCGACAAATGAGGATGAACTCTTGTATCTTGCAACAACTTCACTTCAAATTATTCGCCATGTTAAGTTCATGTTGTATCTACATCTATACTCCTGAAGGTTTAAAAGCCTTTCCGCATTGAATAAAGTTGAAAATAGTTCCAAATTCTAGTTTCTACATTTGAAGGATTTAAGTTTTTCTGCTGCAGTAACATTGTTAATTGCTTTTGAAAGTTCATAGATACATGATACATTTGGATGTTGGGATTTTTTCTGTTTCTAAGTTCAAAAGTCTGAAACATTGAATTGGTTTCCCAGTTAATTGCAGAAAGTGGGGAAATAAAATAACATTGAATCTTTTTCCAAAAAAAAAGAAAGTAATTTCTCTCAAACTTTCAAGGTAAATGCTGGGTCAAACTTCTAACTTTCAAGGACCTCTTCCGTTCCACATGGTTATTTTGTACTACTACTACTACATTACCAACTTACTGACTAAGACGAGTGAAAATATTTCCACCCCAATTTATGAATCGCACCATTAAGCAAAAGGGATTTTTCTCTGCCATCGTGAGGTTTATACAAATCACTTATTTATATGGTTGCGGGTGGCAAAATGGCACTTATGAGGATATCGAAGTGCTGACTGAAAGGATACACTGACCCCATAGGGCAGTCTCTTGTAAAGTGTTTATTAATGTTTTCATTCTTTTGGCTTTGTCCTCTTTTGGTTGTTTGTTGTTATTGTTGCTGTGAAGGACTATCCAATTTAGGAAATATGTTTTACGACGACTATTTTGCTGGTATTTTATACGATTAGGACATGCTGCTATTATATTGTGATTGTAAGCAATAACACGCACATCATCGTCGAACGTACTCGTTGTTGTACTCAAAAAGTTAACATGTGTCAAAACGTTGGCGATAATTACGAAACTATTTGTTTGACCAGGAAATTTGAAAATTATATGATCGCAGTCAATGATAAATTCAAAAGTTCTTTTATAGCATTTGAAAACTCTGTTAATTGGCTTTAATTAGAGTTTTAGCTTGATTGAATATCCAGTCAATCAACAAAAGAATTATGCTAATTGTGCTTAATAAAAAAATGCTACATTCTTCTCACCAGGAGTTCTTCAATCTCTTGGTAAATTTGTGGATCAGGTGTCCGCGTCTTGTTAAAATAAATGATATCCGATGGTTATATAAGCCATAGTTCTTACGAACGTGTCTTTATAGATGAATTGATGATGCAATTAAATTTTGTTCAGCCAAAAATGGGCCTATTTGAATAGATGATTTTTTTTTGCCAAAAATCTGAATGTTAAACGAATTTATTTTTTTTATCGCTTCTGTACCATTTTGTACATAATATGTAGCTATGTACATAGGTCAAAATCCAAATGCAAAATATTGCGGGTTAATTCTATGTCAAACCAAAATTCAACTGATGGGTACGGAATTAATATTGTTGGGTTTCTCACCCATATTCGCCGACATTTGTCTTCTCCTTCTGATCTATATGTGACCGAATTTAATTTAATAAGTGACATACAAATTTTCGGTATATAAATACATACGTATTTATTGCAATTCCTATTTCAAAAATAAAATAAAAAAAAATGTTTGCATTAAAACGGAGATTGCCATGTTGGTTTATACCAATAAATGTCAAAAATTACATAACTTTTAATAGAATATTGGTGCGTGCTTGTCAGTTATTTTTCTCTCCTCTCGCGAAACTGCCAATATGTCATTCGCATGTTTTGTTTGCCGTATCAAATTCTTAAATAAATAATCAGACGTTTACATACGGGCCTATTTAATTATGAAGAAGCCTTACTAAGGACTATAGTTTCAAAAAGAAAGACGAATTTTCTTGTATGATTTTATTGTACTAAGTTCGTCAAATGCAGCATTATTGAAGAGATTACGATAAATAGTAAGGGCAATTTTCTGAAAATATTCAATATTGTTAAAGAATATAATCAGCAATTTCCGTTTTCTGAAAAAAAAAATGGGCACAAATAGGTCGCACGTACTTGCTCTTATGTGCCTAATTACATTGAAATTTTTAACAGAAACAAGTAACATTTACGTTGAAAATAACACAACTTGAACTTATAAAAAGTATTAAAACCACAATACTTAACGGTTTTTAGTGAAAATGAAGTACGCCATCACACGTCTTAAATAACAAAGAATTTATAAAAAAAAAGTATTTCGAAAATTGTAGGACCTGTTTTGATAAAATCCTGTTTTTTATTTTTAGTTTTTTTAATTTTTTTAATTTTATTTTAATTTATGTATGCAGTTTTTTAGAGTGTATTTTAAATATATATGTGAATATAAAGTTTAAAATATTTTTTTTGATTAATTTTAGAAATATTGATTTTTCAAAAAAAAATATTCAAAAATTAATTTTAATTAGAAAAAAAGTTATTAAATTTTTTGGTACGCAGAATTAATTAAACTACCTATATCTTCTCAAATATAAAACTTGACAGAAATCTAAAGAGCCGTTACCGAGAAAGCCCAAAATTAAAAATCCGTTATATGAAAGGTAGGTACCGTAAATAGACTTTTCCCGGAAATTTCGTTCTAATCAAGTGATAGCGATTAGCGAATACTAACAAACAAATTCTCAAAAATTTTCATCAAAAGCGTTGGAGCCGTTTTGAAAAAAATAAGCTTTTCCTAAACGGTCATACGGCAGGTACCGTTATTTTTTGGCCTTAAAATAAAATTTCATTTTCCCCTCTGGGGAATGCCAAAATAATCATACACACCAAACTTGAAGATAATCGGTTTAGCCGTTTAGGCTGCATCTCGTTATAAATACAGACAGACAGACAGACATTTTTTCTCTATCACTTTTTTAGACTTCTCTATGATCGTAATGTCATGTATGATTGTTATCTCAAATTTTTTAATATTCACGAATCCTAAACTTGCTTATAGTCCCTATAATCGCAAGTAAAAACTGACCTTGCTGGCAAAAAATAAATCCGCTAGCTCAATTTCAATTAACAACCCAGTAAGATTGGAAAAACAAATGTTTTTAGAGTCTGCCGAAAAATTGTGCTTACATTTTTTTTTCGAAATCTGTCAAATTGATTAAGTAATTTTTGAGATCTTCCTGAAAAATTCTGAAATGGCTAAATTATTTGTTCTGCGTAAGATCATTCATTTCTCCTGATTTTAAGCAATAGTCTCTAGCTTGGCCCATTCCTTCATGAATATAACTTTCCAATACGACCGTCACAGGTCGATGCCAAAATTAATAAGAAAATTGTGTATTTTTTTAATTGTATAAATTAAAAGTGTCATATTTTTAAAAACAAACATTGAACTATTTTTCTAGCTATGCAAACAAATTTTATGATAATTTATTACTAAGGAAGTTTTTGAAAAACCTTAAATATTAATTAAAAATAATTCTAAAAAATGATTATCCTCATGTTTTTACCGCCGAAATTAAATCGAAACAAAACACTAAGACAATGTTTGGTTCTGTTCTACTTAGATAACACGATTCCTCGAAACTAATTGCTTTCAAGTTCAAAAACACCCCCATTCTTCCAATTGCAACCATCAACGCACACTAGGTCGTTCCCAAAGATCTTTCAGTTGATTGACCCTTATCGTACCCCGGAGCCAGAAGTTTCGAGTAGGTTCTACCTTAAGCAGACAAATATCCGCAGTTAAATTTAACCTCTATTGTTACTACTTGTAATTGAAAATGAAACATATTGTAAGCTTTTGAAACGTTTACCGATCAGCTGGAGGAGCCATTTTTTCTTCGAATAGAGCACTAAGGACAGAGAGATATTGCAAAACTAACCATTTTCCTGGACAATGATACTTTCACTTTGTATAGCGAGTCATTTGTTTTTGTCGATTTTTTTTTTAACTTTTTTTTTCAATTCAGCCTCGCTTCTACAATACTGATTGCATTGGTTTTAGCTAGGACATCAGGAGTAGCGCCACATCACCATCAGAGAGAACCCAGAGAATGAGAAGGATTCAATTTCATTTTCGGTAAAATGGCAAATAACAACAAAGGTAACTGTTATGGGAATTGAAATGCTAAATTGTTGTCACAGTTGTTTGCTGAAATGTGAACCTATTGTGTTATTCGAACTTACTCTCTGGGCATCAGTGTCCCCCTTAATTGGCAAATGATTGCCAATCAATAAATGCGGAGCGAGAAACAGGCTCTAGAATATTATACCGGAGCTGGTTGCCCCTTTTACCCTTTAAAGCGTATTCGCTTTAGGTACGACATAGAGTGTTTTTGTGGTACTGCTAGTTGTGAATATTAAATGGATACAATTTTATGATATCTACTTAGCCCAAAGGGCTATCTAAATAGAGGATGTTGTTTTTCTCTTTTTATATATATATATTACAATCTTTAAATGAATCAATAATCAAGAAAAACCAATTACAACTTTACAATTATTCGACATCTACATACATTATGTAAATCCTAAAAGCTTTGGAAAAAATTAAGTTTTTCCCATAAAAAAAACTAAAACACCTGTACTCCTGCGTGAGAGATATTAAGGTAATTAAAATTCCATTCCAAGTTGCAAATAAATATCTTCATTTCATGTTCCGATCTAACCACCCAAAAGCATAGACCAAAAATATATTTTAACAACTGACATTGAGATTAAATATTTCATTAAGCTTTAAGAGTATATATTTATCAGACCTCAATCTCACACAATGGGGACCTGCGGCTTGCTTTACCTCCACGTGCTGGTCCCCGGGCAATGATTTGTGTATATTTTTGTACACAAATTAGCAAACATTGCAAGCACTTCCTAAGGGTTGGCGACGGCAAGTAACCTCTCCCGTAAAAAAATATTACTCAGAACCCGACAACAAGCCTCGGAAATATACTGATTTCTCAACGACGAACCAAGCAACGACAACGGCTAAATGATTTAAGAATTTTCTCATGGAACGTCAGAACGCTGTATAGAGCTCGAGCTGCACAACAGCTGGCTGGTGTCCTGGCCATGTATAAAACTGACATAACAGCACTTCAGGAAGTGAGATGGCCAGGGAATGGTGTTTTGCAGAAAAAAGAATACGACATATATTTTAGCAGTCATTCAAAACACTCGGGGTAGGCTTCCTAGTCAGCCAAAAAATGAAGTCTACCGTCATCGGCTTTAACGCAATAAATGAAAGGCTATGCACCCTTCGAGTGCGAGGCAAATTCAATAACATCAGCCTCATAAACGTTCACGCACCTACTGAGGAGTCCGAAGAAGAAGAAAACGATTCCTACTACGAACTTGTAGAGAGGACCCTCAATGCCTGCCCAAGGTATGACGTTAAAATGATCCTTGGTGACTTCAACGCAAAATTAGGTAGGGAGCCAGTATTCAGGCAGTACATAGGATCCCATAGTTTGCATGAGAACACTAATGACAACGGACTATGAGTCATAGAAATGGCATCATCAATAAAATTGGTCGTTGCGAGTTCCAGCCTCCCGCGTAAGGCTATCCACAAAGTCACTTGGGTATCGGCTGATGGAGTCACTCGTAACCAAATTGACCACGTGTTGATAGATCGCCGCCACTATTCGAGCCTGAAGACGATACAAACGTTTCGAGGTGCCAACATCGACTCGGACCACTATCTCGTTGGTATGGTGTTCCGAGGGCGGATTGCTATGCGAAGAAGTATTGCATCCGCTGGTCAGGCTCGAATCAACACAGCTGCCCTACGCGATGAATGCAAAATCAACCAATACAGTCGCGCACTTAGGCTCGCCCTCGGAGAGCTCGATGAGGGAAGAGTAAGTCCTGGGGACAGAATGCCGGGCGTAGAGGAAAAATGGTCACGCCTTAAGAACAAAGTCATTAGTACTGCTGATACCATCTTAGGCAGTAGTCGCAGAGATCGGAGCGACTGGTTTGATGATGAATGCAAACTAGCGTCTGAACGTAAGAATGCTGCATACCGAGCAATGCAACAGTCTCATAGAACGCGGGCACGCGAAGATGAATATAAAGAGCTCAGAAGAATTGAAAAAAGACTTCACAGACGAAAAAAGGCAGCCTGGGAAAAAACATTGTCTGTGAAATGGAAAGAAATAGAGAGCGAGGTCCGCACCAGGCGCGGAAGTTCTACCAATCCGTCAGAAACATGTCGCAATACACACCACGCTGTACATATTGTTAAGACGGAGAGGGTAATCTGATCACCGATCCTGAAGGCATTCTGGAGCGATGGGAAGTGTACTTTAATGAACTGCTGAACGGTCAGCTCACGGAAGAAATGGAGACTCCAACATTTCAAGAAGAAGATCTCATGCTGCCGCCACTAAGCATTGAGGAGATAAAACAGGCGATTAATCGGCTCAAAAATAATAAGGCTTCAGGAGCCGATGGTATGCCTGCCGAGCTGATCAAACATGGAGGGCCAACACTACATCAAGCAATTCATGAAGACTGACGAAAAGGCATCATATGTCCCATACATAAGAAGGGAGATATCACAAAATGCAGCAACTATAGGGGTATAACATTGTTGAGTACATCCTATAAGATATTCTCTTCTATCCTGCAAGAACGGATAGCCCATATGTTAATACCATAATCGGCAAATATCAATGTGGTTTTATACGAGGCAAATCAACAATTTATCAGATCTTTACCCTTAGGCAGGTTATGGAAAAAAGTCTGGAATTTAATATCCCAACATACCATCTTTTTATAGACTTTAAAGCCGCCTACGATAGCATAGCCAGGGTAGAACTTTATAAGGCCATGAGAGAATTCGGCATCCCAAATAAATTG
The DNA here is from genome assembly GCA_963971375.1 of Platycheirus rosarum. NCBI lineage: Eukaryota > Metazoa > Arthropoda > Insecta > Diptera > Syrphidae > Platycheirus > Platycheirus rosarum. The sequence goes on from OZ020508.1 coordinate 135,113,325, forward strand.
ACACGACTATGTAGGCTGACCATGACCAACATCACAAGCCAAGTAAAAGTAGCCGGTTTGCTATCCAGACCAATCAATATCTTTAATGGACTCCGACAAGGGGATGGTCTGGCTTGCATCCTCTTCAACCTGGCGTTGGAGAAAGCAATACGTGACTCTGACACGTCAACAAGAGGGACTATCGTCACCAAGTACAGCCAGATACTAGCTTACGCAGACGACATCGACATCATCGGCAGAAGCCAACAAGCTGTACAAGACTCCTTTACCCAGGTCGAGCAAGCGGCAAAATACCTGGGGCTGCACATAAATGAAGGGAAGACTAAGTACATGGCGGCAACGTCTGCGAGAAATGTTGGTACAACCATCAGGGTAGCGGAGAACGAACTTGAAGTAGTGCAGTCCTATAACTATCTTGGGTCAAAAGTAGCAGCCGATAACAATATGGAGGAAGAAATACGCGGGCGGCTGCTGAAATCCAACAAAACCTACTATAGTCTGTCAAGGCTCTTTAAATCCATAAACCTTACCATAAAAACCAAACTGCTACTGTACAAGACTATGATCTTACCAGTACTCACATCTGGATCCGAGACTTGGGTGCTTACAAAAAGGCACTGTGATCTCTTATCCGCGTTCGAGAGAAAAGTCTTACGGAGAATTGTTGGCCCCCTGTGGGAAGGAGGGTGATTCCGGAGAAGATACATTCATGAATTGTATGAAATCTATCTCGAAGCAGATGTTGTTGAAAAAATAAAGCTCGGTAGAGTGGGCTGGACACCTAGCTAGCATGAGCGAAGAGGAACCAACTCGGAAAGTCTTTTGCGGTACTTTTTATAGTAGAAGACAACGTGGCAGACTTTGCTTACGTTGGAAGGATGGCGTAGACCAGGACGCCCGAAGACTTGGGGTGCGCAATTGGATGGCGTCCGCCAGCAAACGGGATGTATGGAAGAATTTGTTGAAGGAGGCCCGGACCGAATCCCGGTTTTTGCGCCGATGATGATGATGATGAATCTCACACAATCGTACTTCTTGTATTTATTTTATTCCAACAAAAATGCTTACAAATGCATTTGTTTCTATTCACAGCAGGTATTCTCAGAAAATCAAAAGGTTCTCCCTAAATTTTTCATTTCCATTAGCACTTTGCATCAGGGTATTTTGAAAAATTGGTTGTAAAATGGTTATGGATGTTTTTTTCCTCCGACCGTGGTGTCAAGCTTAATGTCTCATTTCATTGAAGCGATTAATCCATTAAGGTATCCATTATACTTTTAATCTCATGTGCATCGAAGCATGTGACAACTGATATTATACTATAATGTAACGAATCCTATTTGGTCCTGAATAAAATCCTTTTTTTTTATTAAGTGCCCTCAAAATTAATTAAACATTATTCTTGAAAAAATCGTATTAATTTCATTTTGTAGCCTACCAAGATTTTTGGATTGTATTTCTGCCGAGCGGATTTATTTAAATTTTTTATTCGAACAATTTTCTTTGTAAAGGTAAATTGTTAAAGTAAACATCATATTTTGGACAGTGTTGTGATTAGGTTAACTTAATATTTTTTAAAGCCTATATATGAATTCACTGTCAAAATTTCAAGTATCAAAGAAGAAATGTTTTTAACCATACCAGGTAATTTTGTGGTTGGTCTTAACAGACAATTTATTAGGAGTTCTAAGATATGTGAACGATTTTCGCTTTTTGTAATCGAATAAACTGTAATATATTTTCAATGATAGAAAAAGAAAGTCAACTTGCTGTCCCTGATTGTTTATCACGTGATGGTATGGGGTGTTCAAGGGCTGTTCTTCCATGATGCGCATCATTTTTAATCAAACATTTTCTTCAGGACACTTTCCGAACAGATATAGACGACAGCATTTGTCCAACCAGACCTAAAAAAGGTGTATCTTCTGTACACTTAAACGTTCTTTCTTTACAAAGTCATGGAAACACTGATAAATGTTTGATTAAGGAATTTTCACACAATCAAAAGCTCCTTAATGACCACCAGTGCGTCTTCCGAAGTAAACATCCATAACTTACCAGTGAAAGTTGAAACAACCTTAATTCCACGTTAATTTATCCAAAGCCAGATTGTCACACTCGATATATCAAAAAACATTTGACAAAATTGGGAACTCAGTTCTACTATAAAGCATTCCTTTTAATTTGGTATAAGCACTTCTCTTTTTTATTGGTATTTATTTGTTTTACCGTTGAATTTTATTTTTGGTGATTTAAGGGCAATTCAGTAAAATCAATGCTGGTGTCCATTTAGGCTCTTTTTTTTTCTCCTATTCTTTTCGTCTTTTTATAAAAGATTTTATAGCAGGCATTAAGAAAACTGAGAAGCTTTTTATTGTATTTCTTAGATTTATTATTTATTATTATTATTATTTATTATCATTTATTATTATTTTTATTATTTAGAATTATTTTTTTAACTGTGTGCATTATATAAAGACTTAATGTTCGAATTTTGACAATTTGAAGCTAATGTATAGTAACAATTAGTCGGTTATAGAATTGTGCTAAGTAAAGTCAAGAAAAGCTGAGGAAAGTAAAGAACAGAAAAAAAGAAAAGAAAAGAAAAGAATATAAAACAGAAAAGAAAAGAAAAGAAAAGAAAAGAAAAGAAAAGAAAAGAAAAGAAAAGAAAAGAAAAGAAAAGAAAAGAAAAGAAAAGAAAAGAAAAGAAAAGAAAAGAAAAGAAAAGAAAAGAAAAGAAAAGAAAAGAAAAGAAAAGAAAAGAAAAGAAAAGAAAAGAAAAGAAAAGAAAAGAAAAGAAAAGAAAAGAAAAGAAAAGATAAGAAAATAAAAGAAAAGAAAATAAAAGAAAAGAAAAGAAAAGAAAAGAAAAAAAAGAAAAGAAAAGAAAAGAAAAGAAAAGAAAAGAAAATAAAATAAAATAAAATAAAATAAAATAAAAGAAAAGTAAAGTCCAATACCAGTTACCTATTTTTTTTCAATTATCAAACAAACTTTATTATTATTTAGTTGGTAAATATATAAACTACATTTTATTATTTATTTATTATTTAATCCCTTCCTTCTCCCTAGATAGAATCATGCAGACCAGAACCTTTTAGCTATGTAATATGTGATGGACCAATGTCTGAAACAATTATTTATTATAACATCAACATCGTCAACATTTTCTTTCATGTTTTATTTTTATCGCTTATCTGCTTAATACTGAAACAATTTAAAAAAATTCTCAGGAAATAATTTTGCATGTTAAGCATTCCCTTTTGATAAAGTTCTTGATAATTCAAAATCGATCATTTTAAATTACGCTAAATGCTTAATTTCTTCTAGGGTACGATAAATGGTATCAGGATAGAAATCCACTGCACAGATGTGCATTCTTCCTTCCGACGCGACGTTCTTCCAAAAACTCTTAAGGTTAAGTGAATATTTGCAAATTTCAACAAATTTCCCAATCTTCTTGTTGGTCAGAATAATATAAAGTAACTATAATCTCCTCACGACTTTTCAATTAACAACCCAACACCTACTCAAACTGTTCGGGGTTGGTGTGTCTTAATCTCCTATTAAGGATGTTTTCTTAAAATTTTCCTGTAATCATCAAAATGGCTCTATGTAGTGTATAGAAGGTTAACAATGGACAGGCCAACCATTACAAGCATAACGCTTGAATTCGCAATAAGATCATTATTCTGAACGAACATGGACATGGACAACATAATGCGGAACAAGTTAACTTCGTTCCAGTAATGTAGTTGAGTCCTGTGCTGGATAAGAAAATTTGTCCAACATAACCATAACTTACGACGTATCTTTGTGTTCTTGTTTAAGCATTTTTTTCTTATTCCTATTTAACTACCACAGCTCCTGAAATAATTTACTAAATAAAATATTGAGAGATGGGGAAGATGCGCATGTTAGCGAACTCTTATTGGTATTTCAGTCCTTATGCTTAAAATTTCCTCACCGTGCAAAAAGTTTGAAAGGAAATATTTTTGTAGTGTTAAGACAGTTCAATTATAATTTCCATGAATGAGAAACGCGTTTTTCGCAAAATACTAATTTTCCATCTTATTCTTGATTTTTTAACGAAGCAGAAGTAATTTTAAGTTATGACTCTTAACTAAATCCCATTTACAATTCCTAGTTCCCCCTTTCTAATTTCCTCAGGTTTCTAAATTTATAAGTTTTACCCCACAAACTAACAGCCAAACCATCAATTTAATATGCTTTTCTTCACGTTTCACATTTTTCCTAATTACATCAGCAGTTTCTTATTTTATTTCTAAGAAAATGCCGGAAAAATTAACGTGATTTATTCCCACTGGAGCTTTTGGTCTTCAAGAGCAGGATTTTTAGTTTCATCAAACTAAAGGGCCTTTTCCGTTCCACTTGTTCGGGTTTTATATTTTTTCTTTTCTTATTTTGGTTATTCAGCTTTAGCTTTCACTTCACTGGAAGTTGGTTTTTACTTGAGATTATAGATACTGTAATGCAAGTTATGCATTCGTTCGTGCAGATTACAAATTTTGAGATAACAGTCAAACATGACATTACGATGATAGAGAAACATATTTGAGTTACTGGCAAAATTCTGTCCGTCCGTCTGTCTGTCTGTCTGTCTGTTTGTCTGTCTGTCTGTCTGTCTGTACGGATGTATATTGGACTGCAGCCTAAACGGTTGGGCTAATCGTCTTCAAATTTTGAACTTAAGGTTATTTTGACATTCTACAGAGGACTTTTTTCAATTTTTTTTTAGCTCAAAGATTAACGGTACCTGTCATATAACCGTTATGTAAAAGCTTATTTTTCTCCAAAACGGCTCCAAGAACAATTTTTATAAAAAAATCAGTGTACTACTGTAAGTATGCATTACATGTTGGTGAAAAAAAAATTAATATGGTGGGCTAAAAACGGTACCTCCCATAGGACCGGTTTTTGTTTTCTTCGAATTTTTTCAAAACTGGAGATCCGATTACAATCAAAATTGATATTCAAGAAGACGTAGGTAGCCTGAGTAATTTTGCATTAATTTTTTTTCGAAAAATATATTATTTTGTATTTTTAATAATTTTTTTTAATTTTTTTTTTTTTGAAAAATCTATATTTTGAAAACGGGTAAATGAATTTTGTTTTTAAATTTACGTTATTTTTGTGCTTTTGTGCTTTTGTATTCTTGAATTATTATTTTTGTTTTCAAAAAAAAAGTTGTTAAAAAAAATCGTTTTATTTAAAAACGGCTCTAACGATTTTGAAAAAAAAATTTACATTTTTTCACATTTTTTAAAGAAATAAAATGGCGTTTAAATTTTTCCGCTGAAAACTATTTTACGTACTTTTTTCAAACAATCAAAAGTCAGAAAAATCGAATATAATCTTTGAAGTTCCCAAGCTGTGACCGCACATAAGAACAAGTACGTGCGATCCAGTCGTGCAATTTATTTGATGATAGTGAGAGTCTTTTACATTTTTATAATTTTTTTGCTGATACAACATACGTAAATTTAGCTACTTCCTGGAAAATCAAAACGGAAAATACAGCGGCGTTAGTGCTGTTGGTGAAACAAAAACAAAACAGTCAAAGTTATAGATTTCTGTGAAGGGTCTCGAAACATAGCTTGTGGTTCAAAATCAGTAGTTAAGCTATCGAAATTATATTCAACGCTTATTTTCTTGCGGCAAATTTCAGAAATTCTTATTAAAATATTGACTTGAAAGTTAATTAATCATTTAGTCACGCAAAAGAAATGATCTAAAATTCTACTTTCATTCAAATACAAATGAAATAAACATTATACATCCTTATAGTGTCAAGGCGTATTAAAAGATTTTCTGCCAGCAGAAGAAAAATAAATAATAAAACAAAAAAACCTTTCTTGTTCGGTAATGTAATTTCCTTTTGAAAATTAACATTTTTCTCATTACGATGAAAGACCTTTTATCATTACGGAGCCTTGAAAAGTAATTCAAAAAGGTTATGGAGTTGTTTTTGTTGTTTGTGTTGTTAATGTTGTTCGTCGCTATCAGATAAACAAATTTCATTAAGTGCTCCGGGGAAAATATCGGATGGCGTAGTTATTTACGACGAATCCCGCACATCACACCTTAACCGAATTGAGGAGCGAGAAATGAAAATAAATTAAAAAAAATATTTTTTGTTTTCCTTACAGCTTAAAGGGTGATGTTTTCTGGAACCGCAATTTTGTAAAGAAAAAAGTTGGTATGTAGATTCAATTAATCAATAAAATAATGTTTCCCGTGCAATAGAGGTCTTTCAAAATATGATCCTTCCTATTAGATAAAGTTTTTTATTTTCGGAACTTACCGCGTTATAAGAAATATTTTCTTATTTATTTCTACCCGACGTTTCGAAGAAGTTTCATACTTCGAGGTCACGGGATGAGACTGACGTTTGATTGCTGTTGTTTAAGTTATTGGTTTTTAGCTCTCGCTCTCAAGTAGTACCGGTGCGTAGATGTTGATGCACTTGGATTGCTTGTGGGTGGTGGTGGTGTACTCGTTCTAGGTTGTTCTTGCGTTGAGTCGATGTATTTTTGGACACATGCAAAGCTCACGACATCGGCAAAGGTTTTTTGATTTGCTTTACTATGGTTTTGCTTATGAGAGGATCCCACGTTGGCGATAATTTAAAGCTAGAATCTCTATTGAAATTTGTATGTTTCTTAATTTCAATTGCTTCTCTGACGATTCTTGGTACATAAAATCTTTCATTTGCGATTGATCTAGCTTGATCAAAACGTATAAAGTGATCTTCGTTGTAGGCCAGATGTTCACATATTGCCGATTTTGTGACAGCGTTGTTTTGGTATTAAAACACGTTTAAACGAACATATCAAAGCTATATGTGTCTTCCATTTTAGCTGAGTATCAGTAACCAGGCCTAGATACTTTCCTTCGTTTGCATACGGTATTTGTACCTAATAAACATGGTCAGGTTGTTCACATTCTTGTAAATAAAGTTAATATAATGTTGATATCGATTTGTTAAGAATAATGATTAATTCTTTTTCCAAGTCGTTATTTTACTAAGAATTTTTTGTAGCTTTGAAGAAAACGTTCCGACTAAGTCGGATCATGCAAGTTTTGCAGCAAATGTTTATATTTCAACGCCCTTTTCTTAAAATACATCTAGACTATAAGGTACGAACAATACTGGACGAAGGACATTTCCTTGTGCAACACTTGATTTTGTATTCTTTAAATTCAAAATCTGCCGTTTCCGATTAAACTGGGAAAAGCTTATAATTAAAATTTAATGTCAGAATATAATATATGTCTTTAAATACTAAACCTTGTCGCAAGCTCAGGAAACTAAAGGAACGAGCTTGGAGATCTTATATCTATTTGCTCTTTAGATATCTTTTCAATTTTGTTTATTATTCTTTATAATAAAGCTTTGTACCTGTTCTATAATTATTATTTTTGATTGTTTGTTTCCCAAACGAAATTGGTGCTTAGAAATAAGCCATTTTTCTTCTGCAATTGGAAGAAGACGCTAAAGTTAGAATTTCTCGAAGATCTTGGACATTATTGGTAACCGAACCTTTTTTTTGCTTTCTAATTGCGTGGAAAAGGTCTGTAAACGTGATATTTCGAAGTAAAACAATTGTATATTGAATATCACGGGGTCATTTAACAACTTATATCCCTCAAAAGGTTTGAAATTTTTCTTCGAGAGGTTCAATTCGAACAGATCTGTATTGTTTTTTTCTGTTTTAGTCCATCCTCCATCGGCTTTTTCTTCTACTTCGATCGCAGTTTGGAATTACAGCCAAAGATTAATAGTTTCATCCTAATCTAGAGAGAAACCTTCCCGGTTAATTGCTTCCACTAGTTCACAACAAACTGTATAGTGGTAAGAAGGAAAATCAAGGTTTTCGTCAATCATAGCTTTTATTTAATTCCCTTGCGATGCCAGCCAGTCATCAACATCTGGCTATTTGGTCAGATTATAAGGTCCGGAAATTATCCGGTTGAGAGAACATTAGCACAAGATTTCGTGTAAGCTCTGAGAAGTTCTTCCTCCCGCTGATATGCATCTTGATCCTTAAAAGTTGCGTTAATACCTGTCCACCGTACTCCGGAAAAAAAATTTCCTTTTTTTCTTCCTAAAACTGCAAATTATATGCGAATTGTTAAATCTTAATCGTCTCTTCTCTCCACTACCAATATCCAATCCAAAGACATTCCCAAAATAAATTCCTTCCTTAGTGAGTTCACAACGAAATAATAATTTCGTCTTCCATTCCCTTGCGCTTTCTATAGCATCATGGGAGTATAGTCTAAATGTTTCTCAAAAATGTCTTCGCTTTTCCCCCAATCTCAAAATTGGGGTCCTTAATTCCGTTTTCGTTTACCCAATGTTCTTGGTCGGTTTCTTATAATATACCAGTCGTTTTGCATGGAATTTAAAAAATCAAAACCAAATTGGGATAAGGGAAAAAAAACAAAATGATATCATTAAAGTCAGTTTAAATATTGGAAAGATGAAAATGAATAAAGCAAGTACAAACAAAATAATCAAAGAAGCTCAGAATGAATGAAGGCTAGAGAAGCAGTCTGCATAGACACTAATATCAGAGTTGAATAAGATACTGTTATATCTCATAAGTAGAAGGAAACGGAAACAGAAGTCCTTGGCGTTTCATTTGTGTTCGGGATTTAATTTGCTTTCCCTATCGGTTTAGATTCTGGATTCCTCTTGGTTTTTTTTCCTCATCCACTTGCTCTTTGTTATCTGTTAGTTTTCCTCTGTTCTTTGTTCATTTGTTTTCATTAGCTACTGTTATTGCAGTTATAACAATACAATACTTATTTTTCCACACGAATTTAATAGAAATAGCAAAGGTTGGAGGTAACTTCAAGGAGTTTTTGTGTTTGTATGATGTATGTGACCTTTAAGTTAAACCAAATAGAAAGCTTTTAAAATCTAATCAGCGTTGAAGTACTTTCGTGGAGGTCTTAGATTTTATAACTGTAATAATAATAAAATTAAGAAATTTTAGTGTGCGTTTATGGTCTTACTATGGTACTTTACAACACAGGCAAAGCTACATAGCTCGAACTGAAGCTTGCAACGACGATTAGGGAAACATCTTAGCGAAATCAGATTTGTTGCTGATAAACTGGAAAAATCACATCGGCAAACTTTGTAACAAATCAACCACAATAGGGCAAACTTTTGAAAAAACAGGAACTTATTTAAAAAAAAAAATTTTTTTAATTTATTGGCGCGACAGCTCCTAAAGGAGGCAAGGCCTAGTGACTTATAATCTCAACCATTCTTGTGTGTGTGTTGTTAATATGCAAGAATGAACTTATTTATTTATTTACTTGCTTTTAATGTTGAGTGGTGTGTTGCTTCACAGATATTCTCTTCCGTCCGTGCAATGAAAAATAAGCTTAAGAAAAACGTAGGTATAAAAGATAAAAGAATTTATGCTTTATCTTTACCTTTTGAATAACTTTTTATACTTTTGAACTAAAACATATTCCGAAACTTCACACATCCATAAGATGTGTTATCAATGTGACAGGTCGAAGACGTCGTATTTATTTGCATTTTATAAAAGGAACCCATTTATGAATACACATCCATATGACTGCAATTTATAGGACACATTTTATTTTTGCCTCGAGATTAATGTGAGTAATCAAAAAGTTGACAAAAATAAATAAAAATCCTAATCACCAGCTGAGGAATTATTCATGAGTTCTAAGTTTGTTTGTTCTTTGCACTGTGTATGCTCTGTTTCCTTGCTTGAGCGCAATTAATTTCCGTAATTATAAATTCGCGCAAAAGTTTAGCTGGTATCCTGCTATGAGATGGAATAAGGTTTAAGTTTAAATTAATAATGGGTTATCAATAACTTTTTCAAGTAGATTATGGCATGAGATTTATGAGTTTTAGGAAAATAAGTTAAATTTACGTAAGAAAACAATTATTATCAGTTTGGAACTTTGGTGTTATAGTATGTTTATATCTTTGAAATATTCGTATTGTTTAATAGGAACTAGTACTATAACTAAACAAACAATTTAGTGTTTAAAAGTAACATTCAAATTCATAACTTTTGCCTTAGTTCCATAGAATCGCAAGTAAAAATTCCTATAAACATAGTTGTGTTAAACATTGTATATACATTGCAGTTTATATACAATGGCGCCAATTAATTTCAAAGTCAGTTTCGTTTCAACTTTGTTTGTTCCGAACTTTTTTTTTTATTTAAGTTGACTATAAAAGATTTAACGTCCTTAGTCCTTTTGATTTGTCCAGTGTTAAGGTCTAATTAATTGACGTAAAAAGAACTTCTATTCATTAAGCTGTTCACCCTCCATTTGGTATGCCATTGGCTCATTTTGAGTAATGCCACTCCAGATTACTCGCTCCAAACTCATCATGGCTAAGTATCATTCATCCCTGACATGAATATCTCAGGGAAATAAGGTGAGCGAGCGCACATCAAGATGGTCGGAAATCACGGATCGCTGTAATAACTTTGTGTATACTGTATACAAGGTTATAAGAATGTTGGTTTGTGTATCTTGGCTACAGCTGCTGCTGTACTTAGAATTTGTTTTTACCACTTGCCCCATTCGGCTACAGCATTTTATTTTTTTTGTTCACTCGCTCAACAGCTAGTCAGGATCAGGATAACGAAGGATTGCAAGAGAAATTCATGTAGGAAAACGAATATACATCTATATGATATAGAATAATTTTCAAAACGAAAATGATGGCTGGTAAGAGCATTCAATTAGAGCACAGTAAAATACAGGTGATGTTGCTTTGACGGCCAGCTGGTATCGTACCTTGTACCTTCTACCTAACATAACGAGTGTAACTTGAGTAACGTCAATACTTCAGTTGCAGTAACGCGTTGCAATGATATGTGTGGATATGTTGGTTATAAAGCTTAAGATACACGTGGAGCATTTGTTTCAAGAGATATTTACCTACATTTAACGAGGTTACATTAAAATGGAGAACAAATAGTTGACAGTAGTCCCTAAATGCTTGCTTGCGACATAATTTAATTATACTGACATGTATAATCGACATATAAATACTAAGTTAAAAAAAGGTGATACTGATACTTGACTATAAAAACGACGTAGCTATACATATCTACATAATGTATGTACGTATTTTGTTCGAAATAAAGTCTATAATATGAAATATTCAAAAAAATCCAACATATTTACCTAAATGTTTTAATCCCTGATAAATTAACACCAGCATGTGCTCCGTTCAAAAAAACAGAGTTTAGAACTGCTCGCTCCTCATATATGTAGGTAGATTACAAACTCTATCTAAAATTTGGCTAAACGAGACAACTTTATGTTTTATTTCAATTTTCACAGAAGTAACCAATTTTTAAGCCTCTTTTCTAAAAGAATCCCAAAACTGTTACCCAAAGGTGAGAGTTGTTATTTGTTGGCTCGGTCAACCACACCGCGACCTTGCTGGTGTGTTTGTGTTCAGTGTATTGTTGGAAGACCCCTTTCTTCATTAGAAAATGGAAGCACAACTTCCTTCGTAATTTGCAGGTAAGAGTCTACTATTGATTTTTTCTATGCGATAAATCGAAGATATTCACATCAAAATATTGCAGCCTCCTGTTATTATAATTTTGTTTTTATGTATTAAAGTTTATGAGCCAAGTTTGGTGGCCGACGAAAATATCAACTTGATCCACCACCTTTTAGAAATTTTAGATTCGTCTGACCATACATTTTTTTTCAATTTCTCAAATGCTCTTTCGCTAACTCAGTCTTTTGCCTAAATATTTTGAAGAAAACGGTATTTTTTTGAAGTGCCAGGCGCCTTTCTTGCAAATGTCCGCAAGACTGTTTCAATGTTCGCCTCTAATAGAAATTCCGCTTTACGGTCAACCGCTAACAAAAACAGTTTTCGTTCCGAATATCTGTCCAGCCATTTTATTTCTTTTTTTGTCATAGAGGGAGAGTTCTTCGGGTTTCTAGTTGGACAGTAAACTTTCATGCATTTCGTATCACTAAAGCAGAGCAAGCAAATGGGTTCTGCACTTCTGTGTAAAATTTTCCTTCTGAAATCAGCTTTGTTATAGGAGGGCGGAACAGTGCTTTCAGCGACCCATAAATGAACAAAACCAAATAAAGATTTTATCAAAAAATTAAATAGAATTAATTGAAAATAAATATATGTATTTACTTTATGGAAGCCTTTTGTTGCAAACATAATACTTAAATTTTGTTTTTAGCAAGATTTCTGCAAATACTACTATATATAATTTTGACTGGTCCAAAACCGTGTGTAAATGAAAACTTACCAGAAAACAAAAGTCAACAAAATTGTTATAAAAGCATAAACGCACAACACTACAATTTTAATTGCTCTTTCACAAAACATTGAAATGGTAAAGAATGGGAAAAAAAGTATCAAATCTCGACCTTAAAAATATTTAGAAGGAGCACTTCTATAATTTTAACCGGAACTGTATATATGTACATACGTGTGGAATCCGGTTCGGGGCATTGATGTTCATCTGCTCTATATGATCCAGCCACCAGAACCTTGGACCTTTAAGTTTTTGCCTAAGTCTGTGTACAGCCCGCAACGTTCGCTTTCCACAACCGCTCCTTAATAATACGGCACCAAAAATCAACTGGAGAATTTTTTCTTTCGAAGCAGCCTAAAGCATTTTTATCCACTTTAGACAATGCTGCATTTGATATTTGATCTCAGCGCTGGTGTTGTTCTCCGAATTGATAGCGGAGTCTAGGTATAGACAACGACTCAATCACGTCAAAGTAATAAGTGTATATCATGATATTTTCATTTTTGACGTTTTTGTTGGGTGTGCCTTCCTATCTTCATTGAATGCCAACTTCGCCGCTTCCGTGTCGCGCAATGCAGCGTCTAGTTTACATAGTCCTAGTCTTGGTATTTTTTTGACATCACAGGTTTCTTTGATGCCTTTAGCAAATTTGATGGAATATGGCAGAGATGCCTTCTTCTAAAAAAGTCATCGCCTGCAGCTTTGAAGAGTTTAGCAATTAGGTACTCGGCCATATGTGACAACTGCTTTATTGGTGTTAAACTTAGGTATAGGCAGCCTTACTGATTGGACGAATTTGTTCTTCTACTTCACTCAAATAGATAGAATGGTTCATTTGCGAAGCAGACAAATTAATTTTGTCATCGACGTTATTCATTCTCCATCGACTGCGATTCTACTCTGTAGTTCCTTTGATCGTCTTTGAAGGCTAAGGTTCCAGTTCTGTAGGCTTGCCAACATGCTCGTATACCTCTTGTACAGTTTTGTTGCTTCTTTAAAGCGCTACGCCGCGTCGCGTCAGCCGTTGCGTTATATGCTTCCTGTTTGGCTGTTTGTGTTTGCTTTGTGAAAAGTGTGGGGAATTGCGGTACTAGTTTTAACAATGTTTCGCCCGCAGCAAAGTCAGTTAGCCTGGAAGTGGTGTCGTGCAGATGCAGACTGTGTTTTGAGACTGTTTCTTAGTAACACTACCCCCTCCCTCAATTGTTTCAATTTTCATTCAAACAAATGATGTTTCCATATCCGTAAAAAAACATTCAACTGTTCAGGTCATTTTTTCGAATATTTTTACTTAATCCAGTCAAATCAAATAAAACACAAAAAACAAATCCAAAACAAAACTACGAAAGGACGAATTTTATAAATCGTTTGAGGAACAATAAAATGGAACTTACTTTTTTGTCTTTGTGGGCCTTGAATAAGCATCTTGTTTTTGACCTTACTATATCTAAGGAGAAGAAACCTGTAACTTATTATTCCGCATTGGTATATTTTGTTTGTATGTTCTCTTTAGCTCCCATGTACACAGCTTTGGAAAGATTAATCATTTTGATTTCTTACCCAGACATTTTATAGCTTGATGGATGGATGTCGTAAGGTATTAGGGTCTAATGTTCTTTATTATCAAAGGAATGTGCTTTACGTAAAGGTGTTTTTTCCGGAGAAAATTGACTGAAAATGAGAAGTTTATTACTCTATTAGGTAAATGTGCAAAAAATGGGACCGTATCGGTCGTCGTTGAAATTCAATCTGGGAGGGGTCTTGAATTTATTGATTTTTTATGGTTGGAAATTTATTGTTATAGAAAGTGGTGGAAAATTCAATTCACCTTGATTTTCAAATAACGAAACATTAGACGGTAACTAAATTATTTTTTTTAGCCTGGTGTTTGTGGTTAAAAATCGAATGAAACCACAAGAAGGACGATGGTGATGGCAACCATGTGTTCGAGGATTGTTGAAGCTTCCCTGGGGTCTTCTCGTCGATTCAATCGCATAAAAGTTTATCTGGATGTTCAAAATCTATTTTGTGTGACACATTAATTTGGCTAATTGCACGAACAAGACTTGGCTTTTGATATATAGCCATATATCAATATATATATATTGATTGAAATAATATGTTTGGTGATATCGCATAAGGGTCACACACACACACACACATATATATATTCCCAGGGTGGCTATTCGAGGTGTCATTATGGGACAAGAAGGGGGGTGTAAAATAAATTGAATTGTAACCTGAAGTGACTCAAATATATAGTTACACATGCACAATTAATTTCATTAAGCTAAGGGAATGAAGTAATTTTCCACGGTTAATTACAAGGACTTTGTTTTCTGCTTGTCCTACAACTCATTTCGTATGAAAATCATTGTATCCTCACTTGAACACAAACAGTTCTTATTCACAAATCCCTTACGGTTTAATGTTTATATCAAAAGAAATAAATCGCTAACAGTTTTCAAATACTATATGGAAAAAATTCGACAAGCCACAACCCTTAATGCAGCAAATAAAAAGTGCATCCCTGTTGAAAAATCTGTCTAACTGTGGAAGCATTTTTTCGAGGACCACTTTTAGATTGGTAGGGTATGAATTAAATTCTTAATTATTAATTTGTTAAAAACTCTAATTAAATACTGAAATAAGAACATTTTTTGTTAAAGCTTATCAAGCCAAATGTTGATACAATAATATTTCGGCTTCTCTACCCACTTAAACAAATTAAACCATGACGCCTATCTAAAATGAATTAACCAGATCAAATTATACGGCTAGCCAATAAAATATCTGGCAACATTTCCTTGAAATCTTTCGACAATAGATATACCAAACTACCTAGAACACCTAAATATCTGTAAGCTGTAACCCCAAAAATGCCCATCATTACACTTTGTCAGTCAACAACATTTATATTGTATGGTGTCGTTAAAACACTTTGTAGCACTTTGATTTAATTAGTGTAATGTATCAACAAAACATTTCATCCCATCCATGTCCTTTCATATAGATACAATAGCGTTACACAAATCCTTTAGCATCCACTGGACAAAACTGGGAAGGATATCTGTGTAACGGAAGCGGAAGTCTCTATGTCTATATCGGTTTATTTATTTATTTATTTCAATTGGTGATGTAATTGCTACCAATGCCAGCAAATGTCCTTGATCATGGTATTTCGGATGAACAAAGGTTGATTATGTCTCAGTGATTAGATGGAGAATTGAAAAAAAAACCTAGTTGGTATAGGATATAAGATGGTGTAAAGGGATTGCAAATTGTTGGTAAAGGTCATCTTCTAATTAGAAGCCATGTGTATAGGTCTTAATGTCAAATTATATCAGTAGGAATAAGAGTGAATTCCGTTGGTATGGCAACTTCTTTTTTTAGGAAATTGTACCTCTTTTTACATATATCTAATAAATTGTTCATAATATTTAAAATGAATTGTTGATAAGGAAGGTTCTTGAAAAAGGCAATTGGTTACTGTAGGTTAATATTTTAATTTACAACGGTAATCCTGTAATCTTTGCTAATATACTGACAAAAGTCTTTAATTTGAAGGTTAAGAAAATTTGCCAAGAAGACGAATGGAAAAACTTACGCAGTGATTTTCCATCGTTGAATAACAAGTCTTCAATATAGGTTTGTATAGACTAAGATATCTCTTACAGTCGCAAGAGTACTAACTTGCGACTGATAGAGTTAGAAACGAGGATATATTTTTTTCACAAAGCCACGGAGCACTACAACGAGGTTAGACAGACGGAAAGACAGACCACTTCTAATTTCTTGAGATTTCAGGTCTAGGATTTTGAAAAAAAGATATAAGATATGACAACACTGTGTCAAACGCATGTCAAGTTCTTACAACCAAGTGTCAAACCAATTCTTAGTAAGCCAAGTGAAGAAATTTTGACACACTTTCTTGCTTTTTATACTCAGTACTCATTACTACCTTCAAGATCTCATATCCTTATGCAAAAACCTGCAAAAACCGGACAAACTTACTGTTTCCAGTCAAATAATATTTCAAGTATTTTACTTTAAAGATTATATATAACGAAAAGCTTTCTTTTGCTTGAAATCAGCTCAAACGATTCTTAGATTCTTAGGTTCTTAGAAACCTTGTTTCGAGAACCTGAGTTCTCGTTGCAAATGTATGATACGTGCCTCTTAACACAAAGTTAAAGTTAAACGTTTTTCTTAAAATGTTCATTTCAAATAGCTCGTAAGCGAATCATAAATATTAGGAGATTGCTATTCATTCCCTGGAAAAACAATTTCCAACCATTCTTACCATTGGTACTTGATAATATACAAAGTATCTTCCACTCTTCAAAAAATAAAACCCAAACGGAATAAGGCTCCATAACCTCATCACTGGAGCTGCAATATATTCGACATGGTGATGGTGAATCGAGATTCGAAATTCATGTTGAATAATATTATCGATATATTGAATAATTCATGTTCCAAATGGATATCGAAAGAAGAAGAACGATATATACTTGTACTACCTACGCTCGTTAGATCACAGGCAAACACTTAACTGAATTATTCATGAGCATATTACTGCATAACCAATTAATTTTCTTCCATTATCTACTCAAGGGTGTCAAATGCATGCACAAAGATGAACACAGAGAAAGATGGGTCAATTCGGCTTTTTCCGGTTGATTTGTATTAAGTGTTTATTAGATTGAAGAGAATTAAAGGGAAATCTTATCAAAATTCTGTTTATCAAAAACTAAATAAAAATATAATATTTAAATAATGAATGGAGGGGTTAAGAAGGACGGACAATTGTAATTAACCGTTTTTTATCTATTTTTTTCAGAAAAACGCCAACACTACTTGTAAGCATTTCAAGAATTCTATTTTTTTTAATAAATTACCAAAAGTAGCCATGGATAATGGGTTAACTCTTTAATTTAATTTTTTTAACTCTGCGAAATCCACAAATGATTACCTTTAATAAACCAAAAAAATAAGATTACCTCTTAAGCACTTAAAACATTGGGTTTAAGGTTTTATCTTCACAGATAACTGCAACATCGCCGTCGTCGACCTTGTTCTTAATTTGATATTAGACATCTTGAAATCACCAAAACTTCTTAAAGTGACATTGTTGTTGTTGTTCTTTATTTATATTCGACCAGTTTCTGTAGGTAACTTTTCAAATCTTGGGATGAGCGCAATCCATTTATTTCAATTTATCATATAACCCGCAACCTGAGAACTATAAAACGGCTTCACAATCTCTTTCGGGGTTAATGGTATGAGTCGCGTCTTTCGTTTGTTTATGTATAGCTTGTGTAGGCACGGCAACGATTTGTATCTTCATCTATCCGGGTGAGTTGGGTTTTTAATATTGGAATCAATTTGTTAGATGAATACAATACACAATACACAAAAGGTTATCAAACTAGTTTCGTGATGTCTAGGATTTGGTAAGGAATTGGGCTTTTATACGATGAATGTATTTGAAACTTGGAGGACATTCGTTGTCTTGTGAAGAAGGGGAGTAATAGAAATGGTACTATCCATGAAATTCGGAGGTACTAGTATCAGGCTGCCGCGTAAAACTGAGTATCTACAAATACACCTAGCTATCACCTGATGGAAAGACTCGCAACCAAATTGACCACGTGGTGACGATACGAATGTATGGAGGTGCAAACATTGATTCGGATCAGTATCTTGTTTGTTTGTTGCTCCGACGGCGGATTGCTTGCGAACAAGTATTGTAACCGCCACCTAGGTTCGAATAGACATAGATTTCCTATGTAATGGAAACAAAAACAACACCTTAAGTCGCGCACCAGATCTCGTCCGAAAAAATCTACTATATAGGTACGCTGTTCAATTTATATTTTAAGTACAGGGACGATTGGATATTTGGCTTTTACCCTTCATATTATGAATTTTATTAAGCTATCTACATTTCAAAGCTGTAATATGGTTGCTGTAGTGAGCATTATAAAATATATCTCCACTTGAAGCTCTAAGAAAGCTTCAATTCTGAAAGTTCCATAGCAAAAATCAAAGAAAAAAAGTAGTATAACGAATAATTGCCGAACAACACGAATTTGGAATAGTTTACCCGGCGAGATTTTCCCTTGCCATTTTGGTCTACAAACATTCAAAACCAATGTTAATCGACACCTCCTATCTCTCCGCTCCCTATCTTCTTAATGCCCGCGCAGTGTGTTCTACATTAAAAGGGAAACAAATAGTCCCTTGTGCGCGCGTTAATTAAACAAAAAAAAAAAAAAAAACTTCAAATCAGTGATTTTTTTTAATAAACACAATTCGCGATCAGTGTCCTCACAGATCACATCGGGGAGCAAAAAGTCATGGTGAAATTTACGCGGGTTTATGGAATATTATAAAAAACAATTTCAATGTCACGCAGAGGTTCTGCGTTTTGTGCAATTTCTTAAGTTAAATGCGATGCTAACACCAGCAGGTACCAGTGTGTTAGAAAGCTCTGTTCCATAAGGCCTGTAATGAAAATATAAATTGAACAAAGTATTAGGGAAAATTGAGTCCTGGGAACAGAATTGCGGGCTTTATAGGCAAAAAAATCAGTCTGGGAGAATAAAATTGTCTGTGAAAATAAAATAAAAGGAGAGCGAAGTCCGCGACAAGCGCGGAAGTTCTACCAATGATGTTGTAAGATGAAAGGGAAATTGGATCACCGATCCTGAAAGCATTCTTGAGCGATGGGACGTGTTCTTTAATACATTGTTGATGAGAAAGCTCACGGAAAAAACTGAAACTTCATCATTTCAAGAGGAAAACTTCATGTAGCAGCCACCAACCATTGATGAGAAACAAAAGCTATAAATCCGCTTAATGATAAAAATTTAAATGCCGTTGGTATATCTGCCGAGCTGATTATACCAGGAGAGCAAACATTACATCTGGCAATTCATGAAATTATAGTGCAGTAGAAAATTGCAATAAGACTCAAGAGGAGATATCACAATGTGCATTATTTATTAGGGATAATAATAAATATCTTATTAGTGTTAACCTCATAAGATATTAACCCCTATCTTGCAAGAACGGATAGATTCATAAACGAAAAGCTTAAGCTTAGCTTTAAAATCGGTGTCATACCAGTACCATCAGTAATTTTTTTTAGATAATTACCCTTAACCAGGTAATGGAAAAGGACTGTAACATGAAAATTCAACTTACCAGCTTTTTTTAAATCCGCCTATTATAGCAAAGCCAGAGTTGATAATAATAATAATGGGGATAATATCCATTGGGGATTTTTTGAATTTCATACGACACTCCTTAAAAAAAACCCTATTTAATTAAAATATATTGAAATTTGTAAAATTAAATTTTTAATTCGTTTCTGTATTTAGTTGTTTAATTTGTAACAAAAAACAATCTCTTTTTGAACAACATATTAAATCTGTATATGACATTTTGTGAAAGGAACAGCAACTTTAGAATGAAATTGAAATATCATCTTAAATAAGGAATAACTTTTGTACTATAATGTCATTACATATGTTTATATTTCCCTCAAAAATTCATAGAGACAACTATCAAGCTCAATTTATAATGGCTTTTAATCTCTCCTTTGAAATTCCAAATAGCAATTACGATCCCACATTTGTCCCTTATAAAATCTCTGAGAATGACATATCCAGTGGCAAAATTCTTTGCTTACAAAATACACCAACAAAAGCTATTATTATCAGCTTAGATGTCTAAAAAAAACCCGCACAGAAGCCTGTAGAGATAGGAATGGAAACCTCGTAGTAGAGTCACAGTCGGTGCTAAGTACATGGAAGGACCATTTTTGCAGACTGTTAAACGGCGATGAAGACCAAAATCCCGCTGTCAGCATCCCCACATCCCGTCCGACTGTGGAGGATGACGATGGAGAACTCTCGCTGCTCCGTCAAGGTTGGTACTGACCTCACAGGAGCTTTTGACGTCAAAAAAGGATTCCGACAAGGTGATGCGCTATCGTGCGATTTCTTCAACTTAATACTTTAAAAAAATTATAAGAAACCTTGCAAGTCAATTGTAGTGGAACAGCATACGCTGACTGACGACATAGACATCATTGGCAGAACTCGGCGAGCTGTCATTGAAACGTTTGCTAGCATTGAAGCTAAAGCGGCTAAGATGGGACTAGCAGTCAATGAGTCCAAAACAAAGTACCTGCTATCCACAACAAGGGACACACAACACCGGCGGATGGGACAAAACATCACAATAGACAGGTTCAACCTTGAGGTAGTTAGGGACTTTGTGTACCTCGGAACCGCTATAACGTCTCACAACAACATCTCGTCAGAAATAAAGCGAAGAATTACTGTTGCCAATCGCTGTTTCTATGGGCCAGGAAGGCAGTTGAGTAGCAAAGCCCTCTCTCGAAAGACCAAGGAGACTCTGTATAAGACCCTAATCATCCCAGTCCTGCTCTATTTGCACCGAGGCATGGACTCTATCTAAAGCGGATGAAGATATCCTTGGTAATTTCGAGCGTAAGATTTTTCGGAGGATTTTTGGCCCTATCTGCGTTAACGGGCTTTAGAGGAGAAGGTTCAACCAAGAACTATACGAGCTGTACAGCGACCTGGTCAAAAAAATACGCATATCATGTTTAAGATGGCTAGGTCTTGTAGAGCAAATGAACTACAATGCTCCAGTTCGCAGAATCTTCGATTCCATCCCAGAGGGTAGACGCAGTCAAGGAAAACCTCGCCTTGAGTGGCGCGCTCAATTGGAGGACGAACTCAAACAACTTGGAGTGCGAAACTGGAGGCAGCTAGCCAAAGCCCGAGCTGGCTGGAGAGGCATGTTGGTTGAGGCCCAGGTTCGTCCCGAACTGTAGCATTCCCTAAGTAAGTAAGTAAGTAGATGTCTATTAAACCTTTTTGGGAAAATAATTAGCTTAGCTGCTCTCTTATAGATGCCGTAAACAATTAATTTAACTCTTCATTAAGATACATTAGACTTCTTGTATTTGTTGTAAGCAACATTATGTATCTTCCACGCTTCAGATAGCGGCGAATTCAAATAACTGTTACAACAGTGGAAGATAATTTCTCCACGTTAAAATAAAATAGATCTTATTAAGGGACAGATATAGATTCAAAAGGTCTTAGGCTTACAACGAATAACAATGGGGAAAAAAAGTCAAATACCAACAGCAATAATCTAAAGGATGCCCGTAAACGTACACTATTTCAGACTAAATTCATTTGCATATTCTTGTCCGGATGTGAATACAGAATAACACAACATAGTTTCTAGTTTAGCTTGTTTTCGTCCTCTCTTCTCAGCAGTAGCGGCACAATTATTTACAATTCTTGAATGTATGCGTGAACTCTGGCTCTTTATGGCAAAGGTATCGGATGGTATGGTTAATTTCTATTCATGTGTAGTGCAACCTTTGTCGTCTGTTGTTGAATGAAGTGCACATTTATACTCTTTTAGTCTTAATTAGATGCAAATAGTGGTAACTGCGGCTTATAGAGATCCTAATTCGATTTTTTAATACCAATTGTTTGAATATGACTTGAACTGGTTAAAAGAAATCTCTTTCTAAAAAAAATGCTTTAAGTGCATTCCATAGCGCAGTTATTAAAATCTCTGTTTTCAGTATTTTCCTTATTTTTCTTTTTAAATGTTTTTACTATTTTAGTATGTAAAGGTTTAACATTAAATTTAATGTTTAACTTCTTTTAATATTTAAGTTTATAAATTTGAAGACTAAAATCTTAAGACTTTGAAACGCCTAATTAATCAGATATCAACAAAAAATTTCCAATTCATATTTCATATATAATATTTCCGTTATGTTCAATTTTGTACATCTGGATCCGGTTAGCAGCCGGTTTATCTTCCTGCGTCTTCGAAAACTGTCATTGGGATTATAAATGTATATTATGTATGTTCATCAATTCTAAGTACAGTTATTTAATTTGAATAAGAATTTAAGCTAAATGAATCTTTGTGGTTTAAGGCACGTGATATGCACAGTCTGAATTAATTGTGAATTGCAGACATACCTTCTCTATGTACTGTACCTTTTCAACCGATTTGTTTTGCATTCGAAGGCTCATTTCTCCAACAATGGACAAGAATTTGAAGATTTTTGCTCTTATTATATATGTTTATAACATAGGATGCACCAACTTAGGTATGTGTTTACTTAATTAATGGAATATTCTACCCGTAAGGATTTTGATTAAATTATTATTTATTAAAATGGAATTTTGTTTGGCAAAATGTTGCACAAAAAGCTTTTTTGTTATTATATCTCAAAATGAATACGAATGTATATGTTTTTCAATTTGATAAAATTAGCAGCTTAAAGATCCCAGTAAAATGTATGTTTCTGCGATAAATAAATTTACCAAAATTGTCACAACACGATATAATAGAATTTCTAATTTACACAATTAAAAAATTAATTAAAAAAACGAAAAGCACATAAAAAGTTTTTCAATTTTTAAATTAATAACAAAAAATAAAAGTTTTTTTTTATCAAACCATGCGAGGTAACTGATTTTGATCTTTTGCAGGGAATTTCTAGTCACCGAACATAATTCACCAGAGAGAAATTTCAACTTCAAATGCAATTAAAATCAAACCAAGCCAAGAAAACAATAACTTTGTTTTCGAAATTTTATTGAAGATGTTTATGGGCGTTGACGATGTACCACTCATGAGGAAAATTAAATAAAGAACATTTCGAAAAGTTTTTCTATGCAAGTGAGAAACGAAAAAGACATAATTTCCTTTATTTTGGGTAATGCAGCTAAAATTAAAATAACTTTGGAATTGTTATAATTTTCTTTTAAAATGCTATAACTCAGTTTTTTTATTAGTTATTTATTTTGGTTTATGACTAGCAGACCCTGACATGCGTTCCGTTGCAAATTGCACTTGCAAGTGTAATCAATATAATTGTGCGATATTAATTGCTACAGATTAATTTGTAAATTGATTGTTTGATTTTCCAGTAAAGTGGTTTTAATACCTCGGAACTTTAAATTCCGTCAACAATTTCGATCATTTATCACTATCGGTACAACATCTGGGATCCGGTCCAGGTGTCATAGAAGAAATTTTTCAATTCATCTTGAACGCCTGACGACAGAATCTAGGTCTACAAAACCATGACTTTGAGCATCCTTTCAAACATCATTCCATCTAAAGGTCTAACACGCTTCCTTCTACCTTCCGAGGTTGTTCCTCTTTGAGCTGAATTTTCTCACAACATCTGCTTCTAGGTGGATTTCAAAAGACTCATGACTTCAATTATTCACAAGGCTGTTTAAATCAGTGCCTCGTTTGACTTGGTAATTCATGCTTTTCTTGTAGACGCGCCACAAACACAGACTTCTACTCTTATTTGAAGAGAATGCAGGTCAGACCACCCTATTCAGCAGGAACAGGAAGTTGATATTTCTGCCATTCTAAGGGACGTATGTAGTGCCGTCGTGCTCGAACCACATGTCGTCTAGGTCCAAACGCTTAAATTTGGGTCATTTCAAATTTATTATAATCGTTATGTAGCGCTCGACATTAATGGTGACCGCCTCACCAATGTAACAATTTTGCATGTTTACACTGCCATGAAAAAACGATTTTTCTGTCACAATTGGGGTACAATCACTCAAAAGCCTGGTCAGGAGCTTTCATCTCTTCGTTCATTTGGCTCTTGTACGAGTGTAGGAATTAGTAAGACGCAATTTGGCCTTGCTGTTGAATCGTGTAACATACCATGGTGATGTCGCATAATTAATTGAATAATAATGAATAACAAATTTGGCAGGTGTCACCAAAACAACTTGGCCGTCAAAATCTACCCGCGCCAATTGCAAAACTCGTATTTGTATTTTTTGGAAAAATCTATTTTTAATTTATTTAAACAATCTTTTAGAATTTACAAAAATATTGTTAAACATAAAATAAAAAAAAAAATAAACATTTGAATAATTTTATGATAGTAATTGTGGTGATCTATTTTCAGATTTTAGATGCTCAAAGATCCTTTAAATAGTGGTGTATTTTTAGATGTTTTTTTCGCGGTTTCTATAATATTAAATAATGCTAACTACACTCTATCAAATGTTTTATCAAAATCTGTCAGAAAATTGACCACATTATTAGTTAAGGATGTTAGATAACCCTTTTTGTACATCCTTCAACCCCTCTTCCGACACGGGAAATATTTCAAAATCATAAAAAAATCCTTATTTCAAACAAAAAATTAATGAACAATAAACCACTTATTATTTCCATTTCATTTGTTTTCTAAATGATTGTATATTTATATGAAACCAAACAAAATTTAATCCTTAACAATGCAAAAGAAGTTTTAATTGCTTGAAAAAAATTTACAACCGAATTTATCTGCTGACGGAAACACAAGAAAACGTGCACATAATGATTTTCATAGAAAATCTGTGAAATTGTTTTAAAAGAAAATAGATAATAAAAAAAAACACCGGCCGAAAAAATCGTTCAGCTTCTTTGCAAATATCTGGCGCTTTAATATGCAAAATTAAACCATAAATTATAACCGGAACTGGATATAGTCCCTCAGAACTTTTATTCTCATAAGAAAAAAAAATAAAAACGTATTCTCTTTTTTTCTGCTGTTCTTTTTTCCAAAATTGTATAGGAAATTTAATTTTTTTTCCTGTTGCTGTTGAAGGTTGCGGAGGTGGACATTAGAGCCTGACGTGGAGGTGGACGTGAAGGTTGACTCACGCGATCCAATAAATTATAGCAGATTTTTTTCTTTTTCGTTCTGTTTGCTGCCCCTTACTTAATGTATTCAATTTGTTGACTTTCAGCCCGACGAAATGTATAAGCCAGAAATAGAATTTGATTTTCCTGAGGACTCTGGGGATTTTGAATTATTGTAGATCTTAACCGAAATTTGGTGTTTGGAGTTCTTAATTTCAATGTCAGCTTCAGTGTTCCTTATTCAGTCACAATAAAGTTGTAGAAAATAAACTTCAATATTGAACTTGACACATTTCCAAAATGTGGGAGTGTTATTTTTTTTTTTTTTTATAAAACAGACACACAAAATCATTAACTAGCTATCTCAAGGCCCTTTATTAAACGCTTTCATCTTAAAGCCATATTTCCGCCTCTTTGCCAGTTACAATCCATAAGCCAAGGTCTATTAAGCAAGCTGTTTCCGCTTACCTCAGCTAAATCACAATTTGATGAATTTATTCATCCCAATTCGCCAATCGCCTGAAGGGAAAAATAATTTCTTTTCAAGGACCACAAAACTTTTTATTCAAGTGACAAAATTATTCCTTCGATCCTCGACCTGCGATAACACCCATGCAATTTGAATAAACTTCTTTACCCAAGTGAATTAAACTCTCGGAGACATCTACAAGGAGTGATATCAATTTCAGACAGTTTAAGGGCGACACGAACCCTTAAAAAAGGGGAGAAATAAAATATACCACACGTTTCAGCCGATCTGACAGTTGTAGCGTGTAACAATTATGCTTGTGGTGCACCTTTAGGGAATACTCAGCCCACCGAAGAAGTTGGTTTGTGTAAGGAAAAGTCTAGGCCCTGAGAGTCTTTAGGGGCTTTCTTGACACTTCCATGTGTGTTGCCAGATACCAGATTTAATAGAATTAGATTCTTGCATGGGTTACATGAGGCGATTAATATTAATTGCTCCGGGGATCTAACTGAGGTTTGATGCGTGTGTTTGGTAATTCTTTGTCACTTGGTTTTGTTTTAATCAGATTTCGGTATCTTGACAGTACCTAATGAATTAGTTTGGGTTATAACTGTGATAGCAGCCATTTAAAAGGAAACAAAGGTGATGTCCTTAAAGACAGCTAGCTTCAGTTATAATTTCGTTTTGGGTTTCATTAATAATTTGATTATGTCTACACCTTCGTTTTTAATTTCTTTTCTTTTTGTTGGCTTGGAAGAGGACACCTATATGAGGGGACTGTGGTTCTTGTTTATATTTGTTTCGCCTTTAACTGAAATGGGCTCATATGAGGGATGTGATTATTATGATGACATGTAATTACTGTACGTGTAAATGCGAGGGGGGTTTCAATATATGAAATGAAGAGAACTTCGTTAATGAAGTGAACGAATGGTATAGTAAGTGGTGTTCCGCAGGGTTCTGTGTTGGGACCGATACTTTTCAATGTGTATATGTCTGACTTGCCATCTTTGGACGTCAACACTAAATTAGCTATGTTTGCCGACGACACGGTCCTCTATGCTCCTAGCTTATTGCCTAAAAAAATGCTCTTGAAAGTTTGCAGTACTCACTAAATACCTTACAAAATTTTTTTTATAAGTGGAAAATAAAGGTTAATGCTCAAAAATCACAGGCAATCTGGTTTTCTAGACGTAGAAGATCAGATTTTTCGCCACAAACGTTGTTACAGATAAATTTATCTGACATCGCTTGGTCCGAAAATTGCTAGTATCTAGGTATAACACTTGATAAGAAACTGAGATAAGAATAAGAATTGTATACCCTTTTATTAACCGCAAATCAGGTCTTGGTATGAATAATAAAATTCTGATATGCAAATCAATTTTTCAGCCTATACTCACTTATGGTGCTCCAGTGTGGTTTGACTGTGCTGAAACCCATTTAAGAAAGTTGCAAAGAGTACAAAACAAAATTTTAAAATTAATACTAAATTTGTCATGGCGTTTTTCAACAGTAAGGCTTCATGATAAAGCTAATGTTAAGCAAATTAAGCTTGTACTATATAACCTTTTATCCGTGTGATGAAATTGAAGTGTCAAAAGTTACTAATTTATGCATTATTATAACGGGTGTTTTTTTTGAGGTTAGGATTTTCATGCATTAGTATTTGACAAATCAAGCGGGATTTCAGACATGGTGTCAAAAAGAAAGATGCTCAGTATGCTTTGACATTTCATCATGAATAGACTTACTAACGAGCAACGCTTGCAAATCATTGAATTTTATTACCAAAATCAGTGTTCGGTTCGAAATGTGTTTCGCGCTTTACGTCCGATTTATGGTCTACATAATCGACCAAGTGAGCAAACAATTAATGCGATTGTGACCAAGTTTCGCACTCAGTTTACTTTATTGGACATTAAACCAACCACACGAATGCGTACAGTGCGTACAGAAGAGAATATTGCGTCTGTTTCTGAGAGTGTTGCTGAAGACCGTGAAATGTTGATTCGTCGCCGTTCGCAGCAATTGGGTTTGTGTTATTCGACCACATGGAAGATTTTACGCAAAGATCTTGGTGTAAAACCGTATAAAATACAGCTCGTGCAAGAACTGAAGCCGAACGATCTGCCACAACATCGAATTTTCAGTGAATGGGCCCTAGAAAAGTTGGCAGAAAATCCGCTTTTTTATCGACAAATTTTGTTCAGCGATGAGGCTCATTTCTGGTTGAATGGCTACGTAAATAAGCAAAATTGCCGCATTTGGAGTAAAGAGCAACCAGAAGCCGTTCAAGAACTGCCCATGCATCCCGAAAAATGCACTGTTTGGTGTGGTTTGTACGCTGGTGGAATCATTGGACCGTATTTTTTCAAAGATGCTGTTGGACGCAACGTTACGGTGAATGGCGATCGCTATCGTTCGATGCTAACAAACTTTTTGTTGCCAAAAATGGAAGAACTGAACTTGGTTGACATGTGGTTTCAACAAGATGGCGCTACATGCCACACAGCTCGCGATTCTATGGCCATTTTGAGGGAAAACTTCGGAGAACAATTCATCTCAAGAAATGGACCGGTAAGTTGGCCACCAAGATCATGCGATTTGACGCCTTTAGATTATTTTTTGTGGGGCTACGTCAAGTCTAAAGTCTACAGAAATAAGCCAGCAACTATTCCAGCTTTGGAAGACAACATTTCCGAAGAAATTCGGGCTATTCCGGCCGAAATGCTCGAAAAAGTTGCCCAAAATTGGACTTTCCGAATGGACCACCTAAGACGCAGCCGCGGTCAACATTAAAATAAAATTAACTTCAAAAAATAAATGTCATCGACCAATATAACGTTTGAAATAAAGAACCGATGAGATTTTGCAAATTTTATGCGTTTTTTAAAAAAAAAAGTTCTCAAGCTCTTAAAAAATCACCCGTTAGTTATTATTACAGGAAAATTCTAATGTAAATGAAGACATTTTTGGTCCTTGTTCCCTGTGTAGGATCTGGGTAGACTAAGCCGGAAGCTTCTCCTTAATACCAAGATGAGCTTATAGCGGCATTTAAACAGAAAAAACATCCCAACAAGTGTTCACTTGTTCCCTGCACTAACACGTCAAATATATTATCGGTTGCCTAGTTTATAGAATCATGAAACGCAAGAACCTAAAGCACTCACTGTAGGTATAAAACAACAAAACCAGATGCGCAAATGTCTGACATAAAACCATCCCAAAACTTTAAGGGTTGCTAAAGGTTCTTTAAGGCAATACTTCAAACTTAACTTGCGGATTAATAAAATGAAGCAAAAAAGCTGATGTTTCTAATTTTGTTGATATTTTTTCAGTTTAAAAGTTAGATGGTAGGAGTTTGGTAAAATCATGTTTTTTTATTTTGAGTTTCTTAGAAAGAAAATGTTTGTATGAGATTTTGGTAAATAGTTTTTTAAAGCTTATCAATATTAAGCTGAAAATTAAAACACAAAATCAGTTATGAATTCTGCAAGCTTTTAAAATATTTAATTTCTTAAAAATAAAGTGAACCGAACATATAAAGAACCTTATTATTTGAAAGGTACTTTCTGTAGAGATATTTCAATCAAAATGTTACAAAAAAATATTTGGTTAGAAGAAAGCATGCCCGATGAATGTAATATGAGGGGAGACCCTATGAACCGCATCAAATAAAGAGGTATCAGTCTCCTCCACATTGCCTAATAGATCAGTTATATGCTGACACTTTTTTAAAGTCAAAACAGATTTTGATTAGACGATGCTCTGTCATGCTTCTGCTTCAACATAATACGTCGATGATATTAACATAAACCCAAGAACAAAGCGTGATGTCAATAGCACTCTTCAGAGCAATGAAATGGAAGCAGCGAAGATGGGCTTAGTAGTTAATAAAGGAAAAACCAAGTAAATGTGCTGTCACCAAGGGGAGAGACCCAACAACGTATCCTTGGACAAAACATCACCATAGACAGTTATAACGTTGAGGTACTTATTAGGGACTTTGTCTATTGGGCTCTGCTATCAACTCAGACACTGAGATTAAATGAAGAATGAATCTTGCCAATCGTGGGCTTAGCATACAATTGAGTAGCAAAGCTAAATCTTGGGCAGCTAAAGTTCCCCTTTTTACTTGCAATTATAGGGACTATAAGGCAAGTTTAGGATTCGTGAATATAAAAAAAATTGAGTTAACAATCAAACATGACATTAAGATTATAGAGAAGCTTAAAAAAGTCATTGGCAAAAAATTCCGCCTGTCTGTCTGTCTGTCCGGGTGTATATCGATCTGCAGCCTAAACGGGTAAAACGATTGCCTTCAAATTTGGTATGTGTGATTCTTTTGGAATTCCTCAGAGGGTAAATTAAAATTTTATTTTTAGGGCTAAAAATAACGGTACTTTAAATACGACCGTTTAGGATGAGCTTATTTTTCTCGAAAACGGCTCCAACGATTTTGATAAAAATTTTTGAGATTTTTTTTGTTGGTATTGCCTGTCGTTTGTTCAGAATCACATCTACGGGAAAAGTCTATTAACGGGGCCTTTCATATAACGGTTTTTTTAATTTTTGAATTTCTCGGTAACGGCGGTATGGATTTCTGTCAAATTTAATATTTGAAAAGATCTAGATAGTCCAATTAATTCTGCATATCAAAATTTTAAATAACTTTTTTTTTTCTAATTAAAATTAATTTTTGATTTTTTTTTTTTTTTTTTTGAAAAATCAATATTTTTAAAACTAATCAAAAAACATATTTTAAATTTTACAAATACATGTATATTAATAAACTCTAAAAAATTGCATACCAAAATTAAAAAAAAATATTTTCAAAAAACTAAAAATCAAAAATAGGATTTTATTAAAATCCGTCCCACAATTTTCGAAATACTTTTTTTCATAAATTCTTTGTTATTTAAGACGTGTGATGGCGTAC
Organism: Platycheirus rosarum; assembly: GCA_963971375.1. Taxonomy (NCBI): domain Eukaryota; kingdom Metazoa; phylum Arthropoda; class Insecta; order Diptera; family Syrphidae; genus Platycheirus; species Platycheirus rosarum. Next base: position 135,143,827 of record OZ020508.1, read on the forward strand.
TTCATTTTTACTGAAAACCATTAAGTATTGTGGTTTTTATAGTTTTTTATAAGTTCAAACTGTGTTATTTTTAACGTAAATGTTTATTGTTTTTGTCAAAGATCTTGTCGTCCAATGTAATTAGGCATATAAGAGCAAGTACGTGCGACCCATACATCGACAAAAGTATTTACTCAAAAACTTCAATAGGCCCTTCACCAAATTAAGTCGTTTTCTAGCAACATTAATTATTTATGTCCAACAGCTCACTGTCCATCATCGAATAAATAAACATAGCGTTAACTATGTTCATCGTTACTTTTATTGTCAACATCAGCTTTATGTTTACTCCTAAATAACCTGTAATTATCGTAATGGCCATTTTTGGTCTATAACTTCTGTTTGACACTCGATGCCAATTAATTAATTTCCAATTAATTCCCCATCAAAAGTATAATCATCATTATTATTTCATTCCCCCAGCTGTAAATTACCTTAAAAAAACAAAACCAAAAAAATCCAACCGATTTGAGTTAAAGCTTTTTATTACACAAACGCAATCCGCATTTTATACTCGACATCATGACAATGCTGTATAAATCGAGTTTAATGTGCTTGACATACAGTACCGTTGCAATTGTACGTCCGAAGGCGAAGGACGTGAATCATCAAACGATTATAAAAAGCTAAGGGTAGAGTCGTCAGCAAAACAGTTAAGTGGATTAGAAGTAACAGACTGAAGATAATTTATAAAAATGAGGAAGAGAGTCGGAGTCAGAACGAAGCCCTGGCCACATCAGCATTTATTTTGTGGGAATCAGACTTGAATGCGTCTAATACAACTTGTATTGAACGGTCCAGAAGATAGCTTCTAATCCAGCGAACAAGAGTATCAAAAGCACGCATTTTTGATAAGAGAGCTTCATGCCATACTCTATCAAATGCCTTGGAGATATCAAGAGTAATAATCTTACTTTCACCAAAGCGATGTAAAGGTTTGTTCCACTTTTTGGTGATATATGCCATCAGATCACTAGTCGAACGGAACTGTACGAGTGCGGAAAAAAATCTGTCCCATGAACAAATTTAAATTCTCAAGTACAGGAAGGGCAACGTTGCTGTGAGGCAGCGTGGAGCTGCTATTATAAATAATTTGCACGACTGGATCGCACGTACTTGCTCATATGTGCGGTCACATTGTAGAATAAAATTAAAAAAAATAAAGTGAACCTCAAAGCATTTATTCGATTTTTGTGACTTTTTGTTCGAATAACGTACGTTAAAATGTATTGGGTGAAATAATATAAACGCCATTTTATTTCTTTAGGAAATGTAAAAGTGTGAATTTTTTGTTCAAAATTGTAGGAGCCGTTTTTAAATAAAACGGTTTTTTTTAATAACTTTTTTTTAAAAAATCAAAAAAAATAATTCAAGAATACATACTTAAGCACAAAAATAACGTACATTTAAAAACAAAATTAAAAAAAAAACTTGCCCGTTTTCAAAATATTGATTTTTCAAAAAAAAAATTAAAAAAATTATTAAAAATACAAAAAAAAGTCTTCGAAAAAAATGTATGCAAAATTACTCAGACTACCTACATCTTCTTGAATATCAATTTTGATTGTAATCGGATCTCCAGTTTTCGAGAAAGTCAAAGAAAAAAAAAACCGGTACTATGGGAGGTACCGTTTTTAGCCCACCATATTAATTTTTTTGTTCACCAAAATATAATGCATACTTACAGTAGTACACTAATTTTTTTTATAAAAATTCTTGTAGCCGTTTTCGAGAAAAATAAGCTTTCATATATCGGTTATATGACAGGTACCGTTAATTTTTGAGCTAAAAAAAAATTGAAAAAACTCCTCTGTAGAATGTCAAAATAACCTTAAGTTCAAAATTTGAAGTCGATTGGCCCAACCGTTAAGGCTGCAGTCCAATATACATCCGTACAGACAGACAGACAGACAGACAGACAGACGGACAGAAATTTGCCAGTAACTCAAATATGTTTCTCTATCATCGTAATGTCATGTTTGATTGTTATCTCAAAATTTTTAATCTGCCCGAATGCATAACTTGTATTATAGTACGTATAATCGCAAGTAAAAAATCAGAAGTCTTCATCTGGGAAAATTATTTAAAAAAAATTCAATCAACCCGTTTTCAAGATATATCGAAAACCTATTTTTTTTTTAATTTTAAGAAATCGAAAAAAAAAGTTTTTAAAAATTTTGAAGTTCAATATTGATTGAATTATAAATGACTTCCTGTGTGCAAAATTTTATTGAAATCGGAATAATGGTTTACGGTAATAAAACCTCATTTGAAAAAGAAACGGTTCTATGAGAGGTACTGTTATAGAACAAATTTCGCAAAAAATTCATTGTAACTGAAAGATGTATTGTTGTAAAAAAATAACAATTTCAATGTTTTCGAGAAAATAAACTTTTTTTTTTAAAGATTGCGAGGCAGGTATCGCTATTTATTGACATAGAGCAAAAATGAAAAAACACCCCCTGAGATAGTACCAAATAAATACTAAATATTAAGTTTGAAGCAAAATCGGCCTACCCGTTTAGGCTGTAGAGGTGCGAACAGACAGGCAGACAGACAGACGGACGGACGAAATTTCCGGACCCACTTTTTTCGACTTCTCTATCATCGTCATGTCAGGTTTGATTGTTACAATTTTTTTTTGCACGAATCCATAGTCAAAAATGAGACTCGTGGAATACTATTTTGCTATTTTCTGCAGACAAAGGACATTGTTATTGATTCTGCAACCCAATATTTTAAAATTAGTCAATTTTGACGAATTACTTTTCCCAAGTTTCTTTTAAGAAATTTGTTGAAAGATCATATGTTAGAATTTGAATAATTCACTTGCTTTCTACTTAAAGCTGTATAGTATACTAACTAAGGGTAACTTTCTGACGGTGGATTGTCACTTGGTAAACATCGTGCGTGTTGGTACCATCTTATATACGGCAATTTTTCTTCTTAAAACAGCTTTTCAGCCGAAAATGTGCTCTTCCCGAAATATGTATTTTCGGCCAAAATTATGGTCATCTTCCAAACGTTCCGAAGACCAGTGAATGAAAAAACGGCGTTATCTATATGGTCATTGGTCATGAACTCTAAGCTCATGGGTCAGTTCGATCTTGTTCGGGTGTAGGTCAAAATAACGTTTTATCATTTGGACGTGCTGTCTAATCGTATTATTTGCCATAGTGATTTGGCATTGCAATTACTGGAAAATAAACAAAAGATTTCACAGATATCACCAAAACTACATGGCCTCCACATGCTGCAAAAATCTACACGTGCCAATTGAAAAACACGCTTCTCGTACTATGTCTTTCTAATTATGCACAGAGAATAAAGGTTTAACATAAGGAAAATCATTTTAAAACCTTAAGATTAACACAAAATTCACCTCTATCTTCAAAAACCGATATAATGTCGATCCCAACTTATAAATGATTCAACATTAAAATTTTCAAAGTATTGTGCACATGGTGCAAAAAGGGTAGAGTCCCAAATTTTCTTACCTCCCACGTCCTGCATCTTGAAACAACAAAAAAAAGTAGAGAAAAGCGAAAACTTCTCTTTTATTTAATATTTTTATGATTCCACATTCCCTGACAAATTGAACTCCTCACAGCGACTTATTAATATTAAATCACCTCACCACCTCCCACTCATGATTTTAAAACGCTACGGAAAATGGCACTTCCATTATCCCGAGATTTCTTATAGCGCACCAGATGAAGTCAACGATTCCGCCGTCGAATTGCGCCAACATGTCATATATCTCCCCAAATCTTCTTCTTCTGCAAGGACTCGTCAAGTCAAAAGACCAAAGGTAAAACAAAAAAAGAACCCCACACGTAAGACCCTTTTAACGAAACCACTATGCGACATTTTTTGACATCTGTGCGACCGTCATTTATAATGTAGGTGGTGCGCTTTCCAATCTTCTGAGGCTGAGCTCTCTCCTTTGCCATGTCAAATGTGTTCCTTGTTATTTTTATGCACCTTCCATCCAAGTGAGTTCCCTAAGGGGAATGGGCAATGTAAATTCCTAAAATACAAAGCAAGGCGAACGCAAGTGTAGGAAGAGAACCAAGCGCGTGCTTTAAATTGTGATTTTGTTTTCTGCAACGTCTTATGTTTGTTCATTTTGTCCAATTTCGCAATTCCGAAAAAAAGAAAAATGATCTGATAATTTTTTTATTGTCTAATCAAGTCTTGAGGGTATTTCGCAAAGAAATAACCCCCAATCCTAGAGAGAAAAGATTTTTTTGTTCTTAAATTTTACACTAAGAAATAAAGGAATAAAACGTAATATACGCCAGGCACAGAAGATCGTATTTTTCTTAATTGGCACCAATTTAAGAAAATACTCCCTTTTGGGTTAAAAATGTCATTGCTGACAGCTTACCTTACACCATCATCATGTGTGTGACAGAGCGGAAGAAATCATGGCTCTTCGGGGTATAAGCGAGGTGACAGAATGTTGAAACCTCGAGGACAAAAGGAAATAACGCACTGACTGGCGATACCGGTGACGGTGTTGTATAATAATATTAAAGCATGCTAGGTGAGCACAAAATTAAAGGGTAGAATTGCAAATTAGGGGGTTGGTGGATGTCCTTCAGGAGGGTGGGCGGACTGAGTGGTGACAAGTTAAAGAGGTATTATAGACAAAAGATTTCTGTTGAAACGTTAAATGTTTTATGGGGATTGAAACAGATATCAGGAATGGTTTTAAAATTGTTAAAAAAACTTGTACATTATTCTAGAAATTGATTTATGATTATTAAAGAGAGTAAGTTTAGACTTAGTGCCCCGTGGTTTAGTGATTAGTGTGTCGCTCATAGCCACCTTCTTTTCCGGGGCAGTGCCTCTTGTGAGGAACTGACAAAACCTCAAAGAGTAAAATTTGTTTCGAAAAATTGCATCTCATATAGCCGTTCGGACTCGGCCGGTAAACTGTAGGTACTTCGATTCTTGCAGATTAACAACACACAAACAGGAATGGTGGAAAGTATATGTCACTAGGCCTTGGGTCTTTAAGGAGCTGTCCCGCCATTAAATTTATTTAAGAGAAATAATTCTTGCAGAATCATTCATTGACTGAAAAAGAAGTCTTTTCCGCTAATCACTCTAAGTTGGCATGAAACTTTATTATTAAAAATGCGTGCTTTTGGTGTTGATGATACACTGCCCGACAGCCGATTAGCGCCCACTACGCTTCTTTCCTTTGGAGCTTAATATAAACCAATCAAATAAAACGTTTGAAATTTACAACATTATACACAACAACAACATTATACACGAAGAGAAATTCAAGTTACGGTAGTAACTCTATTAATTACGTTTTAACAGAATTTTGAAGAACTTGATATGAAAAATTCACTTTTTTTCCCCGACATTTGATTAGAACCCCCAATTGAAAATGCCGAATAACATAAGACAATGTGCAGAAAATACCCTAATTTTTTTTAAGATTTTTTTATTCCATAAATTAATAACTTATTTATAAAAGAGTTAGTAATGTGTTGTGCCACCACGATTAAATTTAATATCATACATCCCCTGTTGGGTATGGAGTCATATAATTGCTCTATGTAATGAAGTGAAATAGTCTCCCAGGCACTTTTTATTCCTTTAATGAGTTTGGATTCTGTTGGATATTGCCTTCCAGACTCGTATACTTTGCGCGCTAACCATCCCCAAACATTTTTCATAAGGTTAAGGTCAGGCGATTATTGCGGCCAGGTCAGTAGAGGTACGTTTTGGAGCTCGATCCAAGGCTTAAAGAGCTTAGAGATGTGGATAGGGGCGTTATCCTGCTGGAACTTCCATTGCAAGGGCCCAAAAATATCTTTGATGACAGGGAAAGCCGTTTTTAATACACCATTGTATGATGTGGCATTCATTCGGCGAGTAATAAATTGCAATTCATTGGTGCCATAGTACGTAATTGCTCCCCATACCATGACACAACCAGCACGGCTGTGCAGTCGATCTTAAGTATGCTCTTCGTTTGGAAGTTTAATGGAAGTAGTAAGCATATCCATCGGGACCCTCCAAATAATTTTTTTTTTCGTCTGAAAAGACAACACGCTGCCACTCCTACGTCCATACACACTTTGCCGAATTTAAGCCGTTGCGTGTTTCGGAGTTGGTTAAGATGTGGTTTTTCTTTATTTTCATTGCGTAAAAATGAGGAAATAATTGTACGGCTCCGGTAAATTTTTTTTTTTTAAATTTGATGAATCGATTGGCCACACTTACTATAGGCTTTTATTTTGGCCCTTTCGGACTCATTTACCCATATTTACTAAATCTAATTGAAAACTATTTGAATTAAACTAATAATAACTATAGTAAGTAAAAACGACACCTTACACGCAAGAATTAATATTGAAGTGTAGAGGCGCTAATCAGATGTCGCAAGAAAAATGCATTAATTTTTGTCACATTTGATAAAAAAGGATCTCAATTTTTTTTTAGAAAGATAGTAAATGGTGGAGAATACAGAAAAAATATTGAGCATGATACATATTTAGAGTTTCGAGTTATTTGCATTTACACTGCAAATTAATAGGGGCACTAATCGGTTGGATGGCACTGTACTCTTGTTCGTTGGATTTTCTATATTCTTTAATGCATGTTGTATTGGACGGCTTCAAGTCTGAATTCTACAAAATAAATGATGTTGTGCTTCAGGACTTCGTTCTGTCTCCAAATATCTTTCTCATTTTTATAAATGAGGCAAACTTCAAGGAGACCCCTGAATACCACAGTATTTGCTCAGCTTTAACAAGGAAATTATTACGAACCAATGGAAAGGTGCAATCTATTTGACAACTTCATTAATGCCAAAGTTGCGATGAAATAACATACCATCTTGAAAAATTGACAAAGTCCTGCTATAGGATACGGTTATGATCCTTAAGGCTCTTAATGTCATGTAAATTCAATTCAAATTGTTATGTCAATCCTAAGTCAACTAATCTCCGTAGGTAAAAAAAAATTGTAATACAGCCTGCAACGGCTTTCTTAGTAAATCACTTGCTAAAACTCTGTTATTTGGATAAAATAAAACCAACCCAAAATAAGAAAAAACAGAAAAAAAGCAAAAGCTATTTTTTGTGTGATCCCGAAACAGAAAATTACCCAACAAAATTTCATCAGAATACGAATAGAAGTAATTTGAATGGAACGCTGTCGTCGTTTCTTTTATTTTTTGTTCGCGAGCACAAAAAGTCGGCTTGACATGTTTTTCCTATGGTGTCAACGGTCTTGTACCTAACATTTTCTGCAAAACGATTTTTTGTTATGTTTTGTGTTTTATTTTTCCAAAAACAAAAATGATTTATGCAGTCCTCCGTATTTAGCTACCTTTAAGGAAAGTGGTTTTTGGGAATTTTCGTTTCCTTCCTTATGGGCAGATAATTCGGGGGCAATTCTATTCTCTCTCTCTTCCTCTATCTGCAAACAAATGCTAGTACATTTTCCTTCATTTTGCATTACTTGTGTTTGCCTTTTTTGTGGGCTTATCCCATCTGAAGGTGGGGAAAGAAAAAAAGTTAGAAATCGTCGTCGTTTAAAATTAAAATCGTTTCCTGTTGAAATGAAAGGCAATGTCAGAAACTGATGGATTTCAACTGGGTGAATTATGATTTTTTGGTAAAAGAATGACAAGCTTGCTTGTGAAGTAGATTTGGGTCATTTGAATGCGGAGAGTTATTTATTGAGTGAATTTTTTTTTTTTTTTTTTTTTTTTTTGATGAAAATATGAACACAAAGTTCATAAATTTAAGAGGCAATTACCCGTTTCCGAGAAAGCAAAATAGAAAAGAAGATGTGAGGCTTATGGTTTTATGTCACAAGGACTCCACATCTCATTTAATGTTGGTGTCAGTAAAATAAACCTAATATCCATCTAATATTTTTGATCTGTTATCTGAAATCAATTGACGACCGGAAATGGTTTCATATCAGTCATTAATTTTTGGTGGGCAAAGGAACTGAAAGAAAGTTAAAATTTTTTTTTGGAAAAAGCATTCCTTAAAAGTTCGTTCCTTTTAGGCCGATGATTTTCAAATAAATATTTGACTTCCCGCTGTTTTTCCTTGTGCCAAAAAAAATATTAAGTTCCTTCAAAAATATTTAAACCATAAATTACAATTAAATTGAAATAACATCCAAAATGCGTTATATTTTGTATCGTTTGTTCGTTAAGTAATTTCCAGCAAAGAAATTGCGAGAAAATTGTTTTTCCTAACGTCCTCGGTTATGACTCCTCTGTGGTAATTTGGGGAATAAAACGCCTGTGTGTCTTGTTATAACAAAACCTTGGGATATTATCTTTTTGTTTTGGGCATTTTTACTTATATTAAAAAAATATTAGGTCATTGTTTAAATAGAACAAAGTATAACAAGAGGACCATTAAGGCAAGCCACGATAAAAATTATTTCTCTTTTCGAGGACGCAGGGTATCCACAATAGATTTTAAGTGGACGAGGCTGGAATTGTTGAAAAAATAAGTTATTTAGGATAATTTAAGGAAATTCTATTAGTTTTCTTAAAGATTAAGATAGAAATATTTTTTTTATTGATTCATTGAAAATAAAAATAGAAACAATTTTAAGGTGACTATCTTATATCACGTAACAGCTTCTTCAGAAACGTTTAAGTATTTTAAATATTTATGGAAAACCGCAGCTTTGTCGCTGACTGTATAATATAAAATTCAAACAGTAAACGCCTCCTACACGCAAATGCATATGCATAAACAAGAACATAAAATGGTTTTCTTAGGTTGTAAGAACACACTTGACTCATGAATTATTTTCCATTCCCATGTCAACAACCTGTAGCTCATTTCGACACTTTTGTCAAAGAAAATTACCTTTGCTCTGAATCTTATCTAAATGGTCCTTTCAGAAGGATCTTTGCTGTTGATTAATAATGAATGAGCTAAGCCACATGTCAATACATTATCTTCTCACAGCAGAATGGGGTCATTTTTGCATGTACTCTGCCTAGAAAACCAAAGTCCGACAGCTTGATGCAGGCAATGGGCTTCTCTTTGGATTAAGGTCACAGTTGAACGCATGTCGGATGTAGGTATGGTTAGAAAAGGCGCTGCAAAACACCTTTTTAGTGTAAGAGTGGAAAATACATGCTGCAAAATCAAGTTCATAAATTGTTTTTGTAGCCTAGTTAGCGTGAATGTCTTTATAAAAGCGAATTTCAAGAAACATTATGAGGGATTCAAATTGATTGCATTCCTGAAAGAGAAAAAATATAAAAGGTGAATTGTTTTAGAATAATGTCTATTCTAAGCCATGATTGTTGATGTAAGTTCGATCCATCAAGTTTGAGTAGTAAATTTATCCAATTAGTTGGATAAAAGTCATATACAACCTTTCGAAACTATTTTGAGAACTATAAACTTTCTCATTCACTTACTAATGAAGGTCCTCAAAAAACAATAAAACTCCTCTTTTTCACATTGCAAAAGATACTTTGCTTTTAAACACTGCCGTTCAACTAATATCTTATTTCACACATACATACATATATAAATACATTAATTAACGATCTCGTGGCAAACAGCCATTTTCCAGGGATGTTATTATTTAAAGCAATTAATTAAAAGAAGGGATCCCATAATTCAGTTATCATAAAATTTTAAGGATATCACATATTGGATCCATTCCCCTGGATTGCAATGCAATTATTATTCCGGTGATATGGAATATCCTTCCATTAAGATTTTAACACTCACTAGAAGTGGTATTTGGCACGAGACAGTTGCGGAAGGATTCCAAAAGTTCTCAACGTTTACGTTTTGAGTATGTTTCGTGCAAGTCGCAATAAAAAATATGGCATATTCGATTAATATGGTCTTTGAAGGTAGGGACCAACATACAACAATTCATCCGCTTGTCCTTTGCTAGATATTTTCAATGTTTTTAATTATTTGTCTTATAGTTTTATTTATTAATAAAAATTAATTTAAAATTTTAAATACGTGAAATTGCTGACGTAGTTTCACTATAGAGGACATTTCATTGACATGTACATAATAACACAAAAACCTTTCCACTGCCAACCGCAATTAATGGATTTATTTTATTTCCCACAAAAACGGGCATCATTAGTTTTCAAAATTCATTAAGCATGAATATTTAAAAATTCTACAATTATTGTCGATGTTTTATATTTGAACGTTGAATTTGTATATTGCAAGTGGAATGTGTTTGTGTTATTTGCGGAAAATGGGAAAATGTTCGTTATTTTTAACGAGACAAAGCAGCTTACCACAGACCGCTGGGAAATACACGGGTGTGGTAATTGTCAGCAATCTATTTTAATGGCTTCACTTGAAATTTCAATTAATTGATACTTTTGATTGGCATAGAACTTTTGGAAGTCTCAAACTTTTTCGTGTGCACAACTCACATAGAGACAGAAAATAATATTTAGTTGCTATTCAGTTATTTGAATAGATAGAGGTGTTGAAAAATTAAAATTAAGTGGAAGAAATTGAAAAGAAAGTAATAAAATATGATAAAAGAATTTTATAATTTTTAATGAATATAACTGAAAAACTCAGTTCACGGAATTTAATACGTAAATAAGATTTTTTTTTAAATACAGAATTTTTAAAAGTATTTCGCTTTAAAGTAATTTAAATTAATTCATTGCTTTGATGTTCTTGAACCCTGCAACACTTTTAAATTAAATATATCAAATTCAATTATAGTCAATTAGATAGTAGGCCAAAATTAAGAGTACATTTGTTGGTGTTGGGTTCGATATACCCTTTTGCATACTCCCGTTTTTTACAATCCCGCTTTCTTAAAATCCCGCATTTTATAATTCCGTGTCCATAATCCCGCAAAAACTAATTGTTTAGTTTTAAGAAAATGGGGTAGTTTTTACTTTTAAAATATGAACAAGAAGCTTTAAAATGTGGTGGTTGCTGAGAAAAGCAAATAAAATTTTGATAAGTTATTAAATTAAAATTGTAATTAGTGTGAAGTATTGATTGTCAATCTGGCAAACGACAAGGCCACATTAAAAAGGTTTCTTTTAACTTAAGTATTGTTATTAATGTCTTAAATGCTTAAGATATTTAGAAGAATTTATTAAAAAAATTGCTTAAATCATTTTAAATAATTCTCAAAACCGCCGAAAGAGACCTTCAAAAAGATTTTAAGATCAGAATGCAAACATCGCATCTTTCAATAACGTCATACACAAAACTTACTATGCTTTCACACTTACGAAATTATTTCTGAATAAAAATCAATCGTTTTTGATGTACTCAATATTTTTCGTTTTTTATTTCTTTTGGAAATGTTTTGTTTGATCATTTGAATGTCAAGTGTTTAAAAATAAACAATTGACTCACATTTTGCATCCAATTAAATTTAATTTCATGCTCAACAAAGCACAAATTCGTTGAAAAAATATTTATCCAGGAAACATTCCGAACTCATATACGTACATCCGTCTCAGGTCTGAGGTTCCCAGAACACACTGAATCTGGTAGAAGCCTTCCCATTTTTGTGAAAAGGGAATACTATGAATTTGTATGTTAATTTCCACAAACATATGTAAAGTAAAACAAAATTTATAGAATCCAGCAAGTAGCCAGCAACGTCGAAGACGACCTTTGCCATGATCTTTTAGCAATATGGAATTGCCACTACACTTAAATAAAGGCTAAGGGACTTATGCTCTTAATCATTTCGAAAGAACTAGTAATTTTCCGAAGAATGTAAATGTTGCTTGTACTTTTTTTTTTAAAGCATCGCTTAAGGAATTGAGCTCTAGGCTCAAAAAATAGAAAAATGTTTTCAGAGTATCTTTCCAGGGTGCATAGCATTAATTAGTTTGAGCAAACAAAAATTTCATGAAATTTGGGGCCTGGTCTTGTGCTTATATCTCGAAAACTACTCGTCGTAGAGAGGCGACGTTTCAACACGTTTTTGACGATATTTTTTTGAATATTGGACATTTTGAGGTGTTTTTTGAACGAAGGTAAATAGTTTGAGTAAACAAAATAAATTGCACGACTGGATCGCACGTACTAGGTCATATATGCGGTCACATTGTAGAATAAAACTAAAGAAAATTAAAGTGAACATCAAAGCATTTACTCGATTTTTGTGACTTTTCATTGTTCGAATAAAGTACGTTAAATTGTATTGGGTGAACAAATTTAAACGCCATTTTATTTCTTTAGGAAATGTTAAAGAGTGTGAATTTTTTTTTCAAAATTGTAGGCGCCGTTTTAAATAAAACGGTTTTTTTAAACAATTTTTTTAAAAAAAATAAAAAAAAAATAATTCCAGAATACAAACTTAAGTACAGAAATAGCGTACAAAAATTAAAACAAAATTAAAAAAAAATCACTAACTCGTTTTCAAAATATTGATTTTTCAAAAAAAATTTTTTTTTTAATTATTAAAAATACAAAAAAAAAGTTTTCGAAAAAAAATTAATGCAAAATTACTCAGGCTGCTTACATCTTCTTGAACATCAATTTTGATTATAATCGGATCACCAGTTTTCGAAAAAGTTGAAGAAAAAAAAACCGGTCCTGTGGGAGGTACCGTTTTTAGCCCATCATATTAATTTTTTTTCACCAATATATAATGCATACCTACAATAGTACACTGATTTTCTTATACAAATTCTCGGAGCCGTTTTCGAGAAAAATAAGCTTTTACATAACGGTTATATGACAGGTACCGTTAATTTTTGAGCTAAAAAAAAAAATTAAAAAACTCCTTTAGAATGTCAAAATAACCTTAAGTTCAAAATTTGAAGACGATTAACCCAACCGTTTAGGCTGCAGTCCAATATACATCCAACAGACAGACAGACAGACAGACAAACAGACAGACAGACGGACGGACAGAATTTTGCCAGTAACTCAAATATGTTTCACTATCATCGTAATGTCATGTTTGATTGTTATCTCAATTTTTTTAATCTGCACGAATGCATAACTTGTATTATAGTACCTATAATCGCAAGTAAAAATCATGTAATTGGGTCCTGTTTTTTTGCTTATATATCTCCAAAAGTTTCCGTCGTAAAAACGCGATTTCGAAATACGTTTTTGTCAATATATTTTTGAATACTGCACTTTTTCAGCTGTTTTTTTAAACCAAAGTAAATGGTTTTGAGCAAAACAAAATTGATGAATTTGGTTTATTGCAGAACTGAATCAATAACACATTTGTAAAGCTTTTGAAATTGAGTAAGAAAATTTGTGAAAATTCTGTTTATATCTTCCTTCGCATTTATAATTTCATACATAAAGGGTAACACGTATGAGCATGTCTTACTTGAGCATTCGGATAGCGTTTCTTACATATGTCATCAAATTAAAAACAACATAAATACATATGTAGCCATTGTCATCACCTTTTTCAGCCTAAAATAAAGTCTGCATCCATGTTAAGGAAAACCCCTTCTCAAAACGCGCTGTTTATATATTCTAGACCACACTCGAGTAATCATCGTACGACACTTTTCTGTAACCCTTAAGGTGTCAAATAAATTGGAATTCATCTCCCTTCAGGCAGGAGTGTTTTCTTTCTTTGTCTTTTATGTATGCCTTTGTCATTTGGGATGAGACATATTTTAAAGGAACAATCGATATCCTTTGCCAACTTTTTCCATGCGCCTTTCTGGGGGAGTATTAGAGGATTTCGTTGAGATAAACCTTCTAAGCAGAAACCAGATGTTTGGTAGATAAATAGCCCGTTTCTTCTTCTTTTAAATAAAAAAAAATGTAATTTCCATTTTAATTAATTAAGCTTCATATTAAGGGGGTACAAAGACTGAATATCTAATTTTAAGTTTTTTCGTTTTTATTTAGTTAAATTCTTTCTGCAGAAAATATTTGTTCCAACATAAGAGAAACAAGGTTAAATTACTGCCTCCATTTTATCAATCATAGTTTAGACTTTGATGAATTGAGTTAAGAAATCCAATCAAGTAACACAATGCCCTCAAACTAAATTTAATAAAAAGTCAAGATCCTATAAAACGATCCACATACAAGTCCCTTATTGGTCATTAAATCCTCATAAAATTTCTCAAATATTTTCCAGGAGAAAACTTAGACAATGCTTCAAGGCACCATAATTTAACTTTCTTTATCTTTGTGTGAGTGTTTCCCACATCAAACGAAAATCTTGAACTATATGCCCAAGCTTTTCTCAACGTCAAGTGTCTCATTAATTTATCGTCTATGATGGCAGAAAGTTTGGTAGAATTTATTCTTTTTTTTTGGAATTTATTAGATACCTTCTATTCCCCTAAGCGATGTTATACTGGGCACTATAAGAAAACGACGTTTAATCTTTGATCAAGGGATACTAGTGCCTAGATGTTATAAAAACCCAAATATCCATAGGCAGGTTTTTTTTATAGATGATCTATGTCAACCTGGAGTCTGGAGAGGGTATGCTTTAATGAGAATTGGGGGAATGATTGACGTTCGGAAAATTGCTATATGCTTGTTAGGCTAATAAGGTGAAAAATTAGGTAATGGCTGGTTTTCAATCCGAATATCTGGATGTGAAATGATTAATGTGGTGTTACTCGTTATTTTTAAGAGGACATAAATGACATTAAGGTATAGGCGTGGTAGGAGTGTTATTAAATAGAAATTGCTTGATGGAGTTAAAGAAGGGCGCTCAAAAGAGCATGTTCACAGAGATAGCAAAGGGTAAACTTGATTTGGATCCTGTTAGAAAGACATTGGTCTATTCAAGAGCCGACATTTGGTATAAGTTACCCTTTTAAAGATTTTTCAATGGATTTTAATTTGTTGCCTTGTCAGTGAAGTATTGTGAGATTTTCCATCCCATTTCGGCAGATTAAACAAAGCTAAACAATTGTTATTGTTTATTCGCTACGGAGGTGGAACCAATTAATTAATAACATTTATTCATGACCAAGACAGAGTTTAAAAAAAAATGTAGTAAGAGACGAATCTTTTAAGTTCCTGTTATGAAAATCTCCTCGTCTTTTGGTTTTTATTAGAAGCATATGGTTCTCTAAATTATAAATTTCGCATAGCTCTTAGAAAATACACTGTTTTTTAAAAATGTAAATAACCCAAAGAAATAAAAAAAAAAAACATAGTTAATTTTTAGTATTAATTCGTTAGCAAAACTCTTTGGTATCATACTTACCCATTCACCTTTAGAGACTTAAAACCCATTACAAATCTGTCTACTGTCTGCATTGTATCTTAAAAAATTTGTATATCAGGAAATCTAAAGTGAATCTAAGACGATAATCCGTTATCCTCTCGTATCTTAAACAAATTTTTTTAAAGCTATTTCCCTATAAATAATGATTTTCCTTTTTGTACCCTGCCCTGATTTATTCCTTCATCTACGTCCTATTTGATACTAGAAAGAGGAATACCGGATTTCTGTTTATACATTCCATAATTCTGCATTAAACCCACTTCCTGGGTAAGCGCACAATGTTCTTTTCAAAGGCACTTCTACATTAATATTTGAAATAGTCCATAATACAATACAACCAAATACTGAAGAAGGTAAAGGCAAATTCTTTAAATCCATGCAACCAAAAGTCGGATCCCTTCCCAGAAAAGGGTTATTTATTCATTATTGTGAATCTGTTCTATGGTTAAGGTAAATTGCTTAGCTGTTAACAATATTTTGTTGCTAAAGCCGAATTTAAAAAAAATGGACACAAAGGCGTTGCACGTACATACTCAATATGAGGAATCAACATTGGAAAAAGGGCCTTGATAGCCGCATCCCCGATTTTTTAGAAAGCTCTTAGTACCTAATCTCGGTTCAAAGAGGTTTTTAAAATTTCATGATTTCTAGCTCATAAGTAAGTCCTCAAAGATAATCTACATTCCATTTTTTGTTTTGTTTTTTCTGTAATAGAACATATTACCAATGTATTGTCATGTTGCTTATTGGAAAAAAAAGTTGGTAATTTGTTCTCTCTTCGTCATCTCTGTAGGTTCTCAGCTTCTATCATTCTCTTCAAAATTCCAACTTCTTTTAGTACCTATTTTAAAGTTTAAATAATTGAAATTATTTTCCGATAGTAGATATTCTTGAAACACATTTTTCTCTTGGTAAGATTTCACTATTGCCAATCAACAACTTCCAGAATCAAGCGACTGAATCTGGATTAATCTACTACATACACATTACTGTTGTGAAGTGCTCGAGCTATTTGGTTCAACCAGGCTCTATGTTTACAGAAGCTTCCTCCAAGCTAGATGCAGCAAGCAACAACAGAAATAAATAATAAATTGATGTCAATAATTGCTAAGACTGGCGGCCTTAAATGCCTTCCTTAATTCAACTCATTTAAAATAAATACCACACATTTTAAATGAGTTAAAATCAATAACAGTTAAAAGTCCAAAATTGTTTGTATAATATTGTTTTTACTTCAAAATTCATTATTCTTGAACTTGTGGACAATATATACTTAAGAAACAAACACTAACAGAAACAGTTATTTTAAATTTCAAATTTCTTAAAAAAAAAAACTTCAATTGCAAACTTTTTACTAGGACAATACGATTGTTCAAACAAATTTCAACACTCAGTCTTCGTCTTCAAAAGTGCAAATTAACAACTCTAGTGCCTCCCCTATTTGTAATACCACTCCTTAATTTTCTGCTAATATGACTCGCCATAATGACACACCCTGGTGCGTTCTCATTCTTTATCGTGAAGATTGCATCTACTGAGGGTTCCTTTGTCATACACATAGCACAAGGCTAACTGTCATTTAAAACAAGCCCAGGAGCATGGGAGTGTTTAGCTAAATTGGCGTCAATTTGGAAAAATATAAGCTTGTCAGGATTGTTTTTTTCTGCTGTTCCTGGCGGTTCCTTAAAGATGTGTGAAGAAAATCAAAAGCATAATCCTTTGTTTATTTTCAAAAATAAAGAAAATAAGGAGGGCTCTGAAGAAGGATGTTAATAGTAATTTAGTAAATCCAATTCATCGCTTTTACTTAAACTGGTTAAAAAAAAAAAAAAAAAAAACAAAGTCACTTCTTCCTTTAAACGTCTTTTTAAGTAAAATCACTTTAATTTAAAAAAAAATTACAACATTTGTAACTCCAACTAATATTTCTGACTGAGTTCAGAGAAGTTTGTAAATAATTTGACTTTCCAATGAAAAAATAAATGAAGTCTAACCCTGCAACTATATTTTACATATCATGGCGTTAAGTTAGTAAAAAACACAAATCGCAACTGCATTAAGCCATTATCAACTTTTCGAATTTTTCGGTAACTAGAAAACATCAAGGCACACCAACTTTATTGTTGTTGCAGTATGGTTTCACATCTAAATTGATGATGACCCCATTAACAATGTTTCAAAGGTGAAGGATTTCGAATAAAACTACATACTACAATGATTCAGAGGTCCACAGCAGAAGGATCCTTTTTGTTGGTGGTTTTTGATCGTTTTAATAAAATCCCCGCCTGGTGTAGTCATTCTCTTGAACTGCTATGAAGGTAATGTAACCTTTGAATCAGTTGTTGAATGAAGGTGAATGCAATTTAAAGTTTCGCAGTAGCAAAACAATGCAAGGCCAGAGAATTCTATTCAATGTTGTTGGTTAATTGGCCATAAAATCCGTTTTAGTTGTTAAGTGCGTCTGTAAAATATTTTTCTTCAAACAAAATACATACATATCTTTATCTTTCTCTTAAAGAAACTACCATAGTATTCAAAATTGTATTCTAACATACTTCTGTTTCCGTGTGATATTTTGATGGACAATTTCAACGTTAAGGGGACATTAAAAGGAAAATAGTTTTTTTTCTTATTTTAATTTCATTGAAAATTAAGAAGGAATAAGTTTTGTCAAAATTTAATGTAATAGTTAAAAGTTTTCCAAGCACCTAAGAAACTTCACATTTTGGTCATTGAAAACAATTCATTCTCATTTCATTCTGGAAATGCATCTGCGGTTTTTTAGTTTAAATGACATTAAAAACACACCAAAAATCACACAAGTTTCATGTTTAAAATTTAATTGTATCAAAATCTTCACTAAGAGGAACAGGAGGGGAAAACTTTATTTTTGAACGGATACAGTTCCTTGTATATCCGTTTTTATTTTAAAGCAAATAAATACGGAAATTATTTTTTTTTTTGAAAAAAAGTTAACAATTATAAAAGCTAAAAATGTATATTGCATCAAATTGAATTAACTTTTGCTAATAGATAAATTTACTAAAAAAGTTTCTTTTTTAAAAGTATTTTAATTAACAATTTTTTTTATTTTATTCCAAATGTTTAAACTTGAATTGACTACCTCAAGGCAGTGGTGTGTAATCCATATAATTGCAATTTAATGCCGCAAGTGTAAGCTATTACTATTAAACCCAAGTGTTTGTTGAGTAGTATTTTTACATGTGTCATCCTTATAGCGAATACATGTTTAACGCATGTAACCATTATCATAAGTATCACCCTTTTCAGTAGTCTGCAATAAAGTATGCTTTTATTGGGGCGTGATGTTTTAGTATTCCACACGACACTTGAGTTATCCTTTTTCCATGGGATACTTTTGGAACTCTAAAGTATCTGATAAATTGGATACTATCAGGTTCAGTGTTTGAAGGTTGATATTTTATACGAGCCTGTGTATTTTTTTTTTGTTCGTTTCACTCCATTTATATGAAAGACTTTAAGCAAATAAATTTAAAGGTTTTTTTTCAATTTTTTCGTCTTCGATTTAATATTGAAGGATAAAGATGTTTCTTGGTGTTTTTACTTGCGATTTATAGGGACTATAAGGCAAGTTATGCATTCGTAAAAAAAAATAAATTCTAACAATCAAACATGCCATTACGATGATAGAGAAGTCAAAAAAAGTGGGTCCGGAAATTCCGTCCGTCTGTCTGTCTGTTTGTCTGTCTGTCTGTCTGTCTGTCTGTCTGTCTGTCCGTATCGATATCTACAGCCCAAACGGTTGGGCCGATTTGATTCAAACTTAGTATATAGTATTTTTAGAGTGTTCTACCCGACTGTTTTTGGAATTGGCATTCTAGCTTCAAAACTAACGGTACCTGCCATATAATTTTTAATGAAAAACTTATTTTTCTCGAAAACGGCTCCTACGATTTTGATTAAACTTTCAGAATGATGTTTTCTGTGCAAAATCTATCTTTTAATTTTAATGGATTTTTCAGAAAAAGTTTTATAACGGTACCTCCCATATGACCGGTTTTTTAAAATCAGACTTTCTCGTTAATTAATTAACGGATTTTGATGAAATTTTCAAAATATGTAGTGTTTTATGATCTAAATAATATTGCTGATCAAAATTTTCAAAAACATTTTTTTTTAATTTTTAATAATTTTTTTAAAAAAATATTTTGTTTTTTGAATATTTTGAAAACGGTTTAATAGATTTTTTTTTAAATTTTTTTCCTAGTATAAGCTTTAGATTTCTTTGAATTGACATACTCAAAAAAAAATTTAAAATATGTTTTCGAAAAGTTTTTCAAAAAAAACATTTTTTTGAAAAAACTGGCCGAACGATTTTGAAATGAAAAATTCATAAAATATAAAACAGCAAAAGACATAAGATGGCTTACAACATTTTTTCCAAAAAAACGTTATGAATAGTGTTTTTTTGATTTCATAAAAATTTTTCCCCCAAATTTTATTTCATATTGCTCGGCTAATCCCTAGCCATTAGTCAAATAAAAGAAGGTGACAACCTACATACATACCTACGTATTTTAAAGCATTCCATCATCATAAAAGCACACAGAATAAATAATGAGCCTATGATAAACACACAAAAACAACTAACAAATAAAAAGAATTATTCGATTACTACTGAATGCAAAAATTTCAATCGAGAAAACAAAAGTTTACACCTTCCTATAAATAAACAAAACCACTGTGTTAACTTTTAATATTGTCGCTTTACATACTCGCTTAACAGTAGTTGGAACGTGTATCTTATATTTAGTACCTACCTTCCTTCTAACCTTATTATAGGTAAATAATATCCTTAATAAATTCCATTCCATCAAACATAATTCAGCTATTTTAATTAATTTGATTTCAAAAAGTAAATTATTGTTATTGGGACCTATATAGGTCCCTATACCTAGCATTATTGCCCTACTGCTGATATGCCAGTTGTTCAATTTTTTCCATACCAAAACGAAAATTAAACTGAAAAAAGTCCTTTATATCTTTCTATTAGCAAATTATATTATAAGCACTAAACAACAAGTGGAAAGATAATACACTAAAAAACTGCAAAAGCTAACAATCCTTTATATTTATGTGTTTATCCCTTTATCGTGACGCTAGTTCGTTCGAGCTTCAAACCACAACAATTCTAAAGAAGTTGCACTTCAAAAAAACATTAAAATAAAATCTTTGTCAAAAAGACGCCTGTACCTAAAAAGGATTAACAGTCGTGCCTTTTATTTTTTAAATTTTTATTAATTTGTTTGAATAGGCCAGTCATTATTTGACCGTTTATAAAATTCAATTTAAAAAATATTAAATTGAGTTGATTAAGGAAGAAGAAGAAAGAAGTTTTTGCACGCACACTTGGGGGAAATTTGTTATAAATGTTCAATCAAAGTGCTTCTAGGTTTACCTTGATATTCATTGCTTAGATGTGATATCTTCTTTACTTGTCTCTTTTTTCTGCAAATTAGAAGTGCCTCTGGACCAATTGCAACAGTCAGTTGAGACCATTCAAAGATTGCAGTATCTATTGAAATAATGTTTTCCTTTTTTGGGAAATCCGGAAACAGCTATTAAAGTTGTGTTTTTGATAAACGAGTACAGTTATGTTTTTTTATAAGTTTTTAATACTTTTTGTGGTATTTTCAATTGATGGATTTTTTTTAAAGAAAAAGATGGTACAAGATCAAACGGCTTTTGGCTGTCAGCTGACATAACAACGTCCAGAACACAGCACAACAACACATAAGTGATTAGCTGAAAACTTTTGTCTCTTTAGTTTTTCATATTAAAAATTCTGTATATAATTATATCAAATACCTGCAAACGTTATGTCTAGTTAATGCTGATTTTGATGTCACCAATAAATAAATAATAAATTCATTTAAATGCGAAAAATCAAAAATTCATATTTAAGTAATTTTCTTTGTATGAAACCGCAATTTAGCTATATTTGAAAATCTTCTGTACTGTGCTCTTATTATCCTTTCCAAAACTCTAATTTTAGATAAACATGTGTACATACATATCTATAGAAATAATAAATTGTCCTAATATATTATTTTTATTGCATCGCACATACATACATGCATACATACATATGTATGTAAAGATTATTCAAAATTTTCTTCATGAATTTTCTAATTTAAATTTTCTTTTTATGGTACAAATATGTGATTTTGAGATCTACAATAAACATGAATTCCAAGAAATAAATCTACCAAAATTGTACTGTTAAAATATACAT
Organism: Platycheirus rosarum; assembly: GCA_963971375.1. Taxonomy (NCBI): domain Eukaryota; kingdom Metazoa; phylum Arthropoda; class Insecta; order Diptera; family Syrphidae; genus Platycheirus; species Platycheirus rosarum. Next base: position 135,165,359 of record OZ020508.1, read on the forward strand.
ATGTACATATGTACATATAACGGGTGATTTTTTAAGAGCTTGAGAACTTTAAAAAAAAAAAACGCATAAAGTTTGCAAAATCTCATCGGTTCTTTATTTGAAACGTTAGATTGGTCCATGCCATTTACTTTTTAAAGATAATTTCATTTAAATGTTGACCGCGGCTACGTCTTAGGTGGTCCATTCGGAAAGTCCAATTTTGGGCAACTTTTTCGAGCATTTCGGCCGGAATAGCCCGAATTTCTTCGGAAATGTTGTCTTCCAAAGCTGGAATAGTTGCTGGCTTATTTCTGTAGACTTTAAACTTGACGTAGCCCCACAAAAAATAATCTAAAGGCGTCAAATCGCATGATCTTGGTGGCCAACTTACCGGTCCATTTCTTGAGATGAATTGTTCTCCGAAGTTTTCCTCAAAATGGCCATAGAATGGCGAGCTGTGTGGCATGTAGCGCCATCTTGTTGAAACCACATGTCAACCAAGTTCAGTTCTTCCATTTTTGGCAACAAAAAGTTTGTTAGCATCGAACGATAGCGATCGCCATTCACCGTAACGTTGCGTCCAACAGCATCTTTGAAAAAATACGGTCCAATGATTCCACCAGCGTACAAACCACACCAAACAGTGCATTTTTCGGGATGCATGGGCAGTTCTTGAACGGCTTCTGGTTGCTCTTCACTCCAAATGCGGCAATTTTGCTTATTTACGTAGCCATTCAACCAGAAATGAGCCTCATCGCTGAACAAAATTTGTCGATAAAAAAGCGGATTTTCTGCCAACTTTTCTAGGGCCCATTCACTGAAAATTCGATGTTGTGGCAGATCGTTCGGCTTCAGTTCTTGCACGAGCTGTATTTTATACGGTTTTACACCAAGATCTTTGCGTAAAATCTTCCATGTGGTCGAATAACACAAACCCAATTGCTGCGAACGGCGACGAATCGACATTTCACGGTCTTCAGCAACACTCTCAGAAACAGACGCAATATTCTCTTCTGTACGCACTGTACGCATTCGTGTGGTTGGTTTAATGTCCAATAAAGTAAACTGAGTGCGAAACTTGGTCACAATCGCATTAATTGTTTGCTCACTTGGTCGATTATGTAGACCATAAATCTGACGTAAAGCGCGAAACACATTTCGAACCGAACACTGATTTTGGTAATAAAATTCAATGATTTGCAAGCGTTGCTCGTTAGTAAATCTATTCATGATGAAATGTCAAAGCATACTGAGCATCTTTCTCTTTGACACCATGTCTGAAATCCCGCGTGATCTGTCAAATACTAATGCATGAAAATCCTAACCTCAAAAAAAATCACCCGTTATGTATGATATGACATATAAGAAAAGACCCAATACACAAATCAAAGAAACGAAGAGAGCTGTTCATCCGGAATACTTGACCAACCTAAAATGGTATTTCAATGCTTTAATTCCAAGAGTAAGCAATTAAATGAAAATTTCTTGAATCTACGTTTGATATTTGCTAATTGATCTTTGGATTCTGTAGATTCTTGTTCCAGGAAGTAGGACTGGATAGCTGAATAAATCTAAAGTATTTCTAGATATCTTAGCAAATAGTTTTTTTTTTGCATTTATTTTGCACACACGTCAATTAATATATCCCTGAATTATTTATTTTAATTGGCACGGAACAAAAATATTTTAGAACCCTTTTATTTCGTACATCCCTGTTTTGATATAAATTGTGACTACTAAAAAAACATATTTTGTTATGAGTTTTGTTGGACATAACAATAAAGTCGTTTGGGGAAATGGAAACTATGTCTTCGGTTTCGTATTTTTCCTACGCATGGTCAATAGCCTACCATTGCTCAATTTCTCCTAGTTGGCGATAGAACCAACATTTCAAATTTTATAAGGTTAAAAGACCTTAGGTATATATTTTCCTGGTAAAAATGATCTCAGATCTTAAACTCATTAGTTCCTCCTTTCAGTTGTCTAACTTCCTCGCACATATTTATGATAATCTACAACTACATATGTAGTTTTCTAAAGTTTTATTGAGCAAAATTCATTCATGGGAAAACATCAAAAGTCATTAAAAACTAATCATGTTTCCCAATTTATCAAAGGGGATGATTGATTTTCTTATACGTGTTATCAAATGCTCTTTTCAATCCTTTTCAATCTGTTGGCTTTTTAATAATAATTTAGTCTTAACCCATTAACACCCAAAGGTATTTAAAATAAAAAATATTAGTTTTTTATAGTATTTTTTGTTTACTTAGGTGAAAGTTAAGACAAATACAAAACAAATATTTAAAAAAAATTCTATTTAAGAGTTATGGAGGTGTCCTCTTCTTAGTACAATGGGGTCATGCATACCAAATTAATTTTCACTAACATGAACATTTTTAAAACACCCTTTCCCAATACATAGAGTAACATTGCACATTTCACAGCACCATTTCGATTTTAGAGAACATTGGCGACATCTTAGTTGATTTGGTAGTTTTTTGGGAAAGTGGTACCCTGGGCTCTCCGCAATGCTTCGTTTGACAGTGAGTCTAGGTTGTCCTTGGTTCAAAGTAAGAAACCGGAGGTAATGGAGTGTTATTGCTCTCGTGAATTCTAGTAGATCGCCTTTATAGCTGTTTGTTAGCTTGTGGAGCTTCCAGGCATTGGACGTAGTAGACGAGATCATGGCTGTGAACAGGTTCCACCACCACTTTTTACCTCTTATTTCAATGGAGTAAGTGTTAATGAACTGGTCATGCAGATCAACACCACCCATGTTCGTGTTGTAGTTTTTGAAAAGAAGTGGCTGAGGAATATTGACTTACTTTTGCTCGTCCTTGCTCCACCGTTTGACATTTTCTAGAGGTTCAATCTGGTCGTAGTTCGTGGCCATCGTTACGATGCTGTTGTCCTTCCATTTAACAAAAAGCAATTCATTAGTCTTTTCAAATTGGTGGTCAAAAGTTCCTTTTTTCTGCTTTTGAAATTCTTTATTGTAGTGCCCCGTGGCTTAGTGGTAAGTGTGTCGGACTGCTAAGCGAAAGAACCTGAATTCAAATCCAGCTCATAACCACCTTTTTTTCTGGGGTACTGCCTCTTGCGAGGAACTGACAAGACCTCCAAGAGTAAAATTTGTCTCGAAAATGTGCATCTCATGTAGCCGTTCGGACTCGGCGGTAAACTGTAGGTCCCTTCCATTCTTCCATTCTTGCAGAGTAACAACACACACACAGGAATGGTTGAGAGTATAAGTCACTAGGCCTTGGCTCCTTAAGGAGCTGTCGCGCCAATAAATTTATTTTATTTATTTATTTATTTATTGGGAGGAGGAGGACATTTTTTTAACCGATTATCCCGAGCTGTTCCGGTTGCTCTAATTTTTTTTTCTTTTAAAATCTTCATTAGGCTATAACTAGTGAAAAAGTTATCGAAATAAATAGCATGGTCACTTGGACAGTCAATAAGAACCACTCTTGACCCTAATGGTAGGGCTTTCAATGAAGGCCTTACGTTTTTAGCTCCGCAATATGTGTCGAATTCATACATGTAGCCATCTTTGCTGCAAAGCATCCAATTTTTGAAACCAAATCTTACAGGCTTTCCACTTATAAATTGTTTAGAAGAATGTCGACCGAAATACTTCACCATTGATTCATCTATAGATAAATGCTCATGCATATATCCCCACTTTTGAAACTTTTGGCACAAAAGTTTACTGAGCGGACGTAGTTTTGCCCTTTTATCGTTCAAGTCAAGGGTATTGTTATCAGCAAAATGACTGAATCGTTTTATTTCTTGGAATCTGTTCCTAGACATACTGTTTGCAACAATAGGTACATGTGTATCAGCTGCTTGTTTCCAGTACATGAATTCTCTTGCTTCAGAGTGATAGCCCGAAAATAGAAGGATTCCAATGAAAATGTTCAAGTCTTCATCATTGAACGAAAAGCTGTGTTGTTTTTTTTTTTGACCTGCATACAACATGGTTTGACTAACGATAAGTTGCCTTACCTCGACATCAAACAGTTTTTCAAAGACTTGAACTTCGTTGAGTCCAACAAAATCTGAAGCGCAGCTTTAAATTCTACCCAAAAAATTCGTTGTTCGATTTATTCCATCCGTTGACGAAATAAGGGTGGAGCAATTGACTTTCTAAGCTCAGACAATGGAATGTCATCTTCACTATCAAAATCACCGTCGTCTGGCGCTAAATAAGATTCCACGAAAATCTCAACCTCACCTGGAACATCTTGTGGTAACTCTAATGTCTTTATGTTGTCTTCATCGATATCCTCTTCATCCGTAACATAGTCCACCGGAGGAGGAATCATGACGATATCAGCGTTGACTATCTTCATATTATTATCAATTTCTTCCAGGGCGGAATCGAGATTGTGGAAACGTTTTCCATAATTTTTTTATGTTGAAATAGGTCTAAAATCCATTTTGGATACTTAAAAGAAAAATGTATGCATGAACTGTCCTTTTTAAAGTACATCTAACTTTAGCTTTGCTTACCTCCGTATTTTTATACAAAACTATGTGGGGACTAGCTTTCAACTGAACTTTATGCTTATTTTTAATAAATTCTGCAGAAATAATCAAACTATCTCGTTGATTGAATTTTTTGAAGTCACAAACTTTTTTTGATGGAAACGAAACAAAAAATATTTTAAAATGCTTTGCGCAAAAATACAATGCAACAGACGCCTACTTCAATAAAAAAAAAATTGTTTGGAAAAATTCAAAAATACTCAATAATGCCAAAAAAGCCTTAAACAGATAATTTTTATTTCATCGCCTACTTTTATATGCACATAAGGAAACTGCATTTTGCTTTACTTTAAAAAGGACAATGGGAGAGAATGGGTTAAAACTCGATTTAGCGAAAGAATTTTTTGAAAAGCGTGGTCGGTATTGGGAGTCATATTTTTATTTAAAATTGGTCTCAATAAATCCTGAAATGGGTATCGCTAAACAGAAAACAATTAATTGAGTTGTTTTAATAAAAAGAAAAGATAATTCCATGTTGCTTAAAGAAAAAAAAATATTTCATTGATGGCGATTATTACGTATATTTATTAATGTATCATCAATCTGCATTTGCTCTGTTTTTTATAGAAAATTCGAATTAAATATATTATTATTAAATGTATATATTATTATAAAATATAATTGGATATATGAACATAATGACTGTTAGGATAACTTAAATTTTATAACTGTCCTTAAAATGAGAATGAGGACGAAATTTCCGTGTAAGTAGAATAATTGCCTCAACAGATATTTGTAGAACCCTTACGGGGTACGCAGGATAATAGACTATTAATGGTGTGTCTTTGTGTACAATGAAAAATTGTGCCTAAAATTTTTCTGAGTTCATTGTATTTAATGGAATTTTAATGGCAAAAGAATGCAAGCTTCCTTTTGTGTTTTTTGAATAAATCATGTGAAACTTTAAAATAACAAACAAGTCTTTTAAATAATATTCTGAGTATCTTGCAATTATCTGGGTACATAGCAGCAACATTTCAAAATCCTTGAATACCCATGTAGAGCAAATTCTGATAAATCAGTATTTGCTCCAACCTGAGTTTCACTTAATGACAAAACAGCTGGCCTGTGTTGAACAGTGTAGACGTACACGTGAAAGAAATTCTTTCTTAAACCACGAACATTTGAATACACGACACAAAAATCACTTACCATTTAAAAATACTTACATACAAAACACAACTCTGATTAAGTCGAACTGCGCAGTGAAAATCAAAATTAACTTCTGTAATAATCAAACTGTCTTAGGTGTTATGCCCATAAGACAGCCTGTTTACAAAAAATCAATCCAAACATTCAGCACAATAAGACAAATTCAGATGCCCTTATCTATTTACCGCAAGCATTGTATGGTCATACGATGCCTACAGTAGATAAGAAGAGGCAGTTAAGCACAAAGGTCTTGGGATAGAATAGAGGATAATTTGTTATGCGAACGCGTTTTATTTATTTTTTTTTTTCTTCTTCAGCGCGAGTGGGCATCTTTTTCATTCATCCTACGACGCGAGTGAACACTATTATTTTTTTTTTACAGCACACGCGAGGGTTTTTTTTCTAATTTCTCAACGAGCGTGTATTATTTTTTTTCCTTAAAGCACTCGCGATAACAACGCGCAACAATTATTTGTTTGGACTTCGTTTAACTAATTGTGCGCGCACATCGACATCCGTCTTCAACGAGCTTAGGATCGACACTTGATCAGAACCAAACTAACAGAAAAGGTCTATTAACGGTACCTTTCTTAATTTATGGCTTTGTATATTAATGAACTTTGAAAAACTAAACTATACTTGTTTAGCTACGAAAAAACAATTATTTAGATGAACTCAAACGTTATTAAAATTGGAACCATGGCCAAATATTGATTATACTATTACTAAAACACAATGAAGTTGGCTTAAATTTTTAACTAGTAAACTAGTAAAAAATCTGGAACATAACTAGGTTAGTTAATTACTCTTAAAAAAAAACATTATATGTAATAAAAAATTCTTGAAGCTGAATTCAAATTTCAAAGTAACATATTACCTTTTAGCTCGAAAGAGACGTCTGTTTGAGTAAGAAATCACAATGATAAATCTAATTCAGGGTTATCATGGGACATGAAAAGAAGCTTCAATCTCAAAAAAACCTGCTTTGATTTTGTCCTAAGGGAAGGACCGTAAAAGATATGTATCACAGTCGTATTATTTGTTTCCAAATGACAGTAAAGGTAAACGGTTTTTGTGTTAATATCACAAGGATTTGGAAATTCTCCTTGTGTAAGTTCCATTGATAAGGGTTTATTGGTATTTGCTGATAACACCAATTTGGACATTAGGCATTTATATTTGCAACATTGAAAAGGTTTATACAACTCCTGACCAAAATAAAAAAAATCTGATATATTTTGGAAATATTTCATAATTACATCCAAACTATTTTAAATAAATTAACGAGAAATGAAACATTTTTTCTGTGACAATCTTGATGCTTTGATTTCGTAATAAGTTTTTGTGATATCAAGAATCATTCGCTTGGCCAATATCATTTATCAGAGGAATTATTTTAAAAATTCAATTGTGAACCAGACCTTGAATTAAATTCATTGCAATGACTAAGCAATCATTAGTAATAATTGCTATTTATTGTTTTCAGTATCCCAAGTCAATCGATAATTTTTCTAAAAGGACATCAAAACAATTTATGGTTTTCTAAACGATTTTACTAAGCCAAGCATAGCACTTCCAATCTGGTGAGTTGCGTAACTAACCATCCAAAATAACAAACGTACAAAGTAGCTATCGCATTATTATATTTAATGATGACCAATAAATCTCTTGGAGAAGTCCCGAACAAATAGAATGTCTGCCAATTTAAATGGCGCAAAGTAAATTATTTATTGGCAGGTCTATTTATATGTATACAATATATAAAATGGTTTCTTGTTTGTATTGAACAGAGGACAAGTTTGATATGAACATCGGAATGAATGTAATGTATCTGGTTGAATGTTAATAGATCAAAAGGTCCTTATGTTGCATTTTGAATTTTGGGTTACAAAAACAATATTATGCCTAGCAGGGACCATTGAAATCCCAATGTCATAACTACGGCATTGGCGTTCGGAAATAGGTTTAATGCAGGAGCTAGTAGAACATTGTGTGTCAAAATTCTTGGCTCGGTTGGAAAATGCGTTTTCTTTTAAAATTGAACCTTTGGTAAAAATTTTCTTATGAAAAAAGATAAGCTATTGGTCTAGTATATCATATCCAGATACTAATTTCATTGTTTTCCAAGAACTTAATGAGTTAATCAATCAAACAAAATGCTTGGCAACTATTTGTACTTGTTTGTGTTCTAAAACATATGTACATATTCTGAATGCAGTTTTATTGGTAACACATTCATTCTCTTATATCCGTTAACGATAATAAGTATTGCCATGACGTTAAGTTGTCTTTATTAACTATAGCACAAAATTGCAATATTTCAGTTCATAGATGAAATAAAACGCGTATACAACGTGGAATCGTGTGGGGTATATTGCGATACCGACCTAGCTGAGACTTATTTGGAAAAAGTGGATGAAGACCTGGTCCATATTCACGTGCAAAACTGGAGGCAGCGAGCTAGAAACTGACCTGTTGAAGGGGCTTGTTGGTTCAACTTCAGGGTGAATAAAATACCTTATAAGGTAACGTAAGGATTATGACGAAAAAGACTTTTCCCATGCCTCCATTTTGAACTAATGTAGTTTTTCTAAAATCCTTAAAGAAATTGTTCACCATTAAGGACACGTTAAGCTCAGCATAAAAAAGTTTTTCTCACATTATATCAAAATCGTGTTTAAAGGGCTATAAGCAAGTAATTGTGGATATTTTATTATTTAACAAAATAAGGTTTTTACTTATCCTCTTGGACTATGTACGGAAGCATAAAAAAGCTTTAATGCAAAAAAAAAGATAATGGAAACAAGCAAACCGTTTAAAGATAAAAGGACATAATTTCGTCAATAACGAAAAAAAATCTAAAAAGTATTTTGAGGATGGGTTTTCTGAAGGACGATTTAGAATATTGAACAAGTTAACATGAGTAAACAATTTAAAGCTTTTGGCTATGTTCTATGAAACTGATTTTATCGTAAGACAATAACCTAGAACATTCTCATTAGTCTACGTGAACGAAAAACAATGTAATAAATGTTCCTAAAATAGGTTTTAAGTGAGTTGGGATAAAATAAAGGTAAAAGAGGTAAACAAGTGCACTATGACTGGGCCAAAATGAGTTTTTTGCTTTGATTGTATATTGATTGTGGCTCAAAAACAATTTGTAATAAAATTATTAAATGTAAAAAAGTAATAAAAAGTAAGTTCGAATACATATTTCGTTTAATTTGTATATGCTGATGTAGTCCCTAAAAATATATCTTAACCCTGAAAACAACTAGTTCGTAGTTGAATGCGTTATGTAAAACCTGATAAATATCTGAAATTTAATAACATCAGCATTAACCTACTCAGGAGTCCGAAGAAGATTATTTCGCCGCTAATGATGATAACTCTTCTTTAAAAAATTCAATCGAAATAAATTTACAAGAAAATCTATTATTTCAATCTAAATTCTTTTTACACTCCTTTAAGCCTTTTCAATCTCTCTGTTATATTTTAGTCAAAATCCAAATACTAAGCCCATAATTAAGAAACAACTGATCCGCTCATTTAATTAAGCTGTTATCAATTAAATTTTCCGCACAAAGCCAAATGTATATGTTATTCAACCTCCCCTCATCCAAGTGATGCCTCAAAAAAAGAATTAAGGAGTTTCACATTTGTGTATATGTTTACCAGTCTCATGTAAGTCACAGATACGACAATAGTTAAATTTTTTTCTTAAATCCTTATTAAAATTAAATTATAATAATAATGTAAACATAAAATATCCAAATAGCACGTTCTGTCGAATGTTAAAATCAATAATATTAACTGACTTGGGAGGTGGTTTGTTGTAATACATTAATTATACTGAAAAATAGGGTTCACACGATAGATGTCTGTATAGTTGATGATGAATGAAGGGATTAATTACCTGTTATATAGAGTCCTTTCGAATTGCTTTTGCTTTATTGAAGATTTTGTATCCATAAGTAGGCTTAATGTTCTTCATTGTTTCTTAGTAAAAAAAAAGTCTTCATATATTAATGCTTTAACAACCCCTAAAATATTTTAAAAATCATTAGGTTGGGAGTTGTTTGGAAAATTAAAATTAATGGATTTCATATAAGGTTGGGATAGACCGGACATAATACAGAAAGGGACCTGTGTATTTGGGTTGAAAAACAGGGTTTTTATAGGTAGCTAATGGCACTTTTTGGTCTGGTTTTATTTTTTAAATTTAAAACACTTTGAGGTTGGGAATTGGATATTTTAGGATCTTATCTAACAAACAGTCAGTTAAGGTTACATTAGAAATAATACCATCTCATATAAAATGTGATTTTTGTACCTTGTATTAATTGTTCCGCAGCATGATGAAACTACCGTATATGCTTTATTTTTGACATTATCTTATGTACTATCTTACCACACTTTTAAAAGAATGATTTTTTTTATTTAATTGACACCTGGTATTAAGATGAGTACTCCCTTGTGTATTTTTATTGCCTTCACAGCTCCAGCTCATCCTTTGAGTGCTATCTTTGAAGATCAAAATCCGGCAATAATATGAAAACACTCCGGAGGGTGAATACCAAAATAATGAAAAACACATATGTTTTATATTATGTATTATGTAGAAGGAAACTCAAAATATATAGCATGTTATACAAAGTAGGAATATCCACAGTGCGCGCAGATTTGGATGAACATTTGTCAGCAGGTTCTTGAACCTTGCAGCGATTCTAATATATATATAGCATAAAAGAAAACCGTTAATTTTAGAAATTTAATTGCTCTTATTAATTTCGTAAATTGGCAAGTTTCTTTCTTTACTTTGAAAATTAAAAACTTTATTAGACTGAACTCAAGCAGGTAAGTTTCTGATGAGTAATAACTAACAACGCCAAGCTTACCATTAATTTCATAGCTGTAATAAAAATAGAACTTCTGAAGCGACCGATTTATTCCAAGAAATTAACTAAAGTCAATGTATCGGAAATGTAAGCTGATACACCCATTTTCGTATCAAATATTTCATTAATTTTTAATTAAGGGCCCTATTATAACTCGCCAGAAATCTTTGGCGAATGCGAATATTTGGTATTACTGTTTTCGAATCGCATAATTGACAGAACAGAACAGGTCGAACTGTTAATCCTGGTGACTTTAAAAAATAAAGCAGTTTATTTTGAAAAGCATTTTTTTTTTAGTATACAAATCTTTTTTCTTTTCTGTTTAAATAATGATGCTGAAACTCCGTCGGGGCGATGATCCCAATGTGGGTTCCAACCACATCTAACAATTTCAGGCCGTCCAGAAACAATTTTTTGTTTCAAGCACTTCAAGAACTTCGCTTAAAACAACAGCTATAGCAGATTGTGAGAACTCCAGCTCGAAGACTTTACCAGCAGAACTTTCGTAGCTGCAATTACCGAGGAACCGCAAAGCTTATTCTAGTTTAATGATTGGTGAAATTAGTGAACTTAGAGTTGTTTAAAATAATGAACTCATGGTATTTAAAACTAACTCAAACGCATGTTTGTTAATCCAAAAATATTAAATAAATGAATAATGTAAGAGAAAATTAGTTGAACAAAGTAATTTGTTCCTTACAATGTGTTAGGATCGTGTCAGGTAGTTCAAGTGGGTTGGAACTATCTCTCAAACTTCCCCTCAATCTATTTACAAATCATATTTTTTTTCATCCCTCATCTGTTGGTCTTCGTCTATGTTTTTATTTTTTTTTATATTTTCTGAAATCTTTTTTAATAAACAAAACCGTCCGCAATTTTCAACAGAAATGGAAGTTTTTGACGTTCAACAACAACACACATTCAGTTTTTAAGTTGGTAGCTTTTTTATGACAGGCGAACGTCGGAGTTCGCTTTTCGCCATACCACGACAAGAGTAATTCGCTAAATTGTTCGCCATGAGTCGCGAGTAATAATTGGGCTTTAAAACAAAGGATACTCTCAACGGCTTGCACAAATTAATCATTTACAGCTGCTAACATGTAAAATGAAAGTGTTTAAGTTTTGACGTTGGTTGGTAAGCGTTTATGAAGTAATAATGACGAAGGTATTTATACATATGTGATAAATTAAAGGTTTATTTTTTGCTTGAAACTGAAAACTCAAAAATTTTCAAAGAACTAATTTGCTAGGTTAGAACTAGAGAGCATTAGTAATCATACATGGTTTAATAAATGGATTTAGCTGAAGAAACAAAATACGTTAAATCAAAAAATCAGAATGACAGCAGCCTATGGTCTGCATTCGCAATTAACCACTGATAACTTATAAAACAATTCTGTTTCAAGCTATTATCCTCAGGCTAATTCATAGTGAAATATCTTTTGTCACCGAAATTATAATTTCCTTCTAAGGCCTTAATACAACCCGTAACATCCTTAAAAAAAACATAAATATAATTTCAATAGCAATTATCCTCGTTCATAGAGTTAGTAAAACTTTGCATATTAATTTTTACTGTCCTTTAGTCATCTGCTTGAGCACCCTTACAAAGGTCTAGGTCCCTTCCTAGGTCTAGTTACCCAAGAAGTATCATAAAATTCATTTTTTATCACACCTAGTTTCAACATCCTCGTTTTATTGTTATTATTGCTATTTTATTTGAATATCTGCAAAATATTTGTTTTTGATAAATAAATGCTCCAAAAACAGAACTAACTGTTCTTGAGCTATAAAACAGAAAAACACTTAACTCACAAATAAGCTGTGAAATTACCTCGCACAGGAATCATACACGAAAACAGTTTTGCTTATTCTCTCCCTTTGCGTGAAAAAAAATCCAAAATTGGATGTTATTTCAATTTAGTTGTAATTTATGTTTAAATTTGTGTATTTTATATAGTGTCATTTAAATTTCTATGTTCTTGTATATCCTAGGGGAAAGAGTGTGTTTTGTATATTTGATTTTTTTTCGTTCGCATCCTCAAAAGGCAATTTTAACTATTTTATGATTTTCTATTTTTTCTTCTCATTTAAGATTTAAAATTTTTGCTGACTTGAAGGTTAAGGATCTTAATACAACATCGTATCAAGACTCTCCCCTTAAAAATAAAAAGGAAAAGCGATGCGATGGAAAAAAAACTTCTATAAATATAGCGTAAGGAGGGTAAAGCCAGTTATGGTTTAGAATAAGGTGGCGCTTTTTTCCAAATCAGAATAATTACTCCGTCTTATCAGTATCCTGACAGGCAACGACTACCGGTGCTAATTGTATTTTCATGCTAACGGATCACGTTGATTTAGTAGGGTTGCGTTCATAATTAACACCCTTAGGATAAGATTTAATATTGCAGCGTATACAATTTTGAACTGATGACCTTTTCAGTACTGCGGTAATCCTTGTTTTAACTTTATTGAGGTAGGTAGCTGGACATTAAAAATTTGGATTCAGAAGAATAAGAAAAAAAGCGATAGATAGACTAATTAAAAATAAAAAAATAGGAGCCTAAACAGGGGGGTTGCAGGGTGCCAGCATGCCCTCCATACCTATCTCATACTGAAAATGGAAAAAAAATTTAATTCAGACAATTTGTTTGGGACCTTATTTCGCAGAGCTCAGATTCAAGTCATAACTTTAGTTTCTAATTAAATACTATCTCCTAAAAAATTTGGGACTTATGTCCCAACTTCATCAAACAAAAGTTGGGACTTATGTCTCGCCAAGGTGGGACATAAGTCCCAAAACGTAAAACTGGGACTTATGTCCCTGCGCCCGAGTTTCCAGCCCATTTCTGTCAGTGAACATAAAACAGTGGTCTATTTCATCAAATTTGACAGTATATAAAGAGTGTTTTTTTTAGACGTGTGGTTTTAATAAAAAATAAAATGTATGTTTTTTAATGTTATGACCAAGAATTAAGCTTTATTATAAAGACAATGGTTTGCCATTATGTTTTAAGAATAATTTCGGGCAAATGCCGGGCGCAGCTAGCTCGAATATATTCCAGCCGAGAGGCCCAATATTCACAATTTTGTGAAAATCGGGATCGCTGGCCATTTTGTTTTGGGCCTATTCACCGAACGTGCGACGTGCTTGTGGTCGTTCGGCTTCAATTATTGCACGAGTTGGATTTCGTAAGCCCGCAAACCAAGATCCTTCCTCAAAGTCCTCTATAAATTGGATGGGCGGACGGACTCATTCGGGTCTTCTTTTATACTCTGCTCCACCGAACCGAACCATAAATTTGCACGATTTGCAAACGTTGTTCAGGAGTAAATCTATTTAGTAAGTCTATCTATTATGAAATTGCAAACCAAACTGAGCATAAATCAAGTGACAGCTGTCAAAAAGACCAACTCGGAAAAAAAGTATTACTAGATTGAAAACCAGACGTCTAAAAAAAAAACCCATATAATATAATACAAAAACTGGCGGTGTCTACATCTAGCCTTCTAAAACTTCCGTATCCCTGACAATATCACGTGTTATCTGCTCGGAGTCAAGATCCTCCTGATTCAAGTTTTCTCCTTAGTCTAAAAGCTGTTTTTATTTAAATATAAGGGTACGCCAATTTGATTTGAAGCAAATAGTCAAGAATTCTAAAAAAAACAGCAAAGGACTCAAGACACTTCCTCTGCTAGTACTTACTTTATCACCTTTTAATATCCAACTTTAAAAATTTCATTGAACGTGATTCAGTTTTTTTTCTTTTTGCATTCCTGACTCTATTCATGTTTACATTGATAACATAAAACATGGAATTGTATTCCTCCTAGTTGTAGGTACCTGGCATACATTCCCATTCTACAAACATTGCTGTCTAGTCCATGGGAGTATAACAGGTATAACCCGGACAAATTCTACTTTCATTATATTTCCCATTTAATTCGATTACATGCACGTTGAAGCACAATTCTATTCAAAAATATTCATCCTTTAAATCACTCACATATCCAGTTATACGTCTGATGGCCTCCAGGTGGCATTGACATGGTAAAGGCTAAAGCAAAAGTATTTTCCCCCGCAATTCGCCTCTGATGTGAACCAACACTTCATTGTTCAGGTGCATTTGATGTTGTTATGATGGGTGATGGGGTGTTTTTGAAATGCGAAATAACTACGCCTATGAAAATATTTTCCAGAATAACTCAAAACCAATCACAGCAGTGAAATTTATTTTGCAACTTGAAATTGAATGTGGCTTGAACGTGTGAAACCGGTGGCGTGCAAGTTTGTATAATTTATTCCATTTTTTGTATTTTTTTTTGTGCATTGTGAATCTATTAGTTAGCACGTTAAAGTGCTGAATATAGTGGTGTGGTGTGAAGTTGATAGGTTATAGAATTGGAGCTGACACGTGCAATTATTTGATATAGGAAAACATTTTCAGCACCATAAACAACCACTAAGGTTGTAAGGATATCAAGGCTTAGTGAAAATATCAATCGAATTAATTTAAATTTTTGTTAGAACATTTATTTCGTTAGAAGGTATCTGGGTGGGAAAAAATAATTTTTTATAACACTTAATCAAATTATTTGCTTAGTAATGGATTTTTCGATAGGCGCGGGTAGATCTTGGCGGCCATGTTGCTTTGTTGACATCTGTTAACTCTGTGTAGTTTATCATTCAGTTACTGATGCCAAGTCACCATGGCAGATAAAACCATAGAATAACACATTCAAGCGGTAAAACTTTATTAAAAGAAATCAGACTTCGCCACTGCATACGTTGTGTCTATTTTACGGCGATCTTTCCCAGTCGACTCCTCAATGTTTGGTGGCTAAATATGACATTCGCAAGTCAAAGAAACGCATTTTCGACGAGAACATGGGCATACTTCGTGAAAGTGTACACAGGAGAACCATAGACAGTCGGTTCCTCCCCGTGTAAAAGAACTCGATCTTTCAAAGACTTCTTTTTAAATTTTGCGTGGGACTTAAGCTTAACACGCATACAATATCCAATTGACCCAGGAACTCAATCCACGCCTGGTTCGTTTTTTTTTGAAAATGTATAGTATAACCGAACAATGCCGGGTGGGTAAGCTAGTAATAAATAAATCTAATCTAAGGACATGAAGTTGATAGTTTCGTTTAAAATGTTTGATTTGACATTTATGCACCGGACGCTGTTAATATCTCTACCACTCAGATAATGACGACAAAATGTATATAAATGGAAATTGACTATCAAATCTGAATTGCCTGTAATTTTCAGTAAGTTTGTTACAGCTGCCTCCCGCTATGTTCACATTGACATTTTTTAGGATGACATGGCATTACTTAAAACTCAAAAGCGCCTAATGCCTTGAATGCATATTGAAGGTGTGGTATATTCGGAAATTGATTTTATTTTGAAATACAACCCTTCAATTTCCCATGTGCCTTTGGGTAAAAGATTGCTATTTTAATTTCATGTTCATAGAAGTTGCTTCCTGTGTCAATGGCAGAGATATTTTGAGACAAAATGAATTAATGATAATATGTCCTTAAAATCAACTGAAGTTTGATTGATTTCGGAAAATCATAAAAAGCAACAGGAGATTCTGAATGAAGTATTCTTTGTGAGTATCTAGTATCTTACATCAAAGAAGTTGTTATCGATTAAGGTAAATGCTACGAAATTATTATGCCAGTTCAAAAGAAGTAAAATGTCACATATTCATAGTGTTTTGACGTGATAACGTCCTATAAATCTATGACAGGCTACGCATACGAAATCACATGACTCATGCTGATAAGACTCATGGTGATATGACTCATGCTTACCGCGTCCTGACGTTAGAGAAAAGTTAATACCAAATAAACGGAGTTTTGTTAAAGTAGAAAGAAGATGTAGATATTGGTGTGTGTCTGAGTATTGGTGCACACTAACGTCATTTTGACGTCACCGCTGCGACGGTTTTTCGTCTTACATTACTGATAAATGACGCGGCGTGCACCACTCTATTTATTTGTGATTACTATAAAAACCAAAAGCGTCACCACTGCGGCGTCGCCGCGTCAAAATGACGCAAGTGTGCATCGGGCCTGAATTGTGACAAAAATCGATCGCAAACGTATTCTGAGCACCATAACGAATTTTAATGAAATTTACAGGGTATATATAGTTTTGTCCAGGGATAGTATTTTTGGTACTAAATTTTTAGTAATATTAGTAGAATTTGGTACTATTGTATATTTTTAGCACTGTAATTGGTACTAGACTTTGTACTAGACTTAGTACTAGATTTAGTATTCTGTAGTAGATTTAGTACTAGATATTTTTGAAGTGATAAGTGGAATTGTATATATGAGTGTGTTATGTGAGTATGTTGGTGTTGCTGCCATAATTTTTTTCTTGTGACGTTATCACGTAAAATTATCGTCCGTAAACCGACTTTACAGACAACCAACTCCTTGTTGTTATGTCCAAAGCTCCCTTCTTCTGCCTTTATAAAGAATATGCATTACACCATTTTTTTTTTTAAATAAGCAGTATTCTGATATTTAGAATCCCCCAAAATATACCACTTTTAACGTTCAAGAATTGCACATACAATAACCTAAGATTAAGTAAATTATAAATGATATTAACATACACATTCCTGCAAAGCAATGCCTCTCGATTATTCTGGAACGTTCATCATTTTCTGAAATAAAATTAACATTTTCTAACCATAAATGTAAATGCCAGTCTAGTCGAATCCGTGTAAAGTTACTACAGCAAAAAATATGAAAGAAATATGTTTCCTTGAAACGCACCTGCCAGGCATGGGCAAATGAAGTTGGGAATAAATTATGACGTGTTCCCCAAGGCATCCCAATGGTTATTGCTTGTTGTAATAATTAGAAGGTTTACAACTAATTTTGACACCTTCTTGTGTTTTATTTGTATCTAAGTGTCTAAACACGTAGTTAAATGTGCCTATGAGTGTACAAATATTTTGAAACAATTTAGGAATTATAAAGGATAATGAATGATTGGGGAATAGGAATAAAGGAAAATAAATTATGATATAATTTTCAGATCTATTTTAATAATGTAAGTTTGTGATGCATATGTAGAACAACTTTAAACAAGATTTAATGCTTCTGAAATTCCTTTTCAGCAGGTTTATCTGGAATTGAAAAGAGTATCTACTTAGAAATATTTACGGTTATTATACACTTTCGCGGTCAACTGGTTATTTAGCTATACAAAATTCAAAACTAGATCGATTTTCATAATTCTTTTTTTTAAATGTCCATTTTGCTATCGAGTTTATTAAAAAAAATAAAAAATTTAATAACAAAAATGTCATTAATCATTATTAGGATGATGGTTTTATTTTAAGCTGAAAAGTTGAAAATACATTTGCTTTTCTGGTAATTTGTTTTGTTTTTTGCTTATATTACGATAAAATAAATTGCAAGACTGGATCGCATGTACTTGCTCATATGTGCGTCACATTGTAGAATAAAATTTAAAAAAATTAAAGTTAACATCAAATCATTTATTCGATTTTTGTGACTTTTGATTGTCGAATAAAGTACGTTAAACGTCATCTTATTTCTTTAAGAAATTTTAAAAAGTGTAATTTTTTTTAAATCTTAGGAGCGGTTTTTATAAAAGGTTTTTTTATAACAACTTTTTTTAAAAAAATAAAAAAAAATTTATTTAAGAATAAAAACTGAAGCATAAAAATAACATACATTTAAAACCAAAATTAAAAAAAAAATCACTTACCTGTTATCCAAAATATTGGAATTTCTCAGGCTAACTACATCTTCTTGAATATCAATTTTGATAGTAATCAGATCACCAGTTTTCAAGAAAGTCCAAAAAAAAACGGTCCTATGGGAGGTATCGTTTTTAGCCCACCATATTGAATTTTGTTTCTCAAAAATATAATGCTTACCTCCAGTAGTACACTGATTTCTGTCATAAAAAATCGTGGATGGTTTTGAAGAAAAATGAGCTTTTACATAGCCATTATATGACAGGTACCGTTAATTTTTGAGCTAAAAAAGAAATGAAAAAAAAATTCCTCTGTAGAAT
This sequence comes from Platycheirus rosarum, assembly GCA_963971375.1. Taxonomy (NCBI): domain Eukaryota; kingdom Metazoa; phylum Arthropoda; class Insecta; order Diptera; family Syrphidae; genus Platycheirus; species Platycheirus rosarum. The sequence goes on from OZ020508.1 coordinate 135,184,025, forward strand.
ACCAAAATAACCTTAAGTTCTAAATTTGAAGACAATTTCCCCTACCGTTTAGCAATATACACCCGTAAGGACAGACAGACAGGCAGACAGACAGACGGACAGAATTTTTGCCCGTGACTCAAATGTGTTTCTCTATCATCGTAATGTCATGTTTGATTATTATCCCATTTTTTTTCTGCACGAATGTTAACTTGCATTATAGTACCTTTAATCGCAAGTAAAAATTGTATGAAGAATTGTTGATTAAAAATTTATTTTTTCAGCATTCAAAGCTAAATAAAACTGTCTGAAATCTGACATGGTTATAATTTAAAAATTTTTTATCGATTTTTTTATCCGCCGTAAACACGAACATTTAAAATAAAAGGCACGACTGGGTCGCACGTACTTGCTCCTGTGTGCTAATCCTTTTTACAGGCGTCTTTTTGAGAAAGATTTAATTTTAATGTTTTTTTGACGTGCAACTTCTTTAGAATCGTTGTGGTTTGAAGCTCGAACGTACATGCGTCACGGTAAAGGGATTGTTAGGTTTTGCAGTTTTTTAGTGTATTATCTTTCCACTTGCTGCTTACTGTTTATAATATAATTTGCTAATAGAAAGATATAAAGGACTTTTTTCAGTTAAATTTTCATTTTGTTATGGAAAAATTTGAACAACTGGCATAAAGATTCGTCGGAATCAGCAGTATGGCAATAATGCTAGCTAAAGGGATTTTTATACGTCCCAATATGGGACCAATGGAATTTATGAAGGATTTAGGTACCTATAATAAGGTTGGAAGGAAGGTAGGTACTAAAATTAAGATACGCGTTCCAACTACTGTTAAGCCAGTAGGTATAGAGACAATATTAAAAGTTAACACAGTGGTTTTGTTTGTTTATAGGAAGGTGTAAACTTTTGTTTTCTCGATTGAAATTTTTGCATTCAGTAGAAATCGAATAGTTTTTTTTTTTATTTGTTAGTTGTTTTTGTGTGTTTATCAAAGGCTTCCTTATTTATTCTGTGCTTTTATGATGATGAAAAATACTTTAAAATACGTAAGTATGTATGTAATGTAGGTTGTCACTTTCTTTTATTTGACTAATGGCTAGGGCTTAGCCGAGCAATATGAAATAAAATGTTGGGGAAAAAAATTTATGAATTCAAAAAAAACACTACTCATAACGTTTTTTGGAAAAAATGTTGTAAGCCATCTTATTTCTTTTGCTGTTTTCTATTTTATCAATTTTTCATTTCAAAATCGTTCGACCAGTTTTTTCAAAAAAATGTTTTTTTTGAAAAACTTTTCGAAAACATATTTTAAAATTTTTTTAAGTATGTCAATTTTAAGAAATCTATAGTTTATACTAGGAGAAAAATTTAAAAAAAAAATCTATAGATCCGTTTTCAAAATATTCAAAAAACAAAATATTTTTTTTAAAAAATTATTAAAATTTAAAAAAAAAATGTTTTTGAAAATTTAGATAAACAATATTATTTAAATCATAATACACTACATATTTTGAAGATTTCATCAAAATCCGTCAATTAGTTAACGAGAAAGTCTGATTTTAAAAAACCGGTCATATGGAAGGTATCGTTATAAAACTTTTTCTGAAAAATCTATTACAACTTAAAGATAGATTTTGCACAGAAAACATCATTCTGAAAGTTTTATCAAAATCGTAGGAGCCGTTGTCGAGAAAAATAAGTTTTTCAATAAAAGTTATATGGCAGGTACCGTTAGTTTTGGAGCTAGAATGCCAATTCCAAAAACCGTCGGGTAGAGCACTCTAAAAATACTATATACCAAGTTTGAATCAAATCGGCCCAACCGTTTAGGCTGTAGATATCGATACGGACAGACAGACAGACAGACAGACAGACAGACAGACAGACAGACGGACGCAATTTCCGGACCCACTTTTTTTGACTTCTCTATTTTTTTTTTTTTTTTTTTTTTTTTTTTTTTTTTTTTTTTTATTTGTAAAAACTTATAACTATCTTCATACTAGACAAAAAAAATTAAAAACTAGCTAATTAAATATACACTTAACTAACTTACTGGCCCAATTCGGGCGCTCTAAATTACTCGCTATCTTAATTAATTGCCTTTCGGCCTAAGAATAACTTAAATTAAAATTAACATTAACGGGTTTTATTTTTTCCCAGAAAAAACAAATAAAAACTAGGCATCAGATCATATTTTTCTTAAAACTAACTTAATATGTATAAGTACTTATAAAATAAACTAAAAATAACTAAATCTACCTAAACCTAGAACAGCACAGCAGCAATTTTTTTATAACATATATATACACATACACATACATATATACATAAATACATAAATGTATATAAATAAAAATATACATACACACATACATACATATGCATACATATATATATATATACATATATATATATATACATATATATATATATATATATATACCTTTATATATATATTTTTTTGACGCCACTGCAACTGCCCACCCTTACCTAGCTTAAATCTACCCTAAAACTATGTAAGCCGACCATAGGCAATAGTGTCGACTGCAAGTATCAGCCTGTAAGCCACCAAAACTGGTGCAACTGATCAAAATATTCCCTCCGGTCCCGATCGGACACAGCCCTACTGAACCGGAGGCGCTCTGCTTCGCTCCCTCCGACAATGTCTCGGTCGTAAAGGAGCCGCCTATCCACAGTTTTTCGGCCGACATGGTAGATCAACGGGATCGCCGATCTATCCTGTATCAGCCCTCGACTGTCTAAATAAAGGAAAGCCTCGGGCGGGATAAAACCGCTTGAACGTGTTTTTTCAAAATATTCATCTTGGGGGTAGTAAGCCCCGAAGATTTGGCCATTAGCCGAGGTCATCGCTCTTGCAATGTGTCCGCGAATGAGCTTAATTAAAAAGTTATCTATCCTGTTTATATTGGCCCCGTTATATAGGACCTCGTTGGGATAGTAGTGTTTGTACTCCGACTCTGGTGTTCTGTGTAATCCAAGACAGGTACGAAGACATTGTCTCTCAAACACCCGAATCTTTTCCATAAGAGATGGTGCAACGTTGAACCACACAGGGCATCCGTAGGCAATCATCGGCCTGATGAGGGCCATGTAGCAAATCACTTTCACCCTGCTATCAAGGCGGCTACTATAAAACAGCCGTCTTGTCAGGGCAAAAGCTCCCCTAGCCCTGGCCAGAGCAGCCTCTACATGCCGATTGAAATATAGAAATTGATCCAGCCAGATACCAAGGTACTTTACCACACTTTTACTCGCCAGTGGATGTCCATGTGGCCCAGCGATCACTAGCTTGCGCCAGTTCTTTCTCGTATCCCTAGAAGCCCTAGACAAAGGGGTTCTAAACAGGATAGTTTCACATTTCTGGAAGTTGATTTTCATCTTCCAATCACTACAGTATTGTTGAATTTTATCGAAATCACTTTGCAAGAGAATTTGAATGACTTCAACTGTTGGACCTGTTCTGTACGCAACTAAATCGTCGGCATACGCAATTGCATGAGGCATACTCCCAATGAGATCGCTGGTGTAAATACTAAAGAGAATCGGCGAGTTCACCGCTCCCTGTTGCAGACCGTTTTTAATATCAAATGTTGTGGCAGAAGTCACATTGCCACTCTTGACAACAAACTTTCTACCATTAAGCATGTCGAAAAGCATATATAACAGTGGTTTACTTATGCCCCATCTGGTTAGCTTCAGATAAAGACCCTCTAACCATACGGTGTCGAAAGCCTTCTCCAAATCGACCAGACAGGCACCCGTGCATTGTTTCTTAGCATTGTTCCATTGGACAGCAGATACTAGCTTGGACGCGGCATGAATTGTGTCATGTCCCGCCTTAAAGCCGAACTGGGTGTCTGGAATTATATTTTTGTCCTCGGCCCAATTGGACAGAGCTCTATTTAGGACTTTTTCAAATACTTTGCTGATACTCGGAAGAAGACTTATTGACCGAAGATTTGCCGGATTGGAATTATCCTTTCCCTTTTTCGGGAGAGGATGTACAACAGCTGTCTTCCAGCTCACTGGATAATATGCATTATTCAGCGCGTTGTTAAACAGTGTTGTGTATATGTCTATTGCATCCTCAGGGAGATGTCGTAGTACAATATTGGGTATGCCATCGACTCCTGCAGACTTCTTTTTCTTTAATGATGCGAAGATCATCTGGAGTTCGACCTTCGAGATGAGCAGGGAACTTGGCCCATTTTGCTCGGCGATAGTGGCGTTTGCCAGATTGTCTTCATTGAACCTAGTAAAACCAAGGTTCTCAGATCGCCATTGCGTGATGCTATTTCGAAGGTAAAAGTGATTCAGCAGAGCTCTGTTCTCCAGATCGTGATTTAGGTGAATGGATTCATTCACCTTATACACTTGCTGAAAAACAGACCCTACTGTTTCAACCTTCTCCAATGGATCTTCAATCATAAAGAAATCGTCGTCCAAGACGGCGTTTCCCAGATCTATTCCTGCGGTCAGGAGTATGTTCTCGTTGTCTGTTGTTCTCTGAAGCTTAAGACACGGAAGATCATTTTGATTGTTCTTTCTAAAAATTTTATTTATCTTAGGAAACATACTCGGGTCACTAGAATTAATGGCCCGTATTCTGTTATCCCAGTATGAATTAATAGACAATCGATAGTTTTGTTTTATGAGCGAGTTAACATTTTTTATCGTCGACTTCAGTGTCCTAATCCAGATCGTTTCTATCCGTGAATCGCCTGTACAAGAGTTTTAATCTTGTCAGAAGTCCACTTTTTTGCCTGTGTAGTGCTTCTATTGTCGCGTTCTTGTAAATTTCAGTTGCGTTTTGTTCTTTGTATCGTGGGATTGTTCTATCCATTGTTCGTTTTATAATACCATCCATTCGAAGCAAGTATTCATCGATCTCTACGTTCGATAGATTCCTGTCATTTGGAGGCACAACGTCGTTCGAGAGGAGTTCTCTTGTCAGGGTGTTGGAGAAACGTGGCCAGCGTGCCTTCCTAAAATTGTAAGAGCGCGCAGGCACAAATTCATCCAACACCACAAGCTCGTTTGGTAGCTGTATGACGGCGGAAAGTCCGCAGTGGTCACTGTCGTATTCTACCGTCTGTAAACAGTTTCTTGTCTGATGACCCAAAGAGTCATTAACCGTCAGTCTTGAGTCTAACAGTAATAGATCTAGAAAAGCACCGCTCCTTGGGAACGATGGTCTATCTGTAGCAAAAAGATCAACACCATACTCAACACTATGTCGACCCATCCAATTAAATAGATGATTCCCTCTGAGATTCGGCGTTTGGTTTCCCCAATCTTCATGTTTGGCGTTCCAATCCCCGGCCATGAGATAATAATTCTCAACCGAGCGCAGATTTAAACATTCAAAAAGCTCATCAAGCTCTGTAATAAAATTAGTGGGCTGAGGTGCATCTGGTGCGTACACCGCTATTATATACATTCGCTTCCCGTGTTGGAGAGGAATGCATATAATGCAGGTTTCTAGCGACCCGAATCTACGCACTTCATTATTATATATGACTTTAAAACTAATGCCTTTTCGTAAAAAGATTGCAACACCACCGCCTTGAACGGAGTTGGGCCGGTCTCTTCTTACTATATTGTAATTGTTGTGAGTCAATTTGTGTTTCTGGTTTAGCTTGGTTTCGCTAGCCAAAAAGACATCTGGACTGTGATCATGCAACAATTGAAACAAATTTGCTCTACGTTCGGTCCTGATTAGTGAATTTACATTCACAGCCAGGATTTTAAAGGGGTTCTCGTACAGCGCGCCCATTAAGATTTAAATAGCCCTAAGCTGGGAAGGTAAGCGTAGACACGGTCTAGTCTTTCCTCCTGCTTTCCGAGCTGTTGTTGTAGACTGGTTAACTGGGCCTGCATGGCCAGCAACACAGACATCATATCTGCCTGGACCGCAGGTGCCGTAGACACGGGGGTCTGTTTAGCAACCTTTGGTTGTGGCTGTACCGTTGTTGTTGCCCTCCTGGCCGCCATCTGAGCGTACGAGACTTGGGGCACAACGGATGTCGGAACAGGATTTAAGGCCAACCGCCTCTCCACCACCTTTGGAACTTTTGTTTGTTTTATTTGTTGGAACTTAGGACAGCCCCGATAGTTTGCAGGGTGCCCCTCGCCTCCACACAGTACACATTTTAGCTGGGTCTTGTCTTCGACCCTTACCTGCCCGAGTTTACACTCTCCTTGATTGTGATTCATACTGCATTTGACGCAGCGAGACTGCATCTCGCAGTTCGCCGCGGCATGCCCGAATCTTTGGCAGCGCATGCATTGGAGCATGTCACCGCGTCTCTTTAATTTATCCCAAATTACAACCTGGCAGTCTAGGACAGAGATACTCCTTAGACTATCAAGTTTGCTTTTGGGCGACAACTGGACAAGGAAGAACGGTAGTTTCCGTTGCTCCCGCCTGGCTCTTACTGTGGTAAATGGCTTGACCCCGACGAACTCGAGATCATTAGTCGCGACACTGCGGAGCTCTTCTAAGAGCGCCACCGGGTCACTATTACTATCAACGCCCTTTAGGAGGACCGTTTGGTATTTCTCTTCTTTAGGAGTGAAACTAAAGTATTCTGTAGCTGACTCCTTCAGAATATTTTTTATTTTTTTATGCTGCTCCACTGTGAAGCAGTGGATAGCATGTCGATCGCTACTTAATCTTTTAACTATAAAATTGTTGCCTATGGCAGACTTACATAATTCTATGGTCGCTTTCAGCTCCATCTTGTAGGTATTGATGGGCGGCACCTTTTCTTTTTTTGTTGCTGTCTGCAATGGCTGTTGCTGCTGCTGTTGTCTCTGCGGCTGATGTTGCAACTTGTCTTGTGACGATATTTGGTTTTGGTGTTGTTGTTGCAAATTATTTGCTTCGTCAAATTGGTCTGCTTGCTGCGGTTGTTCTTTTTTTTTGTTCGTTGGTTGGACCAACTTTTTGTATGGCATGGTTTTTTGCACCTTTCTTGTTTCTTGCTGGGGCTGCGGCTGTAATGGTTGTTGCTGCTGCTGTTTTGGCTTTTGCTCATCCGTTTGGAGCCCCTTTAACTTGGCTGCCTCCTTCTGTTCTTGGGCTAGCCTCTCCATCTTCCTTCTGGCCATCTGCCTTTCCCTAATGGCTTTTATTTGCGCCTCTAGCGCGCCGATCTTTTCGTCCTCATCTTCTGACTCAGATGAGGACGCTTGTGGTGTCAGGTCGATTTCTTGACTTTGTGTGTCATCTGGGGTCGTATAGTGCCCCTCTCCTCCGTCAGACACGTATGACACCTCCATCTCTGACATGACGCCACTAGGTTGAAGCTGCTGGCGTATCTTAGCGGCTGCTGTAGTTTTCGCTGGTCGCGCTACTCCGTTCCCTCCAGCTGGCAGCTGAGCCGGATTCGTTCTTGTTGGTCTCTTGACCAAACTTGGCTTGGATTGTTTTTTTCGGCGTTTTGACGTCTTTAATGCATCGGCTGATGTTGTTGGGACATCTTCCGATGTCTCAGTTATGTTGACGTCACTCATCTCCTGACTGACGCTTTCGTCTTGGCTACTTATATTTTCCAGCACTTTTTGCCAGAAAAAAATATTTTGCTGGCCCAGGCCGGATTTGAACCTGGGACCCTCTGCACCGTCTTCGGCCACTCTACCTTTGGGCTATGCCTCCGCCTGACGTTGGTAGTGATTAATTGCTACACAATGTAGCCACAAACAACTAACTTTTTATTTAATTTAGTTTAAATAATCCGACACTATTAAGTTACACTGTGAAATTCACTAGCACGTCTAGTCGCCTTCACAGTTGACTTCTCTATCATCGTAATATCATGTTTGATTGTTAGATTTTTTTTTTTTTTTACGAATGCATAACTTGCCTTATAGTCCCTATAAATCGCAAGTAAAAAAGAATCATAAAAATCGGCCAGTTTTGAATTTTTTACAGCCAAAACACCAGGTGACTGCGAAAATGTGTAATTACTTCGTTGAAAAACGAAATACGTACTTTCACTTTGATTACAAATAATTGAACGTCTTAGAAAATAGCTCAGAATATTTTGTTTTATCTTTGCAGTAATTTTGCATTGGACATTGTAATTCGTGCCTTTTGGATTTTCTTATTAATATTGCATCAACTCCGTACAGTTAGTTTTTTGAAAGCAGTTGTCAAACAAGGATGTAACACTTGAATTGTCATCAGTCATCTGTAAATGTTAATTCTTCAAAAAAAAAAAACCGTAAACACTATAAAAAAAAACACTTAAAGTTCATAATTTAAAATTATTGCAAACCAAATATATTTACGTCACTCACATTTCAAATAAATTAATATAAAAATTTTAGCAAATATTCTCTTCAAAACGGCAATCGCTCATAATTTGAAAATTTTGCGTTAGCATAATTTCCCATCTTCCCATTATGCCATTAATCTCATTTTATCTCATTTTCAGTCTCAGTTGCGGTGAATTTTAATAAGTGCAGTTCGAGTTTCGGTTGTTTTTTAAGAAATGCAGAAAATTAATAATTTGTTGTTTTTTTCTAAGTTTCCTGCATTAAATATGTCCGCATTATATTTTTAACGTTGTTTTTTAGTGTTTTTCAAAAGTTTTTATGAATTAAAGCCGTGCTTTTGTGTTATAACGAACAATGAAGTGAAGTCAAGATCCGATTGGTCGCGAGTGGTGTGTTTTTCGTGGTGAATTTTTGTATGGCGGTCGATTTGAAAAATATTATTGAAAATGAAAATCAACAGTTCGGCTTCAAAAGAATAAAGGATAACCAATCAACTGAAAAAATTGTAAGATGGTAAGAAACTCATAAACCAGATTAATGTTTTTTGACCACATTATTAATATGAATTTTAATATGAAAATATAAGAAATATATTAAGTCCAGTTTTTAGCTGGTCGTTTCAATAGAAAACGATCAAAATGTTACTCTGTTATGTTAAATATCGTTTCTTTAGAGCTTTGGAGCAGAATCAGAATTAGCTTCTTAGGTCCTGTAGATTTTCATGCTGATTGTTATGGCCCAAACAAACGTCTTCCTGTCTATGTTTTGATTACCTATATTTGAAATCTTAATTATGTTTGGGCCAATATCTAAACGTATCCATTTAAATGAGAGCACATAAGTAAAATCTATTGTTTTCGTGCAAGAGCCGGTCCAGATATTGTTCTCAAGGAAATCTTTTCCATGACTTTTCTGAGACTAAAAGCGTCATTTGAAGTCTCTATGTCCGTTTGTATTTTTTTTAATTTTAACTAATCATAAATAAATCCTAGTCGGATGGCTCATCGTTCCTATAGCCCCCAAAGCCTCCTTGATTTTTCATCATAAGAAATTGAGCTGGCGTTTGCCTTTCTTAATACCTAGCTCAAAAACTTTACGACGCATTGTGAATAACTAACGTTATTTCATTAACATTACTATCATTATCAGAGGAATTACAGGCTACCCCGTTTTTTTTGGGTTTCCTTATGCCTTTGGATTTTCTACTTCGTACTAATTTTGGAAAGTTATCAATCTGTCGATCTTAAGCTCATAGAGGCCGGACGTCAGGTCGAGGTGCGCGCATAAATAATTACACAAAAGTCGAAAAAAAAAAATTATTGCGCATTGTTATCGCGAGTGATAAAAAAATAATATTACACACTCGTTTGAGAAATTGGCAAAAACCCCTTGCTGTAAAGAAAAAACAATATCTACTCGTGTCGTTGGAAGACGATAAGATGCCCATTCGCGCTATGGAAGAAAAAAAAAATAATAATACACACTTGCATAACAAATCAAATTATCCTCCTATCTGTCCCAACCCTTTGTGCTTAGCTTTACTGCCTCTTTCTTATCTACTGTATGCATCGTATGCTTGCGGTAAATGGATAAGGGCATCTGAGTTTGTCCTATTGTGCTGAATATTTAAATTGATTTTTTGTATGCAAGCTGTCTTATGGGCATAACACCTAAGACAGTTTGTTTATTACAGAGATTAATTTGGATTTTCACTGCATGGTTCGACTTAGTCAGAATTGTGTTTTGTGTGTAAGTATTTTGAAATGGTAAGTGATTTTTGTGTCGTGTATTCCAATGTTCGTGGTATAAGAAAGAATTTCTTTCACCTGTACGTCTACACTGTTCAATACAGGCCAGCTGTTTTGGCATTAAGTGAAACCCAGGTTGGAGTAAATACTGATTTATCAGAGTTTGCTCTACATGGGTATAGCTTGGTGCCATTACTCTTTTCCCATCATGGTCTCGTGGTCTATGTTAGGAATGATATTGCTTGCCAGAGCCTTCCCCAATATGGGCAATGTTCCAACACGGACTTTAACTTCTTGTGGCTCAAATTCACTGTCCGCAAGCATGTCATTCATTATTGTTTTATCTACAGGAGTCCAAATCTCGACAGCAATTCCACTTGTAACGAGTTTGATGCGCTGTCTGATTCCATCTCGAAAATTGTTTCCCTTTGTCCTCGCACTGAAATCGTTATTACGGGCGATTTCAATGTACACAATTCCAATTGGCTCCGCTATTCTGGTCAGACAACACCCGAAGGAAGGTATGTCGAGCTCTTTGCCGGGTTACATCACCTTACCCAACTGATCGATGTGCCAACGCGTATACCGGATGTTGCTGGGCAAGCCGCCCATACTCTTGACTTGTTTCTTACTTCTCACCCTGATAAATATACCATTAGTGTAACTTCTCCATTTGGCACTTCAGACCATTGTGTTATTTCAGCTAATTTCTCATCCTCCACCCATCCAGTTAAAGAAAAACTTCCCACCAGGACCGTTTAGCAATACGAGAAAGCCAACTGGGACGGCCTGAATATTTTTTCCGAAACTTTAACTGGTCACTATGCTTCCTCGATAGTGACATTGATGCCAGTGCTGAAATGATCACAAATGTGATTCTTCTAAGGATGCGTGCTTTTATTCCTAACAGGGTGAAAAGCATCAAGCTTAAAGAAAAGTCTTGGTTTAATTCTGAGTGTAAAGAAGCTATCAGGCTCAAAGAAGTAAGTTTCCGTTCTTACAAAGCCAACCCTACAGAGGAAAATCGGAAAAAGCACAAACAAGCAAGAAACTCATGCAACTCCGTTATTGAAAGAACCAAATTTTTGCATGACCAAAAATTACGGCAAAAAATTCTGCAGTGTCCCAAAGGCAGTAAAAATTTTTGGTCATTTGTAAAAAATATTAAAAACTCCTCAACATCTTCGGTTCCGACGCTCATCGACAGTAACAAACCAATTGTTTACTCTTCAGAGAAGGCAAACTTGCTCGCCGCCCATTTCGCTGCTAGCTCCACGCTGACGCATAGCAACGTTGCCCCTCCTGTACTTGAGAATGTAAATTTTTCCATGGGACAGATTTTTTTCCGCACTCGTACAGTAGCAAGAGTTTTCAAAGATCTCGATATACACAAATCCGCTGGCCCGGATGGTATACCCCCGATTCTTCTGAAGAGGTGTTCTTCCACACTGGCAAAGCCACTGCGTAAGCTTTTCCATCGCTCCTACTCTTCTGGAATCTTTCCTAGAAGATGGAAAACAGTATTTGTCCAGCCTGTCCCTAAGAAAGGTGACCCATCCTCCCCCTCCTCCTACCGACCCATAGCACTGACATCCCTTCTTTCTAAGGTCATGGAAACACTGATTAACCGTCAGCTTAAGGAATATCTCGAAGATCGTAAGCTTCTCCATGACCGTCAGTATGGCTTCCGCAGCAACCGTTCCACTGGTGATCTGACCGAACAGTGGAACAAATCTTTACATCGCTTAGGTGAAAGTAAGATTATTGCTCTTGATATCTCCAAGGCATTTGATAGAGTTTGGCATGAAGCTCTCTTATCGAAAATGCGTGCTTTTGGGATCGATAATACTCTTGTTCGTTGGATTAGAAGCTATCTTCTGGACCGTTCAATACAAGTTGTATTGGACGGATTCAAGTCTGATTCCCATAAAATAAATGCTGGTGTGCCCCAGGGCTCTGTTCTATCTCCGACTCTTTTCCTCATTTTTATAAATGATCTTCTGTCTGTTACTTCTAATCCACTTAACTGTTTTGCTGACGACTCTACCCTCAGCTTTTCATATTCGTTCGATAATTCACGTCCTTCGCCTTCGGACGTACAATTGCAACGGTGCCGTATGTCAAGCTCATTAAACTCCGATTTATACAGCATTGTCAAATGGGGTAATAGAAATCGTGTGGAGTTTAATGCTTCGAAAACTCAATGCTGTCTTCTGTCGTTAAAGCTTAACATTCCCCCAATGCCATTGTCCATGAATGGCACTTACATCAAAGAAACCGAAAAGCTCTCAGTATTCGGTATGTGTGTCAACGACGACCTCCGTTGGAACGACCATATATTTGAAATCGCTAAGAATGCTGCTAAGTGCTTAGGTTTTCTGTATCGGTGTAAGAAGTATTTTTCCCCATCTGATCTGGCTACAATTTATAAAGCGTTTATACGCCCTAAACTCGAGTATAACTCCCACCTGTGGGCAGGTGCTTCACAAACATCGCTTCACCTGCTTGATAGAATACAAAATCGAGCGTTAAGATTGATAGGAAATAGAACTGCCGCTGAAACAATTGCCCCTCTCGAACACCGACGCAATGTTTCATGTCTTTCGTTATTTTATCGTTTCTTTTTTAAAAAATGTTCACTCGAGGTAGCCAGCTGCTTTCCTCCCCTTAAAAGTTTCGCCCGTAATACTCGTCTTGCTAGGAATGCCCATCAGTTCACCCTTGAGCCCAATTTCGGACGTACCGTGAAATATAGGGATTCTTTTTTTAGCCGTACAACACGACTTTGGAATGGTTTACCCGGCGAGATTTTCCCTTGCCATTTCAATTTGCAAACATTCAAAACCAATGTTAATCGACACCTCCTATCTCTCCCCTCCCTATCTTCCTAATGCCCGCGCAGCGTGTTACATTAAAAGGGAAACAAATAGTCCCTTGTGCGCGCGTTAATTATAAAAAAAAAAAATCTGTGTCTTCTTCTTCGAGTAGGTCGGTTCATTACCTCCACTCGCTATCAATATAATAATATTCCTAATAATGAATTTAAGTTTTGAATTCTGTGTTTATATCCGTGCTATCCCATTGAAACTGTTGAGCATTGACTTCACAGCCTTCCATCAGTTCCAACCATCAACTGATGGTATCAACGGTAGAATGACAAGATAAAAGGAAAAGATTTAAGAAGTTACCTTCAGTTGCAATTTAAAAAAAATCGGGATGAAATCTTCCAATTAATTCGCTGATATTGCTTCTGTTATACCATGTCTCTGAATAATGACGAAGTTCTTTGACAATAGGGAATTTAAGGTGGCAAATGCTAACTTATTACTTGCGATTATAGGGACTATAAGGCAAGTTATGCATTCGTAAAAAAAAAAAAAAAAATTCTAACAATCAAACATGATATTACGATGAAAGAGAAGTCAAAAAAAGTGGGTCCGGAAATTCCGTCCGTCTGTCTGTCTGTCTGTCTGTCTGTCTGTCTCTCTGTCCGTATCGATATCTACAGCCTAAACGGTTGGGCCGATTTGATTCAAACTTGGTATATATTATTTTTAGAGTGCTCTACCCGACGGCTTTTCGAATTGGCATTCTAGCTCCAAAACTTACGGTACCTGCCATATAACTTTTATTAAAAAACTTATTTTTCTCGAAAACGGCTCCTACGATTTTGGTTAAACTTTCAGAATGATGTTTTCTGTGCAAAATCTATCTTTTAATTTTAATGGATTTTTCAGAAAAAGTTTTATAACGGTACCTCCCATATGACCGGTTTTTTAAAATCAGACTTTCTCGTTAACTAATTGACGGATTTTGATGAAATTTTCAAAATATGTAGTGTTTTATGATATAAATAATATTGCTTATCAAAATTTTCAAAAACAATTTTTTTTTAATTTTAATAATTTTTTTAAAAAAATATTTTGTTTTTTGAATATTTTGAAAACGGATATATAGATATATTATATAGATTTTTTTTTTTAATTTTTCTCCTAGTATAAACTATAGATTTCTTAAAATTGACATACTAAAAAAAAATTTAAAATATGTTTTCGAAAAGTTTTTCAAAAAAAACATTTTTTTGAAAAAACTGGTCGAACGATTTTGAAATGAAAAATTCATAAAATAGAAAACAACAAAAGAAATAAGATGGCTTACAACATTTTTTCCAAAAAACGTTATGAATAGTGTTTTTTTGATTTCATAAATTTTTTTCCCCAACATTTTATTTCATATTGCTCGGCTAAGCCATTAGTCAAATAAAAGAAAGTGACAACCTACATTACATACATACTTACGTATTTTAAAGTATTTTTCATCATCATAAAAGCACAGAATAAATAAGGAAGCCTTTGATAAACACACAAAAACAACTAACAAATAAAAAAAAAAACTTTTCGATTACTACTGAATGCAAAAATTTCAATCGAGAAAACAAAAGTTTACACCTTCCTATAAACAAACAAATCCACTGTGTTAACTTTTAATATTGTTTTTATACCTACTCGCTTAACAGTAGTTGGAACGCGTATCTTAATTTTAGTACCTACCTTCCTTCCAACCTTATTATAGGTACCTAAATCCTTTATAAATTCCATTGGTCCCATATTGGGACGTATAAAGGTCCCTTTACCTAGCATTATTGCCATACTGCTGATTCCGACGAATCTTTATGCCAGTTGTTCAAATTTTTCCATACCAAAATGAAAATTTAACTGAAAAAAGTCCTTTATATCTTTCTATTAGCAAATTATATTATAAACAGTAAGCAGCAAGTGGAAAGATAATACTACACTAAAAAACTGCAAAATCTAACAATCCTATATATTTATGTGTTTATCCCTTTATCGTGACGCATGTTCGTTCGAGCTTCAAACCACAACGATTCTAAAGAAGTTGCACGTCAAAAAAAACATTAAAATTAAATCTTTGTCAAAAAGACGCCTGTACCTAAAAAGGATTAGCACACAGGAGCAAGTACGTGCGACCCAGTCGTGCCTTTTATTTTAAACACATTCGTGCATTCATAGTTAGACATAACATTTCCAAAAGTATGTAACGATTTGATGTATTCTAGCTTTTTTAGCTCCCGAACAACTCAAATTTGCCAACTAAGTCATACCGTGAGAGCAGAAAAAAGGTTGTGAAAAAAATTTAAGATAAAGACAGATTTTGCGACTTGAACTTCACTTTTTGTCTTATACAAAGATAGCAAAACACTAATGTGGCTTGTCTTCATCTTTTCTACTCCAGGAAAATTGTGAAATTCACAATTTGTTTTGAAATCCTTCTTTATCTATATCAAATTTATATTAACCTAAAGTTATTTTTTACAACCTCATATAGCAATCGTTTAACTTCCTCCGTTTTCAAAGCTGATTTAAAAACAACTAGAAAAGCAAAAACTGAAATGAATGACATTGCTCATTATTGCTATGTCAACTTGTTGCCAGGTTTTTAGAGTTTACAACACAGAGAAGTCATTCACATTGTGTTGCTCATTTAGCCCATTACTCCCTCACAAGTCCGTTTAATGCCCAATTAATTTCCACACCCCTGCTATTCTTTTTTTTTGTATTTTTTAAGTTTTGTCTACTTTTTTTAAAAAGCAATTAATATAAACAACGCTTTTACTATTTTCATTATATGAAGGCATGAAAAGTCATCAGGTTTTATAACATTGCACACACGGTGCTTAACCAAACATAACCACATTGCATTGCAGCAAACGGTACGATGGCGAAACAAAAAAAAAGGTGAATACATATATAAAATGGTGGGAAATACAGGGAGGACAAAAAAGAAAATGTCTGCCGCACCGTTAAGCTGCACCATAAACTTTCTACTCTCCGTGGATTAGTCAACACTTGAGCAAAGGTCTCTCAATTAGCTGCGGGTAGGTAGAGTTAGGTTGGCAGCAAGGAAAACTCCATCTGCACCCCACCATTATTCTCACAATGAAAGTAAAGTTAAGAGAGCACTGCGAATGAGCCTTGGCAGTCCTTAACAGGAACAATAACTCACACACAATGAGCGCTAATCCGCGAAAGTCTGCCATGCCTAACAAATGAAAATGCTTTTGGAACTTGTGTGTGAGCTCAGTGCATAGAGCCTTTTCAGGATTTTCGTTTCTTTTATTCGGGCTCCCAAAAGGGAGGTAATTCTTTTTTTCTTTTATTTTGGAAATACAGGCTCTCTCGCTTGAAGGGTGGCTTTGAGTTTCAAGAACATTACTCTCGGCAAGTTATTCAGATAGGAATAATGGGTGATGGTACTGACTATTGAGTAAGAGTTTGGAGTCATTACCCACACGAAGTTTCATATTATTATTATTATTATTGTGTAAGTACCAACGTGAAGTAAAGTAATGTGAAGGTAATGATCTGACCTATTTTTATAAGCTTTTTGTTGAATTTATGGAAACAACTTTGATCATATTTTAAACAACATATCTATGCAGGTAAAAAGTGGATTTTTTTAAAATTTCCGGTAGTCATGTAAACTTTCGTTATTTCTTTTTTTTATTCCAAGGTCGAAACTAAAATAATACTTTAATGAAATTGCTTTTAAGGTTATCATTATAAAGTTGCTTCTAACTGATCACCTGGTCAGGTTTTTTTGGTAAAAGGGATTTAAAACCAGGGTTTTTTTCAAACGCTATACCTCGCTGTAAAATTTTATACTGTTATGTAGTTTTTAAAAGTGCGAAATTCTAATAATAATTTCTCATATGTTAGATGTCCAATGTCCATTGTACACCCTAAATATATGTATCTCTTACCAGAGTTCAATTCGTGTTTGAGATTTCTTACCAGTTTGTTGTTGTTTGATATTTTTCTTACAAAATTGCAATAAGAATTGAAATCGAATAAAAATTTAAATAAATAAATAAATTTACTGGCGCGACAGGAATGGCTGAGAGTAAAAGTCACTAGGTCCTTAGTGACTTATACTCTCAACCATTCCTGTGTGTGTTTTTTTATTAGGGCCTGTTATCATGTTAAAATAAGGCCTATTCGAG
Source organism: Platycheirus rosarum (assembly GCA_963971375.1). Classification (NCBI taxonomy): domain Eukaryota; kingdom Metazoa; phylum Arthropoda; class Insecta; order Diptera; family Syrphidae; genus Platycheirus; species Platycheirus rosarum. The sequence continues at coordinate 135,201,090 of OZ020508.1, forward strand.
AAGACAATCAAACTTTCTGTATAAGTTTAGTTCGACGTGTTTTCAAAATAAATGCTGATGTGCCTTTTAACTCCTTCTTTCTTCTGACACATCTTCTTCATTTTTCTTAAATGACTTCCTATCTGTAAGTTCGAATCAACTTTACTATTTTCCGACGATCCTATCATTAGCTTGTCATCCTTTTTTGGATATGCAATAGAAACGTCCGAACGTAAGTAAGGTTATTAAAACCTAACTCATGAAAGCAGAATATTACCAAATGAATAACTTATAATATCACAGACACTTTTATTGGCATTAAAACGCCGATTAGATAAAAAGCTTCGGACAGTTCGACAAAGGTACGGAAAAATTTTAAACGCTGAAATTTTACAAATGCAACTCTTTCGTTGCTTCGAGCCTACCCAAATACCAATCAATTTCCCTTTCATGGGTAATAGACTCATGGCCATATTTTAATCATTTCCTGATGTGCGTGTTTAAAGTTACAGAAAATTGGCTACTATAACGCAATACAAGATAATTATTACAAACAAAGTAAGAATTCGGCTTTGTGTACGGTTTTTCTGGAACCTAGTCGCTTCAAGAATGTACATACCAACGCTCGTAGAATCCAGACAGAATCCTGACACTGTTGTTGCTGAAAATTCGTTTTTAGTTCTTTTGACTACACGTCAACCTCAACAATGCTCTCCTTCACACACACAATAATCGGACATTCCCATTGCAATTTTTATGTCCAAAAAAGAATCTCTGAGTTATAACTTAAGTTCTTTTCACTTTAACTTAAATCTTTGTCCTGTTTTCATTTAGGGATTTGTTTTATTAAAATTCCTTAAAGGTTAGATTCCTACGCAATAAGTTTTCCTAAATTGTGTCCTTTTCAGAAAAAAAATATTATTGCTTACAGGCCAATCAAAATATAATTTACATGTGACTTCCCTGAGACATTTTGACATTTAATTTAAAGATCCCAAAGGTTTTCATCATATCAGAATAAAATTAAAAAAAAAAACATTCACAAACATGAAACAACGCTCTTGTCATAAAATTTTAAACTTGTCATCCTCTTACATTCGACACACTTCCTACACCTTATGCTGACACAGTCTATAAAGTTTCTTATCCATTAAAATCAAAACGAATTGCTATTCCAAAACTTATATCCATTTGTATCTATTCAAACTAAATACATTTGGCTCTGCATGTATAACTCAAAAGAAAATGAATCTCGTGACATCCGAAGAGATAAAAAAAACAACCCACGCACACATTTCCTACCTACGCTGAGTTCTTCAAGCAAAAAGCTGTAAAGAGACAAAAAACTCAAAACTTACTCTTCGAGTACCTACAAAAGTTCCTCAAATAATTTGAATCTTAATCCTTCTGAAAATATTCCCGAATCACTCACTTAGAATGAACTTTATACGATCGATTGTCATAAAAAGGAAAAAAGATCAATTTTCCCCCATAATACGAAAATTACGCGTGGCATCGATAAATCCAAATGTGGCGTTAACATAACCTATATAAGGTCCTGAAGTGTGGCACGCCAGTCAGAAAAAAATAAAAAAGGGTGTTCTTCCACCTAATCGATGCGTCCCCCGAGCAAAGAACGATAAATCACAATCTGGCCTGCCTCCCCTTTTTAAAGGACTATTAAGTGATTCTATTGGAGGAACACTTTAGGGGTGGCAAAATGGTTTTTCGGTTTATCAACTCATTCTGCCTTCATTCGAATGAGTAGATGTGTCGAAAATAATTGAGCATCAAATTGGCCAACAAAGTTGTTCGCTGAATATCATACTATTGAATTCCGTTTCAGCTTCAAGTCAATCGACCAAGTCAAAAGTTAGCAGAGACTTTTGTTGATTGAGAACGAACCAAGTTTTAAATCCTTAAGGACTTAAAGTATAGAATATGCCTCTAAAACATGATATATGTACATATAGTCGAAGGCTTAAAAAAAAAAAAATCTATTCGACAAAAATCCCAAAACTAAACTCAATTCCAATAGAGAATATGCCCATAAACTTTGCAAATCCATTGTTTCCTCTTATATCCGCTCTATTAACCTAAACTCTTGTAGGTTTGCCTCGAACTATGAGATCCTTGAATAAGGATTTTCTCGAAAACACACACTCCGAATGCTTGTTCCGCCGTCCATTAGTGTCTATATGTGTCTAACATATGGAAAAGTAATTTTAGTCTATTTCCGGATTTCATAATTCCCCATTGAACAATCCTCCACGGAGTACAGCCGTGCCAACTTTGGCTTCTCTTTTTCATTGACATGAAATCCTTTTCATTAATTTATATTTCTTCGCAACAGAAGCATCCTATTTAAGCCACACCAACTGAACACCAAACAAAAACTAAAAAAACAATAGAAGCAATCTTCCACAACTTTGAACTTAAATGGGGATACAACAATATATATAATATAAGTAAAAAAAATATATGTGAAACAGGATGATTTTCATTTATTGTAGCTATAAAAGAAGGTATGTAGGTATATACATAGGTATATATAATATACATATGGAAACCTCGAAGCAGAAATAACAATTTCCACGGAAAAGGATAAACAGGAAAATACGCGAGACCAGAGGGTGTTTAAGGAGAGTTGTATATTCGTATAGTATATCATAGTTCTTCCTTCAAATAGACGCCCAGCTTTAGTTTTGAAGTGCCAACTACTCCGCCAGCTATGTTCGGTAACTTGGATATTATTCTAGAAAGCAGAATTTCTCCAGTCGATTTATCTTCTTTTCAATTCTTGCCTGATTGAAGTAGTTGTAACGAATAATTTCAAATTAAGAAGTTTAAATACTGTAAGTTGACACTGTGCTCTCGCCACTTTACTTACTTTACTTTACTTTTAGTCCTGTACTAATTTTTATTGAGAAAGGACACTTATACATCAAGTGGTCATGGTCATGGCGAAGGTCGAACTACAAATGATCTTCGCATCATTAAAGAAAAAGAAGTCAGCGGGAGTCGATGGTATACCCAATGTTGTACTACGACATCTTCCTGAGGAAGCAATAAACATATACACAACACTGTTCAACAACGCGCTGAATAATGCATATTATCCAGTGAGTTGGAAGACAGCAGTTGTACATCCTCTCCCCAAAAAGGGAAAGGACAATTCCAATCCGGCAAATCTCCGGTCGATAAGTCTTCTTCCGAGTATCAGTAAAGTATTCGAAAAGGTTATCAATAGAGCTCTGTCCAAGTGGGCCGAGGACAAATATATAATTCCAGACACCCAGTTCGGCTTTAAGGCGGGACATGACACAATTCATGCCGCGTCTAAGTTAGTATCTGCTGTCCAATGGAACAATGCTAAAAATCAATGTACGGGTGCCTGTCTGGTTGATTTGGAGAAGGCTTTTGACACCGTATGGCTAGAAGGTCTTTATCTGAAGCTAACCAGATGGGGCATAAGTATACAACTGCTATATATGCTTTACGACATGCTTAATGGTAGAAAGTTTGTTGTCAAGAGTGGCAATATAACATCTACCACAACGTTTGATATTAAAAACGGTCTGCAACAGGGAGCGGTGAACTCGCCGATTCTCTTTAGTATTTACACCAGCGATCTCATTGGGAGTCTACCTCATGCAATTGCGTATGCCGATGATTTAGTTGCGTACAGAACAGGTCCAAAAGTTGAAGTCATCAGAATTCTCTTGCAACGTGATTTCGATAAAATTCAACAATATTGTAATGATTGGAAGCTCAAAATCAACTTCCAGAAATGTGAAACTATCCTGTTAAGAACCCCTTTGTATAGGGCCTCTAGGGATACGAGAAAGAACTGGCGCAAGCTAGTGATCGCTGGGCCACATGGACATCCACTGGCGAGTAAAGATGTAGTAAAGTACCTTGGCATCTGGTTAGACCAGTATCTGTATTTCAACCGACATATAGAGGGTGCTCTGACCAGGGCTAGGGGAGCTTTTGCCCTGACAAGACGGTTGTTTTATAGCAGCCGCCTTGATAGCAGGGTGAAAGTGATTTGCTACATAGCCCTAATCAGGCCGATGATTGCCTATGGATGCCCTGTGTGGTTCAACGTTGCACCATCTCTAATGGAAAAGATTCGGGTGTTCGAGAGACAGTGCCTTCGCACTTGTCTCGGACTTTATAGAACACCAGAGTCGGAGTACAAACATCATTATTCCAACGAGGTTCTATACAACGGGGCCAATACAAACAGGATAGATAACTTTTTAATTAAGCTCATTCGCGGACACATTGCAAGGGCGATGTTCGACGTTCGAGTGGTTTTATCCCGCCCGAGGCTTTCCTATACCTTGATAGTCGAGGGCTGATTCAGGATAGATCAGCGATTCCGTTGATCTACCACGTCGGCCGCAGAACAGTCGATAGGCGGCTCCTCTACGACCGAGACATAGTCGCTGGGAGCGAAGCAGAGCGCCTCCGTTTCAGTAATGCCGTGCCCGACCGGGATCGGAAGGAAGCCCTAGATCAGGTCCACCAATTTTGGTGGCTTAACTAAAACCAGATAATTTTCAGTCGGCAAAGTCGAAATATCGCCTATGGCCGACTACATATATCTATTGTAGCTTTAAGTTAGGTAGGGTAGTTGCGGCGGCACCAAAAAAAAAAAAAAAAAAAAAAAAAAATATAAAATTTCAAAAAATACAAAAAAATATAAAAGAACAAAAATCAAAAATAGCTGCTGTCGCTGTTCTAATTTTACGTAATTTTAAGTATTTTAGGTTTATTTTAAGTAATTTTAAGTTTATCTTTAGTTTATTTTAAGTTCGATTTTAAGTAGTTTAAGATAGATTAAGTTAAATAGATAAAAATAAACCATTTTTTTTTTTTTTATTTTCTGGGAAAAAATAAAACCCAAAATAGATAAGATAAATTTAAGTTATTTTTAGGCCGAAAGGCAATTAAAATTAAGTTAGAAATTAATTTAGAGCGCCCGCATAGGGCCAGTAAGTTACTTAAGATGATATTTTTAGCTAGTTTTAAGATTTTTGCCTAGCATTTAAGTAGATATAAGAAAAAGTTAAAATAAAAATCTCTTAAAAGTAAAAAAAGTGGTCATGGCAAGGATGTAAGATCTTCACTTAAGATTGTAATAAAAAATTGTAATTGATTAACTTTTAGTCCATCACCTTGCAGCTAGCAAAAAGACGTAAACTGTAATAAACACAATAGGACTCATGATACTACCCTGGTTCACACAGTGACTCCAGAGGGGGATCTTTAATTTTTTTTATTGCTAGTATATTTTTACTTTGCAAACGTTGGCAGGTAACAGGTCTTGAATTGTTCAATTATTAAGGAGCATGTCCTGTTGGATTTATTTGATCCAGACATTTTCGCGTCTGTCTTTCTTCCGCGATTGTTGGAAGGCTATTGCTTTTTGAATTGAGTTCTAAGAGCGTTTTTTTTCTACATGTCAGTAATAGCGAAACTCAATGAACAATATTTTTCTTTACTTTTTCTGAGAGGTATCCCTAGTTGATGTTTCTGCAATAAATTCCTGAATGATCTTCATCATTCATACAATACCTTCGACTTGTAGGAAATATATGTTGTCATCTACCAAAAGTTGGCCTTGAACATTGTTTATGAATTTTGGTTAATTAATCTTTTATTGTAAGCAGCAGTTTTGAAAATAGGCTGCTAGTCGCAGTACTTCAGCAGATGACCCTTCCCCCTTAACTTCATCGCTCCATGGAAACCATAATGGTACTGCTAGAACTTCGATCTAGAAATCTTTTATAAAGGCACACAAAGGGCGCATTAGAAACGAAAAGGATGATTTATGTTCAGGAGAAAATAATATCAGTGAGGAAAGAAATATTTTGCTGGTGAACTTCACCCGATTTCTTTTTTCAAACCGCGAATTTGTGCAACGAATATGTGGGTGCTGGGTGTACATAAGTGCAACCACTAGAGGATGTTTCCATGTTCTTACTCGTAAAAAAACAGAAATATAGCTTAGCTGGATTCAACCTAAAGGTGAAATGTGTGCTTATATCTTCCTTCACTAGTGGAAGGCTGAATAATTACTTCGTATGGCTTCTTGTAGGGTGCTTACATTGTAAACATCTGCAGAAGTAACAAATGTGCATTTTGTCGCATTGTTATGAGATTTCCTGCCAAAACAGAGATCCTCCTTCTCATTATGGGATGAAAAAACAATGTTCAACCATTTCCCTTGTTAGGGACAACAACTGGAACAAGAGGTGGATTTAATTAGTTTGTTTCCAAACAAACTGTTGGGTTAAAAGCTTGGCCCAGGATAACGATGACGATTTAAACGACGATAGCATCAGCACCAACATCTTTGCATCCACCAATCTAGCAAAAGGTATGTTGGTGTTTTTCAAATATTCGTTTCACTTTTATGCCGCCGAAATGATCCACAAACAAGATTGTTTCGCCGTCAGAAAATGACTCAATCGAAAGCGAACTACCAGTCATATTGACGTTGTCACTTCCATCCATCGTCTTGAGCCGTATACCGTTTTGGGACTATCTAGCTACACTCGACATGTCCCTAATCAATTTTTGGCAAATATTTATTCTGCGAGGGTGTAAATTCGGTTTTGTTTGTCGGTATAGTTGTTGGGCACTTCCGATATCTCCTCTTAGTATATTGATCTTCGTCCTTGTGGCAAAAGGAAAAGTTTTAGTTGTTGTTTTGAGGAGGGGCGAAATTAATTAAATGCCAATTACATTCTTTGGACAAGGACCGATATCGACACGAAAGGTTATTTGGCTATTATATTCGGGGTGAGTCTGGAGTTTTGAGGAAATATCGATAATGATAATATCGGTTAACCTTTCTGTTGTTGACTCTATTAATATTAAATTGTGGGTAAATATTTGAAGGGTGGGTATGTAATAATGTTTGATGTTGATGTTTCTATTGTTTTTGGGATGCCCGTTTTGGTCAGCCCTAATTCAGAAAAAATGTATGACATGAACATTTTGACGGAAGGAAATATGGGAAAGTAATAAGTCATGAAAAAATAGTTTTTCTTTAAATTGAAAGAAAATTAAGGATGTTAACCTATATTAATCAATGGACACAAAAATAGATTCGATCGGTTTAAGTTAAAAAGGATTAATTAGGAATAGGGACAGTTCTAGTATAATCCTAATCCCATCGGTGTCCCAAAACTTGTTTGTTCTTTTCCAATAGGATAAAGTATCCCATTAAAGAAAAAGTAAAAACCTTTTCAGAAACCATACATTACACATCCGAAGGCGGCAATTCATAAAATTACCTCTTTACCGGTTTATCGTATTACTCCTTTTAGTAAGCCTGGTGCGCCCTCTACAAATGGCTTTAAGACCACTAACAAAACAATACGAAAAAGTATCCCTGAATGAAAAAAAAATAACATAGAAAAGGATTCTCTTTTTCTTCTCTTCAAAAAACCGTAAAATACAACAACAACGAAAAAAGCAACATTGCGTACTTTTCAGTGTTCAATAATATTTAACATTAAGATTCCCTCTTCTGCCCCTACACACGTTAATTCTATACAAGGACCCCCCGTATCGGCCCCTTATTGATGGATGATGACTGGTGGTAGTGTGTGGTTTTATTTGAAAGCATCTCAACTACCTCCTTCCTGGCTAAAGAATTCTAACGAAAGTTCTAATCGTAATCCTTCGAAGGGTGGCAGCAGCGCTGGCGGCATAGGATGGCAGTACCTACATCCATTCACAAGGATTTAATTTTGAAATGTGAAGATACTTTTTTATTTGATAAGAAATCGACAAGCGCCACTCACAATTTGGCATGAGTTGTTGCGTGCGAAGCGTATATTATACTTCAACAATGATTGAGATAAATGATGAAGTTCCACCATGACCCCGTCCGACGAGACATTATTGAAAGGAAATTTAAAATTTTAGGAAAAAGCAAAGGTTAACAACGTCGGGATAGAAAGGGATTGTTAATCTTAAGAGATTTTTTTTCTTTTTTAAGAACGGTAAAGGAGACTTTTTTTTTTGAGAATAATGACATAGGTCTCACTTTGATTGGAATGTAATGCTATTGGCTTACTTGTTGTAATGGGATTGATGACAATGGCCTGATATTTGTCATTTTGACATATCAAGAATAAAAGTTATATTTGTCACAATGGAGTCTTTCAATATATTAAAGAAACTTCTGAAATAGTCAATGAAGTTTCAAATTGGTACCTGCAGTAATTCGATATTGTGAAATAGGTTTTATTTTAAAAATAATGTATTGAAAACCTCACCGAAAGCATTTACAAAATTAATGTAAGAAAAAAAGGTGACTCTACAAGTGAAGCCTTAACGCGAAGCAGTGGAGTGGGACCAGTTGAGATCATAACAATCGTGGATTTAAAAAATTCGATTTAATATTTTTGACTTATTATTTCGACTTCAAACTTCAAATTTTTTTTTACAGGATTGAAAAAAAATTAAATTGGCGCAAAATTATAGACAACCTATTTTTAATACATTAACTTCACACTACTTAAAATGTTTAGTTCTGCACTAAGTTTTACTCAATTATAAACCAAAAATCCCCTGCACTAGTTAAAATCAAATTTGAAATTTTGACAACCTTAGGGAATTTAGGTTTGTGTGTATTTTTATTTTCAAAATGGCGTTTTGTGAGAGCGAGCCGTCATTCTCTCTGAGAGTTTTTAGTTTCACACTAAAAAGATAATGCAGGGGATTCCTGTAATTAAAAATCTAGTTTCACACTAAGAGAAAAAACAATTTTTGAATCGTCTATAATTGAGGAACTATACTTTTAATGTTAGTGCCAAATTTTATTTGTTTTAATTTGGTATTAAAGCGTTTATAGTTTTGCGCCATTGTCTTTAACTAGTTTAAAGTATAAGCTTTATAGAATAATTTCAAGCATACTACTGCATTATTTCTGTTTAAACGGTTACTTGTATCTTACACAGTGTCTGAGTAAAGCTAATAATTCCCTGGGTATTTTGGTCTACCCTAAGCAAAGATAATGTATCTTAAAAAATATGACATAAATTAAGAGAACTATAAGTCTTCGTTGGTCAACAAAAAACAGGGAATTTAAAGTGTAAAAGTAACTTATTTACATTCAGGTCCATTACCCAATCCTCTAGTAGAGCAGATCTGTTTTATTTATTTGCATTATTTTTATTTATGACAGAACACATTTGAAAAAACACAAATAATTAAATTTTACGAAACGATCACTGAGTAATCCGGATATTGTTCAGGTGGTGTTGTTGCTTTTTAATTTGACTGACATGTGACATCGATATGTTGGCTTGGCAGGTAACTTTGCGTATTGTGGATTGTGTGTGTGTATGTGAAATGAGTGATCATTAAAGATAAGAGTGGGTGGGATGTTTTAGGGCAGAGCAGAAGTTAATTATTATAAATAGTAAATGGGATATTTTTTTGTGGATCGTGGTATTTGGTTATGATTGAGTGGATGGGTATTTGTTTTTAACAATGGGAAGGATATTTTGTATTTATCATCATCGAAGGAAATTTGTATTTGATGATTCCCAAATAAAAAGCAAACGGTTCATTTTAAGAGTTTATTTATACTGACTAATAAAAACGTATAAAGTTAAGTATCAAGACAATAATGATATATTAAAGAGAACGCATTGGTATAAATCGTGATGTTGTAAGTATGAGTGTTGATATAAGAAAGATGAAAATAAAAAAGGTACATTCACAATAATCTTTCATTTTGATTATTTCGAAAATGGCTCCAACAATTTTGATAAAACTTTCAGGGTGCTATTTTTTTACAACAATTTATCTTTCAGTTAGAATGAATTTTTCGAAATTTGTTCTATGACGGTACCCCCTATAGAGCCATTATTTTTCTTCCACTTTTTCCAGAAATGCTTAACATTATTACAATCAAATTTGATATTTAGGAAGATGTAGATAGCCAAACCAATTCAGCTTAAAAATATTTACGAAAAACTTTTGAAGTGAAACTTCTATACGCGCATGAGGGTAAATGTCTTACGGATAAAACGGAACTAGTGAAACGGAAATGTGCAACGTTTTTGTCTAAGAATAGGAAGAGAGCGATTGAGACTGATTGAGGGAGAGTGAGAAATGGTGGACGTAGCATGAAGCACACAGCCATGGTTTAAGCGAGTGAGTAAACGCAGGTCTGTTTTATTTATTTACATTTTCATTATTTTGCATACGGTGTGTAGAGTAATATGACTTAAATTTATAAATAAATAAAATATAAAAAAAGAACTTTCACTTCTGACATGTGTACTTTGTACGCACGCACTTTTTTTTGCTCGCACTTGTCCATATTCATACAATAAGCAAACCTATTATGGTACTCCGAAATTTGTCCATTCTGATTCCAATACCCTGTATTTTTTTGTGGGCTATTACCTAAAACATGCCTGCCATATTTTTCATCAACTTCATTGAACGGTAGCTATTGCAATTTCGTTTATCACACTTCCCCATAGATTAGCAGATGTTTACTTCCCCACCACAGTTGGTCACTGCTGATAAGTTTGGAGATGAGAATAGTGAGCCATCTGGATTTCTCATATCTTTGTCCAGAGCTCTAACGTTATCTCGTGTGAACCAATCGCTATTCTTTTCATGGAGCTTTTAACCGTAGCACTTTAACTGTGAGGACCTTCGCTTTAAGTGCAATTTTGAAATTAGTTGCGCCCTTGTTCATATTAGCATGCCGAATTTCCTGAATAACATGGGTTTGCACCAGCAGCCGGTGCAGATATTTCTTCTATCTCCCGATACATAATTTCACTGCCTTGGCTTCGTCATTCCATAACAATGCTTATTTGTCGCTTTGGTAGTGTCCTTTAGAAGTTGTTAGTAGTGATATCGGTTTTTGTAGGTAAGTTCCTCATTTTCATTCCTGCGCTGGATATGACACAGATAATACTTCGTTGAAAAGGTAAATGCTTCACTTTTGTTTTTCCCAGATTCTACCCAGCAAAAGCCTTTGCTTGTTTGCTTGCCTTACCCTTCTCCATAAAAATTATGTATGAAGATGATGTCACTTTTCAACCGTCTCCATGAAACTGGCTACCAGGTGGTCGTCGATCTGATTTCATTTCCAACACTTGTAAGTGATAAGAAGCCGTTGTAATTTATTGAACAATGAACATAGTATTTAACTGTTAAAGATCATGTCACCTGTACATTTTTTCACCAGGAGAATTCCTTGTTCCTTATCCCAGTAGTCATAGTCCTTGTCCATTAAAATTATTATTAAAATCCAAAAAGTCTTTTAGTGGACTTTTTGGATTTTAATAGTGATTTTCCCTCATACTGCGGGTTGTTTTCTTTTTAATATTGCGGAGTGGTAGACGCAACTTTTTTCCACTTGATCACAACCAATTGTGAAGAAACACTGATAATATTCAACACCCTTCCATGCATCACTAGCTTCAGAGGCATCAAACGGTCACTTGACGCTCCAACTTGCCACTCTTAGATTTCCACCAATCTGTTGCATTGCTTTGCTTGCCCCTGAAATCCATATAGTTAAGACTCGATCATTTCTGGTTGGACCAGAATCAGAAAAAATGCATATCAGCGGTTCTGCATTGTGGGATAGTTCCGGTTGTATGTACATAAACTTCCATACTGCTATAATTTTTTCGAAAAAAGGGTTATTCCCAAAAATTAATAATTCATTAAAAAATGAAAAATTCAGTTGTACGAATGTTTCTATTTTTTTTAATTGCTGAATTGCAAAAAGCTTAACACTCAAGTCTTCAGTTGCTTACTAACCTTAGTGCTTAAGAGCATAGGAAAGGCACCCCTTTTCTATGATAGAAAAATTATTTATTTCTGCACATACATTTTCCTTACTAGACCGTTATCTATTTTTACAAGTAATAATGCAATCGGTTAACATTAAATATTGTAAGTAACCTAATTATCTCAAATGTTTCCACACAAGAAAAAATCTAGTTAGAGTTACCATACACTGTCCCACTTAAATTCAGATAAAAGCATCCTTTATCTTAATATTATTCCCATCATCATCCATACAAAATCAACCCTTTGGTTGTCAAATAACATACAAAAAACCCACGCAAAAATAAAAATAATAAAATAAGCAAAAAAAACACACACCCAGCAAAGGGGTTAATGTTCACTTTATAACATCCAGAGTAAGGTATTCCAACAAAAGAAAAGCTAAAAAAAATATATATAAATGTACAAAAAAAAAACAAACCCACACAAGAAATCTACTTCTGCACTGCCATTGCCCATAAAACTCATGCAGTCAACTCTGCAATAAATTGACTCCACTAGTTAGCTAACTATACCTAAACACATCCACTCCACCTCGATGTGGGATCCTTTCTCTAGACTGCTGCAAGTAGCACACACCATTCCCCAACATAAAGGACATTCATTGCAGTATGCAAGAACAATAAACGACCCGTATTTTCTGCTTTCTCCCACTAAAGGGATGTTTGTTTTTCCATACACGGCTATCCATGCATAAGTCTTTTTTACATACATATAGAATATCCTTTTTTTCTGCACACCTCGCAACTCCTGGAATGCTTTGACATTAAACTGATATCACGATTCACAACCATCGCACCCACGCGTATTCACCAGGCAGCCCATCCGAAATCCTGTCGTTGAATATCGAAAAACAGTAGATAAGGCCAAAAAAGATAACAGTCTGCCATATTTTTGTACAAAGTTTTTCAATTTTTTTTGTGGTGGTATGTGCAATTATTTTACAATTTTCCACCTGAGCCTTCAAAAATAAAGGATAAACATTCGAGCATTGCTCTTTGTTTTTGGGGTTTTCATGTTCGTCAAAACTTGACGAATAGATTGGAAAAATGTTTCCCCAAACAAGGACATCATAGTGAGAAAAAAGGGAAATGTCCTTTTCAGAAAGAAGCAACACGTACAACATCAAAAAATATCCCATGACGCGCAGGAACGGGACATCGTTTTGGAAACTGCTTAGCCAAACGATTTTCTCAGCTCCAAAGTTCTGGAGTTTTTTGATAAATTCCAGGCCCTGCGCAGAAGGATTTTGCAGGCAGCAAAACTCTCTTTCTCTTGGAATTCACAGGCTTCGCATAAGGTGAATGGAATTGTGCCGCTATCTGGGCTAGAACAGTCGTCGTGATACTTTTGTCGTGTAACAAGTAAACCACGGACTATCGTGCGCGGAATTTTTGTCTATCTAAAAGGATTTCACATTCTCAAAACTAACAAACCAAAGGAAAAATATTTCAACTTCTGATATCTTTTTTAATAGAAACTGACCGGAGGAAAGCAAATACATAAGACCGGATTCTATACAGTAAAGGTCCTTCAAATCCTTTAATTTAGTTAAAAAAAAGTTTAAATGTCCTCAATAAAACGTGAAAGGATTCCAAACAAAAACTAGAAGAATAAATTGAATTTAGTATGATTACACAAGAATAGTGTTGAATACTTGTATTTCCTTGACAAGAAAAAGGATATCTTCTCCTATTTACTTGTGCAATATGGAAAGCTCTAATGAAATACACAACAGTGTCAGACTCGGAGACTATAATTTTGTTCTAAATTTGATTTTTTTTTCGGAGAAAATTATGTGAAACTGTGCTTTTGTTGGCTTGTGTCTGTGTATGAGTCTTATAACTTTGATATGTTATTGTAAACAAAAAAAATTGTGTTAAAGTCTATCGAATTCGATATAAAGCAAAAAAGGATAACTTAAGGAATCTCTGACTGTCTTGTGAGGTATGTTTTGATTTAAATTGCATGTGTTGGTGTTTTTTTTTAAGGAATTTATTGCAAGGGCATTGCACTTGTTTTTTAGCTACAGTGTGTAAAATAAATAAACATATAGTAAATTCCCCAAGAAAAAATATAGTTTGCAGAGGTTGTTATCTCAGTCCATTAAGCAAACCGAGTCGTTTTTGGAGTTCTCAAGTCATTTTGTCTGGATACGTGCCCTAATTATAAATTGGCAACGCTTTTGACGAGGTCATCATTTTCTAGAAAGAAAGCTCAAGAATCTTAACCAATTAAGAATGAAAATATACATTTAAATGGTGAAATTGAATTTCTTCCTCAAGAGATAAGTTCTCAAGTGCAAATATTCACCAAATTGTTCGTCCTTTAAACTTTTGGTACATTAATTTTTAATGGGGACCTTTTGTTTATCAATAATTAAATTGGGTATGTTGGTTAAGGATTATTTGAGGGCTAGACAAAAATTTAATAGATTGTACATATCCCTTTTGGAAACTTAAATTTTGCTTTTAAGGACTTAGCTGTTTTTCTTGTTGCAGAATGGTTGTTTTGTTAAATCCTGAAGGGTTTGAATATGTTCAAGAATATTTTAAGTATGAATTAAGTATTGAATTAAAATGAACATTTTTTTTAAACTAAGAATTTTTCGGGAAAACGATCTGGACTTTGCAAGACATAAATCTCTGTTCATTTTAAAATAATAAAGAAATAAAGAAGTTAGTGAACAAATTGTTTTTAGAAAGTTTATATTTTACATAAAATTAGGAATTCATGTTTCTTAAAACATGAAGATTTAAATGGATGCGTTACGCGCCAGCTTAGCTTAATACGAGAGATGATTTTTATCTAACGTACTTTAATTATCTATTTTATATATTTTATAACTTATAGGCATCATTTCAGTTACCTGACTCGTGTTTTTGATTCTATATAAATAAAATCGAGTTTTTCATCCTTTAATGTTCACATTTTCAGCAATATTTTATTTGCAAAAATCTTTAAAACCGTTTAATACGATTCCTAAGTTTTGCATTTTTAAAAACTGCTTTTATTAAATAAATTAAAAAATTATTTAGTGGCGCTACATGATATGCACTTTTTTAAGACAAATATTATTCGCTTAGCAGTCCGACACACTAACCACGGAGAACTTTCGTTAAGTTTATCTAATAATAAAAATTAAAAATAAATTAAAATGCTTAAGCGATAGTAGATATTTTTTTAATTTTTATTTAGTTTTTTAATAGCTTAAGTACCTTAAACAAAACGAATAGCTATTATAAGTTTATCATTTTTCTAATATATTTGGAAAAGATGCAACTTTTTAGAATGTCCATTTTCAGAACGCTAGAGTTGTGGTTGGGTGCTGTATGAATAGGGTAGGCACTGAAAGGCATCAAACTGGTGATGCACAGTCGCTGCAACTATATCGTACACATCAATTGTGCTTATTTTACCTCCCCGCGGTAACCACCGGGTACTGGTCTGTCCATCCGGACATTCCTGCTAAACTTATAAGCGCGAGTGTTGAACACAGAAAAAATAGCAACACTATAATGCTCTGCTTTAATGACTGTTCTGATCGATTCGCAGAAGTCTTGCACGAGCCCCTCAGAAAGAGGACGTACGGCGGATGAGCCCAACCAATTGGACCAACGGTGGCGTCAACAGTCAACGAAGCAGACGCCCTAATGAGCTACTTCGACGTATTTGGAGATAAGGTCATTAGGACAATTCAATGCAAGTCAGGGCATTGAAATAGAGATGGTGGCGGATGAACCCTTAATGGGCCAACGGCAGCGCTCATATCCCCGAAGTGGGTTACTGACTCCGGATTCTCCGGTTCGTTTTGTCCAAGGAATCCAACAAAGGACCTGGCCCTCAAGGTTGGGGGTTGTGCGTGGGGTTAACAACCCTGCCACGGAAAAAAGAAAAAGTTGCGAAGCGACCAATAGCCTCCGAAAAAGACGGATTTACTGTTGACGACCCGGAAAAACGAATCAAGGACAACGACCTTCGGATCTCCACGTGGAATGTTAGAACTCTTAACAGACCACGTGCATCCAAACAACTAGCGGAGGCCCTAGACTGCTACAGAGCAGGAATTACTGCCATCCAGGAAGTGCGATGGAATGGGCCGGGCAAAAGGAGGATGAAAAACTGTGACGTGTACTACGGTGATTGCGCAAGAAGACCACAGCGTTTATTAGTACATTAGCCTAATATGCGCTCATGCCCCCACAGAGGACAAAGATGACGCCACCAAGGATGACTTCTATGAGCTCCTTGACAAAACCTATGAGCAATGCCCTAAATACGACGTTAAGATCGTACTAGGCGATTTTAATGCCAAAATAGGTAAAGAGGAAATCTTTGGTAGGACTGTCGGAAAACATAGCCTACACGACACAACGTCTGAAAACGGACTTAGGCTAATTGACTTCGCAGCGGCACATAACGTCACCTTTGCAAGCACACGGTTTCCTCATCTCGATATACACAAAGGGACTTGGCGACACCTAGATCAAAGAACCGTCAATCAGATTGATCACGTTGCGATCGATGCAAGACACGCCTCCAGTATCTTGGATGTTCGCACCTTCCGAGCAGCTAACATTGACTCGGATCACTACCTTGTTGCAGCAAAGGTAAGAATGCGAATAACCCGAACTCCACAACAACGGAGTAATACTGTGAGGAAGTATGACGTCGGAAAGCTGCAATCGCAAGAAACCGCCAGAACCTATGCCGATCGAATATCCCGTAACCTCTCAAGAAATCCAGTACCGCCAGCATCAAGTGCCGAAGATCAGTGGCAACACTGCCAACAAGCCATCAGAGATGCCGCAACTGATGTGCTAGGTTTCACCAGACCACCACCACGAAACCTCTGGTTTGATGACGAATGCAGGCAGGCCCATGTAGCCAAACAAGAGGCATATAAAGCGACGCTGCAAAGAAAGAGAGCTGCTCGCGAGCTTTACGAGCAGAAAAGACGGGAAGAACACCGGCTTCTCCAAAAGAAAAAGAGAGAGCATGAGAAGCGCGCGATCGAAGATATTGAGAGATGCTACTCCAGGAACAACGTGCGGAAGTTTTACCAACAGGTAAAAAGAACATGCCAATGAAAAAAATCCCGCACAGAAGCCTGTAGAGATAGGAATGGAAACCTCGTAGTAGAGTCACAGTCGGTGCTGAGTACATGGAAGGACCATTTCTGCAGACTGTTAAACGGCGATGAAGGCCAAAATCCTGCTGTCAGGCAGAATGAAGGATAGCAATATCTAAACTCAAAAACAGCAAAGCTGCTGGACCCGACGGACTACCCGCCGAACTTTTTAAAGCGGCCGGAGATGACCTGGTGGAGTGCATACACCAACTCATCTCTAAAGTTTGGTCAGAAGAAAGTATGCCTGATGAATGGAACCTCAGCATCGTTTGCCCGATTCACAAGAAAGGAGACCCTCTAAACTGCGCCAACTATAGAGGAATAAGTCTCCTGAATATCGCCTACAAGATCCTCTCTGCCGTGCTATGTGAACGCCTGAAACCTTTCGTCAGCAACCTGATTGGCCCCTATCAGTGTGGTTTCAGACCAGGAAAGTCCACAATCGATCAAATGTTCACGCTACGGCAGATCCTGGAAACCACCCAAGAATTCCAAATCGATACCCACCACCTCTTTATCGATTTTAAGGCCGCGTACGATAGCATTTATAGAGACGAGCTATACAGAGCCATGTCAGGTTTTGGCATTCCCACAAAACTCGTCCGACTGTGCAGGATGACGATGGAGAACTCTCGCTGCTCCGTCAAGGTTGGTTCTGACCTCACAGAAGCTTTTGACGTCAAAAAAGGATTCCGACAAGGTGATGCGCTATCGTGCGATTTCTTCAACTTAATACTTGAAAAAATTATAAGAAACTCGCAAGTCAATTGTAGTGGGACAATTTTTTTCAAGTCTGTGAAATTGCTAGCATACGCTGACGACATAGACATCATTGGCAGAACTTGGCGAGCTGTCAGTGGAATGTTTGCTAGCATTGAAGCTGAAGCGGCTAAGATGGGACTAGCAGTCAATGAGGCCAAAACGAAGTACCTGCTGTCCACAAAAAGGGACACACAACACCGGCGGATTGGACAAAACATCACGATAGACAGGTACAACTTTGAGGTAGTTAGGGACTTTGTGTACCTCGGATCCGCTATAACATCTGACAACAACATCTCGTCAGAAATAAAGCGAAGAATTACTCTTGCCAATCGCTGTTTCTATGGGCTAGGAAGGCAATCGAGTAGCAAAGCCCTCTCTCGAAAGACAAAGGAGACTCTGTATAAGACCCTAATCATCCCAGTCCTGCTCTATGGCGCCGAGGCATGGACTCTATCTAAAGCGGATGAAGATATCCTTAGTCGTTTCGAGCGTAAGATTCTTCGGAAGATTTTTGGCCCTATCTGCGTTAACGGGCTTTGGAGGAGAAGGTTCAACCAACAACTATACGAGCTGTACAGCGACATTGACCTGGTCAAAAAAATACGCATATCACGTTTAAGATGGCTAGGTCATGTAGAGCGAATGGACAACAATGCTCCGGCTCGCAGGATCTTCGATTCCATCCCAGAGGGTAGACGCAGTCAAGGAAGACCTCGCCTTAGGTGGCGCGCTCAAGTGGAGGACGACCTCAACCAAATTGGAGTGCAAAACTGGAGGCAGCTAGCCAAAGACCGAGTTGGCTGGAGAGGCATGTTGGTTGAGGCCCAGGTTCGTCCCGAACTGTAGCGCCACCTAAGTAAGTAAGTAAGAGATGCGAAATTTTTAAAAAAACGATAGTTTTAACAATCACGTTTGGCGACCATTTTTTTAGTTTTTCTTAGACAGTTTCTACACACAATTCAGTGTGAACCAACGTTTGCTCTGTTTGCATGTGATAGCTTAGGTGAAAGCCAATGTATGCCGTACCGGCCTAAGCAATTGCTTTTAGATAATCAGTTTTCATATAGATTGTAGTATTGTGGTTAAACATGGCAATGCATGGATTTTTGATTACTTTTTTCAAATAAGACTCATCGGACGAAGTAGAGATTATTGGTTTCTCTGCCTCGTGGGCGTGCATGTTGAAAGTCTTCCTTATATGTACATACAAATATACATTAATTGAAATGTTGGTAAGCAGCTGTTCAAAATAGATTTCTAACTCTCAATATTTTTAAAGCCAATTTGTTAAGGAATGTTGATATTGATATTATATTACAATTTTTAATCTTACACTGTTTTGGAACTCAACAATACAAATTAAATAAACAGAAAATAAAAGAAAGGGTAAAATAATTACAATT
Organism: Platycheirus rosarum; assembly: GCA_963971375.1. Taxonomy (NCBI): domain Eukaryota; kingdom Metazoa; phylum Arthropoda; class Insecta; order Diptera; family Syrphidae; genus Platycheirus; species Platycheirus rosarum. The sequence goes on from OZ020508.1 coordinate 135,220,224, forward strand.
AGAAATAAATACGGCCATTTTATGGATTTGACAATTTTGGTTTTAATAATAAAAAATAAAAATACGGTTTTTAGAATATTTGTAACAATTTGAATGATTTAAAAAAAAAATTGAAATTTCGAGTTAATTGTGGATTTTAAAGTGAAATGAGCAAAATAAACTCGAATCCTTATATCTTATAATTTAATTTGCAGTTCAGTCAACGGCCTTGGCTCTGATAAAGCATCGCTTCCCGTGAGATCAGCAAAATCAAGCATCATTGCACGTGGTTAGTGGAAAGATGGAGGACCGTCCGAAAATCAACTACGTGCTGTTGACATGTGTTATGTGTTTTCTGTTTTTTCCGTTCTCCTTCTGTCTTCTCTTCTGTCCAATAGACATGGATAGTCTTGTGTGTTGTCTTGTAATTGTCTGAGCCGATGGCCTCAGTAGCCAGTGCTCGTAAGTGTGTCTACTTCTTAGATTTATCTACGGAGTAGATTAAAATGTAATGTAATGTAATGTAATGTAATGTAATTTAATTTGCAGTTCATATTCTTAAAGTTTTGGAATTCTCAACAAATTTCCTCAGCCATTATTAATGCAGCTGAAAAATGTATCTGAACTATGAACACAATTTCGCATTAATACTAAAAAAACTTGTTATATGTATCTTTCCTTCTAACTGAGTTCTCTTTGAAAAGCGCTAAAATTGAGTAGGTGTATCCAAGAAATATTACGATTAATTTTTTGACAGAAAAGTCTAGAATTTTGTCTGGGAACAGGATTCATGTTTCAGAGAATACGGTGATCTCGGAGGGAAAACTTGAATTAGCTAAATGGAAGACAAATGCGAAAAATGCGTCTATCAAGTTTTTTTTAATATTTGCAAAAGTTGTAGTTTTTTATTTGCGATTATAGGGACTATAAGGCAAGTTTTGGATTCGTGAATATTAAAAAAATTGAGATAACAATTAAACATAACATTACGATCATAGAGAAGTCTAAAAAAGTGATCGAGAAAAAATGTCTGTCTGTCTGTCTGTCAGTATGTATAACGAGCTGCAGCCCAAATGGCTAAACCGATTGTCTTCAAATTTGGTGTGTAGGAGTATTTTGGCATAGGGTAAATTGAAATTTTATTTTTAGGCCTAAAAATAACGGTACCTGTCATATGACCGTTTAGGAAAAGCTTATTTTTCTCGAAAACAGCTACAACGATTTTGATGAAAATTTTGAAGAATTTTTTTGATGGCATTGGCTATCATTTAGTTAAAACCACATATACGGGCAAGGTCTATTAACGGGACCTTTCATATAACGGTTTATTTAATTTTGAGTTTTCTCGGTAACGGCTATTTGGAATTCTGTCAAATTTTATATTTGAAAAGACCTATTAATTCTGCATATCAAATTTTATAACTTTTTTTTTCTAATAAAAATTCATTTTTGAATTTTTTTTTTTTGAAAAATGAATATTTTTAAAACTAATCAAAAAAAATATTTTAAATTTTAAATTCACATGTATATTAATAAAGTGTAAGGAACTGCATACCAAAATTAAAAAAAAAAAATTCAAAAACTAAAAATAAAAAACAGGATTTTATCAAAACCAGTCCTACAATTTTCAAAATAATTTTTTCGTAAATTCTTTGTTATTTAGGACGTGTGATAGCATACTTCATTTTTACTAAAAACCGTTTAGTGTTGTGGTTTTGAAGATTTAATGCTTCAAAAATGTTGTCTTCTGTCGTTAAAGCGAAATATTTCCCCAATGCTGTGATCAGTTTCTTCAATGCAAGTGCTACTCATGGATAGTATGAGTGGTACATGCATTGAAGAAACTGATAATCTCCCTCTCAGTTCTCAGTACGTGCATTACAGACCACCTTCTGTGGAACGATTACATATTTGACGTCACAAAGAATGCTGCCAGAAGTTCACCCCGCCTATTTGCATCCCTGATTCGATTTAACCGTAATACTCACTTTGCTCGGAATGCCCAAAAAAAATTGTCTTCTGTTTTGTCTCCTTTTCCTCCTAGGCGCTGGGGAATATTTGTCGGCATCCCTAATGCAAATCACTATGAGAAATAATATAACAGAAGTTATACATCTTGTACTGATTATCCTTAAGCTTTGGTAATATGTTTTCAATTTACTAAAATTCGCATTTTGAAAATTTTTCAATAGGCGAAAAATCAATATACAAATTAAAATTAATTCTGATTTCTCCCAGAATTGTATAATTTTTTTAAAAAAAGTTGAAACATCAGAGAAATTTATATTTTTTTAATCAATTTTCTCTTCGCATCGACATCGAAGTAAATAAAATCCAATTAGAGTTGAAGAGAGATCCTTGCTGTATCCTATATTTCCTGCTCTGCGATTTGGTTGGCAGTACTGGTGCCTACTTTTTTTCGCTCTACACTTACTCATATTACATACGATACACAATGCACCTAATCAATGAAATGTGTGTACTTACTAGGGCAACAAAAAAATATTCCCTCATCAAGAATTAAAAATAAAAACCCATCGGCTGACTCTGACTGGATTCAGGATCGGCTGGTATGGTGTTGTGTGTTGGTATGTTTATTGCTTATATCCCTGGAAATATTTCAGGTTAAATGATGCTAAGCCGCCCTTGGATATTTATTTATTAATACAGAGCAACCGGGGAACTGGCTAATCATCCCAAACAATCTAAAGTGGGTGGGATAGGACACAGAGGAGGCATAAATATAAAAACATAAAACTCCACACCAGCCAGCCCCAGCCTCCTGTCTCCCTTATTCTGTATTTAATGGTTTGTTCAACTGAATTGTGTAGTTTTAGTTGAACATCAGACGCCGTGTCCGTCTCCGTCGACGATGATGATGATGATGTTGATCCGAAGAAAAACCATCACAGCTCACAGCCTTCAACCATATCAAACAAAAACCAAAAAAGGAATACTTTTGTTAAGGTCCGCCGACCTCCAGTTCCAACCAACCCTCGTAATATGGACCATCATAATCAGATTTGTTGTGTGTTTTTTGATGTATATTTGTTTTTCTGGAGGGTTTTGATTTTGACATTTTTATTTTCACCCAATATATCGTGAATCGTGGATTTTGTTATGGGAAGGGATAGATGGGTTTTTGGCCGCCCGACCACCGATGACGGTATAGTTTGCTACATCAAAGCGTAAAATATTCCTGCAGGTACCCACTTTAGTGCCCTGCGTTCGTCCTTTTAGATATATTGTACACTTGGCTGGTTGAGTTTGGGAAACAACGTTGCATAAAACTTTGTTTCGCAAATAAAATAAAAAAACAAACATTATACACAAAATGCGAAGTAAATTGGGCAATGAATGGGTTTTCGCATGGAATTGGGATTTATTTTTTACGAGTCTTTTGGCATTTTGCTTGTGATATTTTTTTCATGTTTAAGTGCGTATAAATGGAGTTTATATTTTTTATGGTCATAACGACAAAAAAAAATATAATAAAGGGTTGGATAAAGGTGAGTTATACATATTTGTTGTAAGGTGCAGGGGATTAGGTTGATTTTTTTATTGCAAGTGATAGAGGGAATATGGTACAAGGGTTGTTATAGGTTGTGAATCTAATGGATCGGTTACGGTTTCCAGTTAAGTGCGGGGAGGGTGGTTTTCTTCTTGTTTTGTATCGAACAAAGTAAACATCAAGAAAATGGGATTCTCAAATATGTAATGGGCTTTTTGTATGGGGGGTGGGAGTGAAAATTATATGTTTGATTTGAGTTTATATTGTTGTGGTGTAAAGGTTGTTATTAAGTAGCCAAAAATACGTTGACGGAAATAATTCTCGAGGTATACTATACTTATGTGGTTTGGATTTTGAATGTAGCGGCTCAACTTACATTTGAATCTTTAATATCTTGAGTCCATCATGTAATCTAACAATTTTTTTACCAATTTTCTTTCTATATACATACACAACTCATTGATATGAGTTCTTAGAAATTCTTGCTCCACAAGATAGTACATTTACTGGTTAACATTTTAAAATGTGTCGTCACTATTGGAATTTTTTTTGGCTTTTAAATACTTCAGTTAAAATATTTTCATATCGAATATTTTCACTCGAAATCTCCTTCACCTAGTTCATCAGTATCCTGTTCATTAAACTCTAGACTCAAATGATCCCCTCCTTCACGCAGTGCCTTCTGCGAAAGGTTGTGTTCTGGAAATATTTCGTGCACGTGAAATTGAATGATAAAAACCATTTTCATTTTTTTTTTGTCGTCTATTCGTTCTTAGTAGACTTGTTTATTAGAGGATTATTAAATATTTTGAAGACTTTGATTTCTAACTTTTCAACGAAAAATTTTGTGTTTTCCTTATCGATTGCAGCAGGTTTGAAGGTTACCCTTGAGCAACCCCTATGAGATTGCGTGGTAGTCTATAGAAAACGTTTTCGATGATGAAGCAAACCTCCACTTTAATTCGTATATTTTGGATTGCATCCGTTGTTAATTTAACCAGAAAGCACCCACATGGGTCTTCAGCAAAACCTAATATTTTTTCCTTATTGTGTGTGATATCAGAACGAAAGCTATCGCGCAATTATGTGTATTACATTCTCTTGTAGATTGGGAGATGGTGATTTTCAATCCACTTATTAGACGTTTGGTCACCGTTGACAAACTCGAAGGTTTGAATCCTGAGCCAACTAGACCCGATCTTTTTCTAGAATTCTGAGGGTATTTTGGGTTTTCCACGGCTGCACTAATTTTCTCGCTAGAAGCAAAACTCTGTAAAAAAACTAATTTCTTCAGGCATGGAATTGAACTTTAATAACGCAACCTTGCTTTCCCTTTGTCGCAAAGGAGAAGAGTTGTACGGGAAGAATTTGTGAAAAAAAACAGTAAGTATTAGTTTTGATGTTTTTTAATTTATTTACTCTTGGACCCGCTGTCTCAATGCTTATAGCTGCGGCCTTTCAAGTTGATGATTCACAAAATTCTGAATATTCCTCATCATCCTTTGCCCATTTATACAAATCATTTGCATGTCCATTTCCATCCCCACCACAAGCCATACTTAAACACTTGTCCTATGAAAATGCATTATCATGTATACATCATCGTAAAACATCAATTTTTATTGCCAATTGATATCGATACCCAAAATACATACATATCCAAACGTAGCTAAAAAGACTCCGGTAATTTACACCATTAAATAATAACTCATGCACTTCACACTGGCTCTATTTGTTGTGTATCTCTTATAGGTATAGCCATAGCTATATCGAGTCCAGATACACAACCAGCGACAATAGCGATTGACAATTGCAGTGTAAAGTATCAATGAGTTTTGGGTGATGTCATATTAATGAAGCTCGTGCTTTCCCCTTTGCATTTGCCATGCACTGTCCCATATAGTTGTGTACCTGACGCAGTGGTTTCAGATGACAACAGGCGACAATTAATTAATTGCAGTGTTTAGGCGGTGCTATGGCTTTCCGGATATGATGATCATAAGGATCGTTTGCGCAACAAAAAGAATATCTTCAACATGAAATTCTATGTGGTGGCTTGGGAGTAAAAATGTATATACTAGTGGTAAGGGATGAGTCGCATGTAGTGGATCACTACAGAACCAAGACCTTTGGAAATACCAGTCGGAAACTATTCCATAGGCAACACCCCTTTAACTACATAAATTAAACTATTCAAGTGGAATTTTTTTCTTTAATACATGTGTATGCATATGAGAAACTGACAACCAATATTTATTTATCGACCAAACATACGCATTTAGAAAAAAAAACCTAAATTGTTAATTGTATACCTACAATATACATATACATATATATTTTTTCCCATATTATCCAAATCATCCTTGATATCACTAATTGATATCACAACCTTGGTGACATATCGATTAACTTGTTCTTTGCATATTAAATACAAAAATAATTAATAAATAGTTGTAATGCAAATTCTAATAACCGAACAACTAATCTAATAAAAACTAATGTCCTGGAAAGTTTTCCGGCTTCTCCTCCACGCTAATTGTCCCTTGTCTTTACCTTATTCCAAATTACTATTCCCGCAATAAACCACTCACAAATCTCATTTAACGGAATTCATTATTCTATTAACTGTTCTGTCTATCCCTTGGAATTGCTGAAAAGCAAAAAGGTAGTTAAACTAGCAGCATTTGACGCAAAGTTAAAGAGGAAGAAGGTATAATGAACAATTTTTGATGATAATGTAAAAAAAATGACAAAAAAAAAAACAACAAAATTAGTAGTTAAATGCATTAAGCAAATACCCCTGACATTCATTTAGTTAGAAGACAAGATAGTGCTTAGGGATGGTGGTGGTGGTGCGAGAAGAGGCTTGGAGTGCTACCTAATAGTATTTATTTTCTCTCATCTCATTAAAACATTCTCAACTTCAAGCTATGCCAAAAGAAAGGCAAAAGATTAAAACCAACATTTTGTGCCGCGTGCCACCCCCTTCATACATCGACGAGTTGCCTCAAATAATTCAGTGACACACCTAGGAATTCTGAATTCTCTTTAAATTTAATCAAATAAAATACATTCTTAAGAAGGATGAAGGACAAAGCACATAAAAAGGGGTAGTAGTCTTTATAAAGGGGAAGGGATGATGGTGAATAGCGAGTCCTCTTTACATTGCCTCCTGTCATATCATTGTGCGGCGCTGTTGTGGACGTCGTCATAGTCGTTTTCATCTTCTTCGTTTTCATCCTCATCCTCATCGTCATCTTCATGGTCCTCGTAGTCAACATAATGATGTGTGTCAGCACTTTAACCAGCAGTGTCTCTTAATTACCCATTATCTGTCATAAAGGTAAATGCACTAACGGCAGCCGAGCACTATGAGATTGAGAGTGGTAAGACAAGGGGTAGATTAAACTTACGAAGACTAAAAAAAAAATATATAGAAAACCACAAAATACGACAGTTTTACGAGTGTTTGTTAATCCTTCCCGTAGCTGTGGCGGCAGCAAAGAACAGAGCAGGGAGAAGACCCATGAAATATTGTTGTTGTTTCTGTTGGGGGTGACTGCGGGTGGCTTAAACTCAGGGATTGAAAAGTGTTGTTGACGTTGTGGGTTGTAGGTCATGTCGTCGTCGTAGTTGACGGGGGCATCGGTCATGGAGCTAAAGCTGTAGTGCACGAGTTTGGAGAAGGCTCAACAATCTTAGCTCATTTGATGATTGTGTTTTAGTCTGGTTGTTGATAATGATGATGTGCTGATGATCAAGTTGAAGGAGCATTATGACGAATAGTATTGTGATTGTGATATGCAATGCACATACTTCACATGCACAGTGAAAAAGGAATTGTAGTTGCAGCAATTAGGGAAAGTACACGTGTAATCCGATGGCAAGTGAAGTCTTACATGTGAATAGATACAGTTTATGAATTTATTTTCTAAGGGTATATCGCTTTATCTATGCAATACAACTTGTGTTATGCCTTGTAACTGTATCTTGTTAATGAAACGTGCTCTTGATATTTGTTTTAAGTTGATTATTTATTGTTTCATTGTTTCGAACGATTTTTAGTTTTTTTTTTCATAAGAAAATCTTTTGAATGCTTCGTATACGACGATGGAATTTTTTTGTTCAGTGATATGGAAAAATAAGCTTCAGATTTTTTGAAAAAATATATTATTATCTTCTTCCAGGTATGTTTTTTCATGAATTAAATTTTCTTTTATAAAACTTGTATTATTAAAACCTTCAATTTAAACACATTTTTTGCCAATATCTTAGAGAAGTTTTAATTTTATCGAAACTAAACAGATAGGAAATAGAGCTTTCTCTGAAAAAGTCGCACATCTCGAACACCGACACAATTTATCATATGTTTCCTTATTTTGTCGTTAGCCAACTGCATTTCTCTCCTCCCCTTAAAAATTTCACCCGTAAGACTTGTCTTGCTCGAAATGGGCATCAGTTCTAGCTTGAGCCCAATTTTGGACGTAACGTGAAGCACAGAAATTCTTTTTAAGGCGAACAACACGAATTTAAAATCATATCATTTCCTTTCGCATATACCATTTCAGTTCTCTTCATTCATCGTCAAACATATTCTTCCTCTGATTATCTGTTCCAGAGGTATTACATTTGACATAGTATCAACAATTTGTTGAACTAATGATGGAACTCGATATGCATTGCAACTCTGTACAAATATTGCTACCAAAAACAACCTCACTTGCGGTCATTTACATTCTTCTTCAATCAAAACTCAACCATTTGTTAATCAAAGTATCTATGTATGGTTAAGCTTCTTCTTCTATTTAGTAACAAAAAACATTCATGCCCAAATATCACTCTCTACGCAAATGCCTTAAACAAGATTCCCAATGTAATCCCGGTAAAAACACAAATTTTAGAGCTCTGCAGATATGTAGCCAGTTCTTTGATGGTCAAGGAAGCACAAAACAAAAGGTATGCTTTCCCAAAATTAGGTTTCCTCCAGAGAGCTTTAAACAAATTAGGTAAATTGTTTGCATCTGGAAGGTCAGTTTAGCTTGCTAGTGATTTAAGGATGGCCTTTATTTCTTCGACCCTTAAATCCCTGTAACTTATTATTTGCCTGAATTGAGTTTTAGTTTTCTGAAAAAAAATCTAACTGTAGAAACAGTTTCTGTCCATTTCGATTGGTATAATAATGAAAAGTTTAAATTTAATTGTTCATTTACATCGTCGACTTTACAACTATATTAAATAACAAGAAAAACTAATAATGTCCATGAAAAGTCCTTCAACATTCACCCAATGAAAATCTGGAAACAAAAAGTTTTTTTTCGGCCCCCAAAAACAGTATCCCAAAACACAGCAGACGGAAAAAAGTTATGCCTCTTCAACTCACTTGATAATACTATACCAACCAAAAAAGTTTATTTCGAACTGGAAAAACAGCTCATCATTGTTCAGTAAATACTTTACCATTTAATAAATAAGCATTGAATACTATGCCATGGACGAACACTCGCCGATGCCACGACGCGGCGGTCTGTCGTCGCCGGGGATATTTTCGCGGACTTTTTTTTAACAAGAAAACAAACTTTTTTAAATATTTAGTATTAAATTTATTTAAAGTGGGCGTTTAATAATGAACTTATGTCATAGATTGATCGATGAACAGATTTGAGAAAACTTTGCAGTGAAATTAGAGGAGAAAATGATAATGGTTCTTGGAAGAGACAGACATTTTTATAATTTTTTTTTGTTTTGTCCCTTTTTGGTTTATTTGAGGATGAAAATCGAAAGGAATTTTCTTTTACTTGTTGAAATAAATATTAAAACATTTTAAAGGCGAAGATGGGATTTTCCCGCTTAGAGCCAATTCCATGCTGCCAAATAATGTCATTACTCTCCTAAATATTGAGCGCCTAAATTCTTCTTTCGCACGCGTGCTGATTGTCGCGGTAGTATTCCTGCTGTTATTCTAAAGAGATGTTTTCCCACGCTGACGATACTTCGATATCTTCGTAAGCTTTTACGTCTATCCTAGAAACTTCTTATTTTTTCAAATCAGTAGAAAAACAAAATTTGTGCAACCAACTCCCATAAAAGCGATTCTTTTTCACCCTTCATTCTAAACTCGTGGAAACGCAAGGGAATAAAATCGCGTAGAATTTATGCCTCCGTCCAACCAATAGTATTGCTCGCGCTTTTATAATTGAGGCCTATTTTGGACGTACTGACAAGTATAGAGTTTTGTCCTTAATAGTGCGATTACATTAAATTGTTCTATTTTGTTCTTACAAACAGATAAATTGGTGATCATCTCCATGCAAAGGGCGTTGAGTTCCTCAATCGAAAATAAAGATGAGATGTTGTTGTTGTTTTGTGTATTAATGTTTGATGTAGGTATTGCGACATAGTTTGAAGTTGGTGCTGAGGTGCCAAGGGAGCTTTTTCACCGAGAGCTAGTTGTTGGGTGATTAAATCTGGTTTTCGCAGGTTATGTGCTCTCATTAATACTTTTCCTTCTAGGAAAAGGAAGCAATGGAAAATCGCTCATTGAATCACAGAAAACCGGTTCTTCTTGAACATGCATGGGAGTTGAAAATGAAACTCGCTGACGGTTGGTTGTGAGACGAAGAGATTTTTTCTCCTTGATTTGCAAGTATGTGGTTCTAATTGCACAGGTTGCAACGGTTGCTTTGTGATTGCCGTTGCAGTTTGCACATTTATGAAGCGAGATGTTGTCACAATCGGACTTAAGCTCGCGTTTAATAAGTTATTTTTTCAGATCAAAGGGTTCGACGCGTTCCAAGACGTAAAGCACAACATTAAAAGCTTTTTCGCTCCTCAGGTCATGTGAGAAAAACTGACAATTTTGTTCAATAAAATGTTTAAGAACAATATTAAATGATTCTAATGAAACACATATGTATAACGGATTCATGGATTCATGCACATATTCGGGTGTTTATTGCAACAACTTTATTGGTGGCACATACACTTTTTTCAGGGAGTGAATAGTTTTCATCTATTTCCTCATTAATGTCAGTGTCCGGATGACATTGGAGGGGAAAAAAGGATTGTTGATAAGATGACTTGTACTAGCAATTGCAGTACGTAGTTTTTATCCAAGGAAAATTTCTTGCCCTCGGATTCTGGCGATCGATCGCGTTTGGATGTGGTTAGGCTTATTGAAAACTTTTCGGAGTAAACACGTTGTTCGTAGACGAAAGCTTCTTTTTTTTAGTTTCAGTTTTGGTATTGTATTTTATTTTGTTTTTGTTTTAGTTTTAGTTTTAGTTTGGTTTAGTTTTAGTTTTACTTTTAGTTTTAGTTTCTGTTTTTTGTTTTTTTCTTTTTTTTTGTCATTGTTTTTTGTTTTTATTTTTGTTTTTGTTTTTGTTATTGTTTTTGTTTTTTTTTAGTTTTTGTTTTTATTTTTAATTTTGTTTTTGTTTATGATTTTGTTTTTATTTTTGTTATTGTTTTTGTTTTTGTTTTTTGTTTTTTGTTTTCTCTGTTTTGTTTTTTTTGTTTTTGTCTTTCTTTGTTTTTTTTGTTTTTGGTTTTGTTTTTGTTCTGTTTTTGTTTTCGTTTATGTTTTTGTTCTTGTTTTTGTTTTTATTTTTGTTTTTTTTGTTTGTTTTTGTTTTAGTTTTTATTTTTATTTTTGTTTTTTGGTTCTGTTTTTTTTTTATTTTGTTATTTTTTTGTTTTTGTTTGTTTTTTTTTGTTTTTGTTTTTGTTTTTATGTTTTACTTTGTTTTTTTTTTGTTTTTTTTTTATTTTTGTTTTTGCTTTTGTTTTTGTTTTTTTTCTTTGTTTTTGTTTTTGTTTTTGTTTTGTTTTTGTTTTTATTTTTGTTTTTTTTTTTAGTTTTTGTTTTTGTTTTTGTTTTTGTTTTTGTTTTTGTTTTTGTTTTCGTTTTTGTTTTTGTGTTTGATTTTGTTTTTGTGTTTGTTTTTATTTTGTGTTGCTTTTATTTATGTTATTGTTGTAGTTTCTGCATATTTTTTTTTAATGCTTACCTTTTCGATATTTGTGAAAAACGAAAAAATATTATACGAGGGAAATGTACATTTAGCTACGTAAGCGTATCCTCAGAACAAATGTAATGTAGCCTGCACTCTGTACTTTTTTACCACACTGAGAATAGGTAATACATGCAATTTCAGTTGTATTATTTCGGCTTGAATTTGGTAGAAACAAATTACAATCTCTTCCCCTTCCTTCATTAAAAAAATACTTTTATACGTTTTAAGATATTTCAGGAATTTAATTTTGTTGTGTTTGAAACTTTTTGTTTAATTTTTCAGGCTAACTGTCTAAAAATAAAAAAAAAACATTAATCACATTCCATTATCCTCCACAAAGCTGCTTTTTCATTTGAAAATCTCTCTTTTTTACGTGTACTTCTCCCCATTTCCACTATGAGTTCAAATAACTTGCTTGTAGGCCATTTGGCTTTTTGATCAAATAAATCATTCGCCCTATCCCCCTATTTACTCGACTTGTCATATTATTCGATTAAATGATTTTTTTTATTGCCTCATAAGAACTTTGTAGTCATTCAGTTATTTTGATTATTTTTTTCAATTAATACCATCAACCTAAATTAATTCCTTATACCAATGGTTGGTAACAACACTTTCCCTCTCTTCATTGACCCAGAAGTAATTATTCGACATGAAAAGCAACAGAAATAAATTCACCAAGTTAAATTTTTCATTTTCGAATATTCACGCAAATGACTTTCCCTTATTGTTGGGATGTATAAACAACAACAAAAAAGGAGATCTTAATTAGAAGTCCTAAATCAGCCTTAACCATATCGCGCACCGTGACTGATTTATAATATGAAACGTCAATAGGATTGTTGTTACCACAGTGTTGACCATACCTGCGTTCCAAAATAAGCCATAAACCATAGCAAGGACGTTGAGGATGAATGTGTCTCCAGGGGTTCGTCATCATTATGCTTCATGGTTCACTTGGTCCTTGGTCGTTGGTCCTTCATATATATATTTCGAACAAACAATATTGACTTTTTCCCATTTTATAATATAAACAAGAAGAGTTATGCTTTTCCGCTTTGTTGTGCTCAGGGGAAACCGCATTCTTCGTTCGAAATTCAGGTGTGATGTGCCCAACGACGGCCATAATTTCGCATTAACTCTCTGACTAGAGTAGTGTGTATTGTTTACTGTATACATTGTAAACAATAATCGTTGCGAATAATTGCTCAATCTGAAAATGTTGTTCAAACATTTAAACATTCAACTACAGTTATGTTTTAGACTTCACTGTATATTTGCATAGAGGTGTATGAAGGAAGATGCGCACTCATTCACTCACTCATTCAAAATCCAATTGACTTTCGCATACTAATTTTCATATTAAATCAATCAATTTTGACATTAAACAAGCGCGACAGGAAGTGTGTTTGGGTAGTGTGAGTGATTGCCCCGGATACATGTGTGCGTGTATGTGACTGCAATATGACGTTTCCTAGTCTTGGACAGACGTGACTTGTCTTCTTTATACCATTAGAGAAGTAAATACTTTGATATCGACAAAAAAGACACCGATGTGCAGATCTGTCGTTAGTGTTTGGGCTACTGTGGCGTATGTGAAACTTTTTCTGCTTTAGAAGGAGTTTGCTTCTTATGTTTCATTTATTTCTGTGCTGTATTTTTTATTGTTGTTGTCCATGTTGCGTCAATATTTACACATGCATATTAGCAGTGGCTAAATAATTGATTGCAAAAGGAAGGTTTTCCTTGGAGGGAAGAAGGAAATGAATCATAGGTTATTGTAACTGGGAATAATAAAACGAAAATAAATTTAGCAAAAGGAACGTGTGTATTCACGTAATTGGGTGATTTGCGGAATAAGGTACACATATATTTATCAAGGTGGGATTTGGAATTCTCCTTCTAAGACAATTGTTGTGGCAATCAAATATGCATCAAGTTCTCGAGGAAGGACTTGCTTGAGTGCGTTTTTTATGAATTTAGAATTAAATATTTATCAGAACATTTTGTATAGTTACCTAACATATACTTTTGATAAAAATGTAAACAATATTATTCGAAATAGGGATTGTAAAAATGGTTGGACTGACGAAGAATTCTGGAAATTTGTTCAAATTGGCGGTAGATGGGAAGCCGATGCTTAATAAGTCCAAACACAGTTCTTAAGATATGTGAGTTCGGAATATAAGAAAAGTAAATTTAAGAAATGAGAGAGCATTAATTGAATAAAAGTTTTTTAAAAACCTACAATGTTGGTAACGTTATGCAAGAGTGAGTCAGTAAAAAGTTTTATCCGATCCTTCTATGCGAGGAAGTTAAAATTACCTTCCTAATGCAAGCAAGGAAAAACAAAAAACCTTCCCTGGATAGGTTTAATTCTAAGAAAATGGTTGTTGTGATATGATGACAATACTTGAATAACGCATACAAAGATAGTTAAGAGAAATGCGGAATGGAAAATTGCTTGGAATAAGAATTTATAAAACCTAGGGAAAAATTAACCCCCTATATTACTTACGCCTGAAACCAAATTTTAAAAGCATAAGTATTACTTACTTATCTATGGTAAACCTGCGTTTAACCTCTTACCTTGTTTTCTCGCAAGTTCCAGTAATTAATCTTGCCATCACTCGTTTTTTTTTGTATGTACATATCTTCCGAATAAAAGAAATACTTTAGAACTTAATAACGTTTAGTGAAACTATTTTGGGAGAACAACGCAAAGGCAAGATAAAAATAAATTACTTTGTTGCTAACTTAAGAAAATTCACCTAATTCATACAAATTAAAAGGATAATACTACAATAAAAAAATGGGCACGACTGGTTTGCACGTACTTGCTCTTATGTGCATAATCACATTGGAAAGCAAGATCTTTGGCAGACACAAGTAACATTTGCGTTGAAAATAACACAATTTGAACTTATACAAAGTATTAAAAACCACAATACTTAACGGTTCTTAGTAAAACTAAAGTATGCCATCACCCGTCTTAAATAACAAGGAATTTATGCAAAATGTATTTCGAAAATTGTAGGACCGGTTTTGATAAAATCCTGTTTTTTATTTTTAGTTTTTTGAAAAAAAAATTATTTTTTTAAATTTTGGTATGCAGTTTTTTAGAATTTATTAAAATACACGTGATTATAACATTTAAAAATATTTTTTTTTTGATAAGTTTTCAATATATTGATTTTTGAAAATAAAAATTTCAAAAATTAATTTTAATTAGACAAAAAAGTTATTTGAAATTTTGATATGCAGAATTAATTCCGCTACCTAGGCCTTTTTAAACATAAAATTTGACAGAAATCTTAAGAACCGTAAGCGAAAAAGCCAAAAATTAAAAAAAAACCGTTATATGAAAGGTCTTGTTAATAGACTTTTCCCATATTTGTGGGAGTAATCAAATTATAGCCAATACCAACAAAAAAATTCTCAAAAAATTTGATTAAAATCGTTGGAGCCATTTTCCTAAACGGTCATATGGCAGGTACCGTTATTTTTAGGGCTAAAAATAAAATTTCAATTTGCCCTCTGGGGAATCCCAAAAGAATCACAAACACCAAGTTTGAAGATAATCGCTTAAGCCGTTAAGGCTGCAGCTCGTTATACATACTGACAGACAGACAGACAGACAGACATTTTTTCTCGATCACTTTTTTAAGACTTCTCTATGATCGTAATGCCATGTTTGATTGTTATCTCAATTTGTTTTAATATTCACTTATCCTAAACTTTTTTAATAGTCCCTATAATCGCAAGTAAAAACAGTTAAAGTCAAATAACTCATCTCATTTTGGATAAAAAAAAATTCTTTTATTACTACAAGTCAAATAAAAAACCCCACACCACTCAATATTTTCACAAAATTTCCTCTTAAAAACTATCATACTACTCAAACTTTACTGTCCTATTTCCATCCAGGAAAAATAAAAAAAATAAAACAACTGAAAACTGTTTAAAAAGAAAAAACATTTACTTAAAGTCACGAGGGTAACTCCTTGCATTGTTCAAGAACGCAAGAGTATCCCTTGAACTCCATCTATCGTCCTGTAGCCATTTCTTTCTTCCAAATCTCTCTCTCTGAAGGAATGACATAGTTAATAAAAAAAGTACACACCCCGGTAAAGTTACTCCAAAGAAACAATTCAATAAAGGTAAATACAAAAAATTTGCCCAGAAACTCCCAAAAGTCAAACCCTTAAACATAAATACGAAATACAACCACAACTCCAACTACAACCGAACATAAAAGGACAGCGTTTAGTATATGACTATAGAAACGTTAAAATCTGACGGCATCCATTCAAGTTATTCATTGTGATTCAGTAAAGTCTCAGCGACTTTATAGAAAAGGACATGTTAGGTCCTAGCACAGACACAAACAAACACCGTCCACCAGAGCCAGCTCGGTAAAAGACGACAAACCGAGCAAAGAAATGAGAAGAAATCTAAAAACAAATTGTCAGGACTTTTCACCAAATTGAAGAAGTTTTTTTTTTGTTTCCATTTTAAAAGCGACAAAGAACAAGGAAAAGCCTTTTTCAGAGTTCCAGTAGAGTGGAACAGTTCCAGCGTCTCAAAGAGATCTTTCCTAGAATGTCCTTGTCTAGGCAATTTTGAGTAGCACTTTTGCATCATTTTGCTGTGCATGTATGTGTGTTGATGAGTCAAAGTCGCTGCAGCCAAAAGGATCACAGGGACAGGAGGAGAAACAAATTCAATTGAATCGATTGCTTATGCTTTAAAAATTAAAAAAAACTCCTAAAAAAACATGAATAACTGTTTATTTCTTAAAATCTTTGTTTCTTCGGGCTCAGGAATCCTTGATGAAAGTCTGAATGCGCTATATGTACTGTGAAAGATGATTATTTTGATTGAATTTAAAATTTTGTGATGAAGGTGAGACCTAGAGTTGATGTTGTTGTTGTTGGTGTTGTTATTTAGGTGCAATGATGAGGTGCCAACTCAATTGATGTGTGGGAGGGAGGGGGTTGGCAATTTTCAGTTTACTTGGACAATTTGCCAGAATGGGATTGGAAGATGAGATCATGGAATTTTCAATGTGAAAATAAAAGGGGACACTGGGTCAGATGAAAATTAAAATTATTCATAGCAAATTGCCCAAGTCCAGAGTCACACACAAAGATGAGCCAAGAGAAATCAAATGTGAGGAATGTTATTCGTTGCAATGAATGTGAGAATCCGTATACATAAATTGCATACATTAATCTTTTGGGATTTGATATTTATTTCGAATCAATAAATTAGGATATTGTTTTTAGCTTTGAATAAAATGTAGAAGTTTTTCTAAAACATTTTTAAACAATGTGAATTTAATTTAAATTCAATTTGATAATGTTTGCATTGATTAAAAAACTATTTAATTATTATAGAATGTATTAACTGAAATACTATAATAGTTATATTAACATTTACTTTAAATTTGTTTGGATTGTTTGGTTGTCTATTTAGACAAATCCAGGAATCTGTGAGTTGCAATTGACCAATTAGCATTCGTTTTTATTAATCTTTTCTTCTTAATTGTGTCTTTTAAGAGATTTATAAAATTCGCGCTCTATTCGCCAAACTTGCACTTCGTCAAGTTTACGGTGAGCACAATCATCCATCTGAGCAGCTAATACGCAATTCTATGGTTACATTTATACTTTTGGATAATAATCATTAAAATCGAGGCCGTACCCTGCGTACAGAAGAAGCCATCGCCCTGGAAAATATGAGTGTGACAGAGATACTTAATTTATAGATCCAACGCTGTTGTCAGTAACTCGATCTCTGCCTGTCCACTACGTGGAAGACTTTGAGGAAAGATCTTTGCCTACATTTATATCAGATCTAACTCGTGCATGAAATAAGGCCAGCGGACCATCAATTGCGTCGTGTAGTCGGTGAATGCAGAATCAACTGAAAGTTGCACAAGAAATTTTTCGTCAAATCGTCTTCAGCGATGAAGCAGAATTGTCGATTTTGAGTGAACACAATCCTCATAAGACTTTTGAGACTGCATTACATCTCGAACGGCTTACAACCTGAAACTGGTGCCAACTTAACCGGGAAACGATACTTGTCATTGGAAATTATTTGGTTTTGAGAAAATGTTTCAATAAGACGGCGCACAGTGGTGCCATTTGTAAAGGAGAGCGGAAAAAAATCCGTAAAATATGAACTATGTAACGGAATTATATGAAATTTTACACACATGTTTAAACTGTACACACATTTCGACAAAATTTGGTTAAACAAAATTTATTGAGAGAAAAGTTATTGACATTTTCAGATTTCCTTTCGACTATAGGTACTATAAGGCAAGTTAAGTTCATGAATATAATAAAAAAAAATGAGATAAAAATCAAACATGACATTACGGTCATAGAGAAGCCTAAAAAAGTTAGTTACTGTCAGTCTGTCAGTCTGTGTATGTGTGGTTCTTTTGACATTTCTCAATTTTTAGAAGAAAATTTACGGAAAAGTCTATTACCGGTACCTTTCATATAACGGTTTTTTTTTATTTTTTGGCTTTCTCGGTAACGGAATTTCTGTCTCATTTTATATTTGAGAAGACCTAAGTAGTCATATCAAAATTTTGAATAACTTTTTTTTTTAATTAAAATACATTTTTTTAAATATTTTTTTTTGAAAAATCAATATTTGTAAAACTGATCAAAAATTTTATAATCACATTTATATAAATAAACTCTACAAAACTGCATACCAAAATATAAAAAAAAAACAAAACTCTAAAAATAATAAACAAGATTTAATCAAAAGCCATTCTACAATTTTCGAAATACTTTTATCATAAATTCGCTATTATACAAGACGTATGATGCCGGCCGCTATTATACAAGTTTCTGTGGCACAACATAAATTACAGTTCGTGCAACCATCACTTTGTTGAGCCAAACTTTTCGTGACCAAATTATCTCAAAAAATCGACCTGTGAATGGACCACTTCGTTCGTGTGATTTGGCAACTTTGGACTACTTTACGTCTTATCTTTGATCCATGCTAATAAACCAGATTTGTCGTGGAGGCCATATGTCAGCAAAAAATGTTAAAACATTAAATGGCATGAAATTTGTGAGCTAATAAAGCGAAAATGTTGGTCATTCCATTAAATTCAGTTTCTTCTAAAGAGAATCTCCTATAGAATTCCTAAGTACCTTATTTTGAAGCAAATCATTTCTTCCCTATTTCGCAAGGAAGAATCTTTTATGATAATTTTTATACATTGTTATTTTTTTTAAGTTCAGATACAAGCAAATCCCTTTCAACTATTAAATTGCTAACCGTTCTTAAAGTGTAAGTGTATATATAGTAAGATTTTCCAATTCTTAGATGAAAATCCAAATTAGTAAACTGTATAAACCTTAAATCTCTAATGTAATAAAAAAAATGCAGACAAAAGCAAAACAGTGTTGCCTTCCCCAATTACCTAATACGAAGCACTTATTTTAATTTGGATGTTGCTATTTGTTTTATCTCGCATTAAAAAAAACCATTAGGATCCTAGCCTTTTAATAACAAAATTCCAGCCGTTAAAAAAGACATAATCTCAACTTTAATTATAGTCTTATTCAAAACTAAGAGTTTTTACCCATAATGGAAAAGTTTCATCTTCGGCAACTTGTTCCTTATTAAATTGCGCCTCGACTCCGTGCTGCCAAACATAATGCTGCCGGAGCGCCCTGTAGCTGCCGTTTTATCCATAACAGGATTTTTTTTCTATTCATCCCTTGTGATGTGTTGTTGAAATGAACCCCTTTCATCCATAACAATAAACAGACAAAGCTCGAATCACAATTACCAAATGGCAAAGGCAATAGACTTCATCATCTTAAAGTGGTGCCCTCTAAGAGTCAGAGAGTTTTTCGTACACAAAACAAGAATCAAATAATTTAATTTATGTTTCCAGACATGGCGAAAAGAAAAATACGAAAACAAAGAACAAAGCAAAGGAAAAGACCTTTAAAGGTAGTTATGCATCATATGCCGTTATAGATGTATACTATATAACATCACCAACTGCTCCTTGAGTCCTGTTGTGTTAAACGACTTTTGTTTACGGCAAGCGGCAGCAGTGTACGATGTAGGAGCAGAAGAGCTCTCAAGAGTGTATTGCTATAACAACGACAACGCTACGAACTACGAGAATCCCCATTCCCATCTTCGAAGGTCCTTCAGTCTTAAGTGGCCTCCATTTGCATCGCCCAACCACCCACACATACATACCTATTTGAACAATTATAGACGACGCAAAACACTGCTTGAATGAGATGCATATTTAAAGGGTGAGGGGATTGACATTTTGAAGTGCGATTTTTTATTGTGTTGCAAAAGGAGTTTCAATTTTTATATTTTTGTTTCAACTGAACTCGTGTGGCTCAAATAAAAGAAAAAAAATATTAAAACTCTTGAGAAATAGACGAGAACTTTTCAGAGGACACATATGTGGATTGCCTGTTGGAAAATGTTATAAACGTTAAAGAAGAGTTTTTAATAAGGCTGATAGCAACTTCAGTTTTTGTTGGTTTAGGTAGCTAAATTGAAAACTCGGGGAAATCACAGGAACGCTCAAATTGGCTTCCATCGCTTGGTGTGATTTTATATTCTTTATTCCAGGGTGATGAATCGATAATCACTTATGTAACACTCGAGTTTGTTTTGATTTTACTTAACATGGCGTAAATATTTGCAAGCAATTATTCCAGAGTGCAAAGAATTGACATGTGAAGTGCTATTTTTTTTAATTGCCCTCCGGAATAAAGTTTATCTCTTACCAATTGCTAAGATGTATTTTTAAATTTTAAGCATGCATTCATGCTGTTATTTTTTTTAATTTAAGGTTGGTAATAGAATAAAAAAAACTTTTCGCCTGAATTTAAATTTTAGAAAAACCCTAACTAACGGTGGATTTTTTAACAGCTTGAGAACTTTTTTTAAAAAAAAAAACGCATAAAATTTGCAAAATCTCATCAATTCATTATTTGAAACGTTAGATTGGTTCATGACATTTACTTTTTGAAGATAATTTCATTTAAATGTTGACCGCGGCTGCGTCTTAGGTGGTCCATTCGGAAAGTCCAATTTTGGGCAACTTTTTCGAGCATTTCGGCCGGAATAGCCCGAATTTCTTCGGAAATGTTGTCTTCCAAAGCTGGAATAGTTGCTGGCTTATTTCTGTAGACTTTAGACTTGACGTAGCCCCACAAAAAATAATCTAAAGGCGTCAAATCGCATGATCTTGGTGGCCAACTTACCGGTCCATTTCTTGAGATGAATTGTTCTCCGAAGTTTTCCCTCAAAATGGCCATAGAATCGCGAGCTGTGTGGCATGTAGCGCCATCTTGTTGAAACCACATGTCAACCAAGTTCAGTTCTTCCATTTTTGGCAACAAAAAGTTTGTTAGCATCGAACGATAGCGATCGCCATTCACCGTAACGTTGCGTCCAACAGCATCTTTGAAAAAATACGGTCCAATGATTCCACCAGCGTACAAACCACACCAAACAGTGTATTTTTCGGGATGCATGGACAGTTCTTGAACGGCTTCTGGTTGCTCTTCACTCCAAATGCGGCAATTTTGCTTATTTACGTAGCCATTCAACCAGAAATGAGCCTCATCGCTGAACAAAATTTGTCGATAAAAAAGCGGATTTTCTGCCAACTTTTCTAGGGCACTGATTTTGGTAATAAAATTCAATAATTTCCAAGCGTTGCTCGTTAGTAAGTCTATTCATGATGAAATGTCAAAGCATACTGAGTATCTTTCTCTTTGACACTATGTCTGAAATCCCGCGTGATCTGTCAAATACTAATGCATGAAAATCCTAACCTCAAAAAAATCACCCGTTATGATATAGCAGGTATTTTTTTTAGAGGCATAGGAGTTTTTTAAAAATAAAATATAAGAAATTCTAAAGAATTACCAAAATTTTAGCTTTATTAGCTCACAAATTGTATGGTTATTAACGTTTAAAAATAATTTCAGACATATAGCCTCCACGAGTGCGCCTTATGAACGCCATCTTATTTGCACAGTTTCGCACTATTTCTTAAAGCATAGGCCGTCTTATTTCGTCAACATTGCGTCAAATGTTGCTTTTTAAATCATCAAACGTTGCTGATTTATTAGCATAGACCAGATATTTTAAATTTGAAGTAACCCACAAAAAACTAGTCCAAAGGTGTCAAATCCCATGCACGAGGGAGCCAATTCACAGGTCCATTTTTTGAGATGATTCACTCACCAAACGTTTGGATCAACAAATTGTATGGCATGTGTGCCGTCTAGTTATGGAAATATTTCTTCTCTAAATGATTTACAACTACATGAGGAATAAAATCATGATCATTTGTCCGTAGTTTTCGCAATTCTTGGTAATATTGGCACCGGTTTCAGATTTAAAGACAACCAACTGACTGACATTAAAACTCGCCCAATGTAATGTTTCAAGTGATCCGCTTGTAGAGTTTATTTTTACCTTAGAAATAGTTTGCAAGGCGCTGGTTTAAAAGTACATAAGCCATAAAGTCAGTGTGGATAATTATTTATTAAAAATATAATAAAATATATCAGTGTGGGGCTATTGGTCAAGTAAGTGGACTAAAAGTCCAAAATCAATTTGTAAAGTCCACAATAATCTTGACCGATCATAATTGAATTTTGAAGTTAATTCTTTGTATGGTAAAAGGCAACGTAGCAGACCTTGCTTAGATTGAAAGGAGTATGCCAGGAGCCTTGGAGGGGAAACTAAATGTCGTGCGTCGGCCGGCAATCCGATTGTATTGAAGAACTTGCTGGATGAAGCCCGGACCATATCCCGATTGTTGCGTTGATGATAATGATATTAATCAAAAGTCTATGTATAAGAATTTCGAAACCATTGATTTAATTAATTTTTTAACAGGTTGACTTATTTTGGTTTTGAGTTGCTTATTTGTTTTGATTTATAGATCTCAAGAATTCACTTTGATCTGAGAAAGTCAAGAATCATATAAAAAAATTATAAAAATTTAAATGTATTCTAAGGAAAAAGATTGCCTTAAAGTACATCGACAGCAAAATTATATCAAATCATCCGACATCTAATTTAATATTGAAACCTAATTGCAGTTAAACCTTAAAAATGACATACGTCTAGCAGCAATCTCCGATCCTTATCTGAGAAAAAATCTATTTAATCTGACCCTTGTACACAAGACATCTCCAATGACAGATCTTATTTTTGATTATCCTTAATCCAACTTCATCCTTACAAAAATTAACTGCTTTAACTTTGCACTCAACGTCAACTACCTTGGTAATCCCATATCAGTTTCCTCATATCGCAAAAATTCTATTCATAAATTAGAAATTCTTCATAATTCACTTTTCTTCCACGGATTTTGATTAAAAATTCTTTCAGTTTCATATTAGACTGCTGTAATAAGTAAATCATAAGAAAAAAAATCCTTAAGACGAAGGTAGACAGACTATGTTCTGCCTCTAGTGTTATATCGTAGGTATATTACGTACTTACTTTCACATTTTAAACCTGCACTTCGCAGTCTAATGATAGTTTGTTTGTAAAGAGTTTTTTCTCCTCAACAAGAACTCAAGTCAGTTCTCACTCGCAGTCTCAATCTAGATAAAACCAGAGAGGAAAAACTTTTTCACAAACACCAATAAAAATTGCACTTGAATGATTATATGTGAATGTGGGTGTTTGGACGTTTAAATAACGAACTCTACCCATATCTTTTCAAAATGGCACCTGTACACATAGTACTATGCTGCACAGAAAACTTTGAAGGATTTTCCACTGAACAAATATAGGTTTGAAAATATTAAACTGCTTTAAGCTGAATATTTTGGTTTGAATCTATTTATGCCTTGATATGTGTGATCTTGGAAAGTTGATCCTAGTCTGTTTTTCTTAAAAGAAAAGAACCATAGCGATGCACGCAACCCAATTACTATCATAAGTTTTCCCCAACACCCAACAAAAACACAAAACCCACATTATGCGACGGAATTTTCTTAATTTTCTTGTTCCCTCCATCAGGACCCGCCATCAAAAACACCCACGCACAACTCCAACCACCACCACGATGCAATGTACGAGTTTCTTTGTATTTGCTATTATTGCTCAACATAATTTTTAGTTAATTAGTTTGCTAGAGGTAGAAAAAAAGACGAAATTCCCCAAGGAAAACGTGCCAGGTTTTCATTGAAGCCACCTACGTTGCGCTCAATAAAGATGCCTCCGTAAAATAAGTATTTCGTAAGTTTTTTTAATGCTTTCACTAATTGATGAGCACACGGGAAAGTATGCTTAATTTTTGAATTTTTTTTTCTAGCGCACACCTTTGTAGTAAAATTAAAAAAAAAGAAAAAAAGTCAAATTAATTGCAACAAATTAAAATCACTAAGCAAACAAAAGAAAGTGATCTGAGAGAGGGTCCTTCGGACCATGATGTCATTTATTTTATTATTATTATTATTATTTTATTTTTCCGCTTAATATGCAAATCTAATTCTACTCAAGACTGACTGGTTGGTAAGCTTTTATACCAATTGTATGTACAGAAATTTGAACGGGAATAGGAATGACTATTTTTAAACAGAAAAAAGGACTTTTCTAAAGAACACTTGGAAAACAAAAGGTTGGGTGGCCAAGCAGTCGTCGTCGAAAAGAAACGTGATTTGCCACTTAATTGGCTGCTTTTTATTTTTCCGTTTCTATTATTGCAAAGAGCTAAGCCAGAGGGCAAAAGCGAACATTGAAATCCAAATTAAAAACTGAAATATTGAGATTGTCTGCAGCTGAGCCAAGCTCCGAATGTCTGGGGAGATTCTGGGATTTAAAATTTCAATTGTTCCTCATGAGACGGAATACGGAGACGGAGTTGCAGAAGTCGCGTCAATTGTTTCCAATTGTCGTATATGCATGGAATGAGTTTCTAAACGTTTTTTTGTATCTCTTCGTTTTTTTCATTTGGTGCCAAAGATATGCAGATATGCACGTGAAAAGGATTCAATTAGTAAAGAAACATATGTGTATACGGTTTTCCGTCTACACCAGTTGCTGATGTGTGTAGAAGTTTAAAATGGATTTTTTTTTGTTCGTTTTTTGTATTTAGTCAATACGAAAAATGAGACTGACACGGAAAAGTTTAGAATGTGAAAACTAGCAAATTTTTTCTAGGATTATTCCGAATGAAATTATATGAAGGATCAGTGCAGAACAAAAAAAAAAATAAAACTTCCCAAAGAACTTCAAACTTTAGCTAAGGCAAACGTGCTTTGTGATAATAATAAAAGTTTTTTTTATTATATACCTCATGTCAGTGGGATTCATTTCGTTCTTCATTACAAATTTTAAGTGCTGAATTTTAATGGCTTTCACGTAAAACACTGTGGATTTGCCAATCTTATTCGCACCTAAAAATGGAAAAAAGTCTCGAACAAGTTCTTTGCATTATGGTCTTAATAAAAAATAATTTTACCACATTTTGACAACTTTAATGGGAGCCAAATGTTGAGAGTTTATGAAAAAATTAATGCCATACAGCACCTACTTTTCTAATGAGAAAAGGGTTGATTCTACAAGGAAGTCGCATTAATTACTTATTTAACATCTTTAATGCTAGGGGTATAATGAAATATAAGCGTTTAGGCACGCAAAAGGTTTTCACATGTTTTCTTTGTGTATGTTGGGTTTAACGAGGCAGAATAACATATCGTTGGAAGTTTTTGGGAATAGGTTTTGTCTAAATAACCTAGAAGTACTTACACCGAATTTCATAAAAGACATTATGAGGAAGCCGGAGATCAATGGTCCACAATGTCTTTTTCTTCTTGGCAGGAGATACCATTATGAGGTATCAGAAATCAAGTTGACGTACAACCAAAACTTTGTGGTTTATAGTCTCAGGTCAAAGCTATTCATGTTGATTCGTTAATTATTTGGTGGAAATTAGTTGCCATACTTAAAAAAACTATTTTGTTTAATTTATTAGCCATAACCCCTTACTTCGGCAGTTTTGATTCCACTATTGCAAAATCCCTTCCCTAACCTTTCATAGCACGGTGCTTCTGAGCCTGGTTCAATATGTCCTTCCATCTGGTTTGATTTCTAGCCTACTGTTTTCAGTTTTGGATACCAAGAAATTGGAGGTCTCCCTCTTCCTGGTCACTCCATTGGAAAGGAGGTCTACCTTTGTTTCTAACTCAATCAGGTAAGCTGTCGAAAATCTTACGCGCTGGAGCGTCGATGTTCATCCGTTCTACATTTTTCGTTGGCTTGGATTATGCCGCTGTACAGCACTTAGAATTCGTTTTTGTATCTTCTTCGCCAATTATTTAGTCGGATCGTAAACAGGACCATAAGTTGTTGATCGCCTAACAGCTTCCAATGATACCATACTGTACTCGAAGTTTTACACCAACTAGATAGATGTACTAGGCACGAACAGATCTTCAGAATGCTGGTGTTTGGGTTGGATCTTCAGAGCGTATCTTTTCTCCTACTCCTATATACAATCCATTGATCCGACGAGCCCAACGCTGATCGTTTATTCACTTTTCAGATATCCAGGGGGTACCGCATGGAGGTGACAATGTGATTTTACCCACTATTTCAACATATTTTTTTCAAAATAATTTCCTTAATGAATAATTGAAACATTTTGAATAGCAACTTCCTTTTATTCAATTCTAATAAAAAACACCTTTATTCAATATAAGGACAATGGCAGCATAATACCCTTAAGCTCTCAAAACTCACAACCGGCAATTTGGCGTACAGATCGTTGTTGCAGACGGTGTCAGCCTCCAGCCCTACCAAGTTCCAGTTATTGGCATTAAAGGACGTGTTCACTTTCAGTTTGAATATATTTGAGGCCTCTTGTGATGCAAATTCGTTTCCATTTCGATTCAATTTGTACAGGACTGTAGGTGATGGCATCATAGACCTACGCAGATTGCACCTACATGCGGCGAATCTCTCAGAAGCCATTTCTATGATTTTAATTAACAAACTTCTGCCGATGTGGTTTGTGTACTTAGGGCTTCGAAGAGAAATGTGTAGTACATATATATATCCCCACCATATCGAGGTCATTGTCATCGAGACTCTTATAAGCTCCCTGATTGACATCGTTTTTGATTCAATTAACTTTTATGTCGTTTCACTTTGGTGGTTGGGTGCTGTATGAATAGGGTAGGCACTGAAAGGCATCAAACTGGTGATGCACAGTCGCTGCAACTATATCGTACACATCAATTGTGCTTATTTTACCTCCCCGCGCTAACCACCGGGTTCTGGTCTGTCCATCCGGACACAGAAAAAATAGCAACACTATAATGCTCTGCTTTAATGACTGTTCTGATCGATTCGCAGAAGACTTGTACGAGCCCCTCAGAAAGAGGACGTACGGCGGATGAGCCCAACCAATTGGACCAACGGTGGCGTCAACAGTCAACGAAGCAGACGCCCTAATGAGCTACTTCGACGTATTTGGAGATAAGGTCATTAGGACAATTCAATGGAAGTCAGGGCATTGAAATAGAGATGGTGGCGGATGAACCCTTAATGGGCCAACGGCAGCGCTCATATCCCCGAAGTGGGTTACTGACTCCGGATTCTCCGGTTCCTTTTGTCCAAGGAATCCAACAAAGGACCTGGCCCTCTAGGTTGGAGGTTGTGCGTGGGGTTTACAACCCTGCCACGGAAAAAAGAAAAAGTTGCGAAGCGACCAATAGCCTCGGAAAAGGACGGATTTACTGTTGACGACCAGGAAAAACGAATCAAGGACAACGACCTTCGGATCTGCACGTGGAATGTTAGAACTCTTAACAGACCACGTGCATCCAAACAACTAGCGGAGGCCCTAGACTGCTACAGAGCAGGAATTACTGCCATCCAGGAAGTGCGATGGAATGGGCCGGGCAAAAGGAGGATGAAAAACTGTGACGTGTACTACGGTGATTGCGCAAGAAGACCACAGCGTTTATTTGGGTGCGGATTCGTCATAAGCGGTAGACTTAGGCAAGAAGTCTTGAGCTTTCGACACGTAAGTGAGCGACTTGTGACAATCCGTATCAAGGCTAAATTCGCCAACATTAGCCTAATATGCGCTCATGCCCCCACAGAGGACAAAGATGACGCCACCAAGGATGACTTCTATGAGCTCCTCGACAAAACCTATGAGCAATGCCCTAAATACGACGTTAAGATCGTACTAGGCGATTTTAATGCCAAAATAGGTAAAGAGGAAATCTTTGGTAGGACGGTCGGAAAACATAGCCTACACGACACAACGTCTGAAAACGGACTTAGGCTAATTGACTTCGCAGCGGCACATAACGTCACCATTGCAAGCACACGGTTTCCTCATCTCGATATACACAAAGGGACTTGGCGACACCCAGATCAAAGAACCGTCAATCAGATTGATCACGTTGCGATCGATGCAAGACACGCCTCCAGTATATTGGATGTTCGCACCTTCCGAGCAGCTAACATCGACTCGGATCACTACCTTGTTGCAGCAAAGGTAAGAATGCGAATAACCCGAACTCCACAACAACGGAGTAATACTGTGAGGAAGTATGACGTCGGAAAGCTGCAATCGCAAGAAACCGCCAGAACCTATGCCGATCGAATATCCCGTAACCTCTCAAGAAATCCAGTACCGCCAGCATCAAGTGCCGAAGATCAGTGGCAACACTGCCAACAAGCCATCAGAGATGCCGCAACTGATGTGCTAGGTTTCACCAGACCACCACCACGAAACCTCTGGTTTGATGACGAATGCAGGCAGGCCCATGCAGCCAAACAAGAGGCATATAAAGCGACGCTGCAAAGAAAGACGAGAGCTGCTCGCGAGCTTTACGAGCAGAAAAGACGGGAAGAACACCGGCTTCTCCAAAAGAAAAAGAGAGAGCATGAGAAGCGCGCGATCGAAGATATTGAGAGATGCTACTCTAGGAACAACGAGCGGAAGTTTTACCAACAGGTAAAAAGAACATGCCAATGAAAAAAATCCCGCACAGAAGCCTGTAGAGATAGGAATGGAAACCTCGTAGTAGAGTCACAGTCGGTGCTGAGTACATGGAAGGACCATTTCTGCAGACTGTTAAACGGCGATGAAGGCCAAAATCCCGCTGTCAGGCAAAATGAACCATTCAACATGGATGATGACAGACAAAACTTCCGTCCACCTGACCAAAATGAAGTAAGGACAGCAATTTCTAAACTCAAAAACAACAAAGCTGCTGGACCCGACGGACTACCCGCTGAACTTTTTAAAGCGGCCGGAGATGATCTGGTGGAGTGCATACACCAACTCATCTCTAAAGTTTGGTCAGAAGAAAGTATGCCTGATGAATTGAACCTCAGCATCGTTTGCCCGATCCACAAGAAAGGAGACCCCCTAAACTGCGCCAACTATAGAGGAATAAGTCTCCTGAATATCGCCTACAAGATCCTCTCTGCCGTGCTATGTGAACGCCTGAAACCTTTCGTCAGCAACCTGATTGGCCCCTATCAGTGTGGTTTCAGACCAGGAAAGTCCACAATCGATCAAATGTTCACGCTACGGCAGATCCTGGAAACCACCCAAGAATTCCAAATCGATACCCACCACCTCTTTATCGATTTTAAGGCCGCGTACGATAGCATTTATAGAGACGAGCTATACAGAGCCATGTCAGGTTTTGGCATTCCCACAAAACTCGTCCGACTGTGCAGGATGACGATGGAGAACTCTCGCTGCTCCGTCAAGGTTGGTTCTGACCTCACAGAAGCTTTTGACGTCAAAAAAGGATTCCGACAAGGTGATGCGCTATCGTGCGATTTCTTCAACTTAATACTTGAAAAAATTATAAGAAACTCGCAAGTCAATTGTAGTGGGACAATTTTTTTCAAGTCTGTGAAATTGCTAGCATACGCTGACGACGTAGACATCATTGGCAGAACTCGGCGAGCTGTCAGTGGAATGTTTGCCAGCATTGAAGCTGAAGCGGCTAAGATGGGACTAGCAGTCAATGAGGCCAAAACGAAGTACCTGCTGTCCACAAAAAGGGACACACAACACCGGCGGATTGGACAAAACATCACGATAGACAGGTACAACTTTGAGGTAGTTAGGGACTTTGTGTACCTCGGATCCGCTATAATATCTGACAACAACATCTCGTCAGAAATAAAGCGAAGAATTACTCTTGCCAATCGCTGTTTCTATGGGCTAGGAAGGCAATTGAGTAGCAAAGCCCTCTCTCGAAAGACAAAGGAGACTCTGTATAAGACCCTAATCATCCCAGTCCTGCTCTATGGCGGCGAGGCATGGACTCTATCTAAAGCGGATGAAGATATCCTTAGTCGTTTCGAGCGTAAGATTCTTCGGAAGATTTTTGGCCCTATCTGCGTTAACGGGCTTTGGAGGAGAAGGTTCAACCAAGAACTATACGAGCTGTACAGCGACATTGACCTGGTCAAAATAAAAGGCACGACTGGGTCGCACGTACTTGCTCTTATGTGCTAATCCTTTTTAAGTGCAGGCGTCTTTTTGACAAAGATTTTATTTTAATATTTTTTGTATGACGTGCAACTTTCTTAGAATCGTTTTGGGGTGAAGCTCGAACGAACATGCGTCACGACAAAGGGATAAACACATAAATATATAGGATTGTTAGCTTTTGCAGTTTTTTAGTGTAGTATTATCTTTCCACTTGCTGCTTACTGTTTATAATATAATTTGCTAATAGAAAGATACAAAGGACTTTTTTCAGTTAAATTTTCATTTTGGTATGGAAAAATTTGAACAACTGGAATCAGCAGTATGGCAATAATGCTAGGTAAAGGGACCTTTATACGTCCCAATATGGGACCAATGGAATTTATAAAGGATTTAGGTACCTATAATAAGGTTGGAAGGAAGGTAGGTACTAAAATTAAGATACGTGTTCCAACTACTGTTAAGCCAGTAGGTATAGAGACAATATTAAAAGTTAACACAGTGGTTTTGTTTATTTATAGGAAGGTGTAAACTTTTGTTTTCTCGATTGAAATTTTTGCATTCAGTAGTAATCGATTAGTTTTTTTTATTTGTTAGTTGTTTTTGTTTGTTTATCAAAGGCTCCCTTATGTATTCTGTGCTTTTATGATGATGAAAAATACTTTACATACAAAAATACAATACATACTTACGTATTAGTATGTATGTAATGTAGGTTGTCACTTTCTTTTATTTGATTAATGGCTTGGCTAGGGCTTAGACGAGCAATATGAAATAAAATGTTGGGGAAAAAAATTTATGAATTCAAAAAAACACTACTCATAACGTTTTTTGGAAAAAATGTTGTAAGTCATCTTATTTCTTTTGCTGTTTTCTATTTTATGAATTTTTCATTTCAAAATCGTTCGACCAGTTTTTTCAAAAAAATGTTTTTTTTGAAAAACTTTTCGAAAACATATTTTAAAATTTTTTTTAGTATGTCAATTTTAAGAAATCTATAGTTTATACTAGGAGAACAATTTTAAAAAAAATCTATATATCCGTTTTCAAAATATTCAAAAAACAAAATATTTTTTAAAAAAATTATTAAAATTAAAAAAAAATGTTTTTGAAAATTTTGATAAGCAATATTATTTAAATCATAAAACACTACATATTTTGAAAATTTCATCAAAATCCGTCAATTAGTTAACGAGAAAGTCTGATTTTAAAAAACCGGTCATATGGGAGGTACCGTTATAAAACTTTTTCTGAAAAATCCATTAAAATTAAAAGATAGATTTTGCACAGAAAACATGATTCTGAAAGTTTAATCAAAATCGTAGGAGCCGTTTTCGAGAAAAATAAGTTTTTTAATAAAAGTTATATGGCAGGTACCGTTAGTTTTGGAGCTAGAATGCCAATTCCAAAAACTGTCGGGTAGAGCAGGTACCGTTAGTTTTGGAGCTAGAATGCCAATTCGAAAAGCCATCGGGTAGAGCACTCTATATACCAAGTTTGAATCAAATCGGACCAACCGTTTAGGCTGTAGATATCGATACGGACAGACAGACAGACAGACAGACAGACAGACAGACAGACAGACAGACGGACGGAATTTCCGGACCCACTTTTTTTGACTTCTCTATCATCGTAATATCATGTTTGATTGTTAGAATTTTTTTTTTTTTTACGAATGCATAATTTGCCTTATAGTCCCTATAATCGCAAGTAATATCGTCCCTATAATCGCAAGTAAAAATACGCATATCACGTTTAAGATGGCTAGGTCATGTAGAGCGAATGGACAACAATGATCCGGCTCGCAGGATCTTCGATTCCATCCCAGAGGGTAGACGCAGTCAAGGAAGACCTCGCCTTAGGTGGCGCGCTCAAGTGGAGGACGACCTCAACCAACTTGGAGTGCAAAACTGGAGGCAGCTAGCCAAAGACCGAGTTGGCTGGAGAGGCATGTTGGTTGAGGCCCAATTTCGTCCCGAACTGTAGCGCCACCTAAGTAAGTAAGTAAGTCGTTTCACTTTGAATGGCACCCTTCTTGACTTTCAAAGGTAATTTCACTTTTATATTTTCTTTTTCGTTTTTTTTGTAGCCTTTCACTCAATGAAACTGTAAGGACGACAGGAGAATTTTCTTCTCAATGTCAAATTGAGAGTAATGTGAAAAGTTTCATTGCTTTTATATATCACTGACACATATTCCTGACTTCGAAATTAAATTATTGAACAGAGAATGTCAAAAAAAAACGAGAGGAAGAAAAACGGGAAGCAAATAATGTTGTACACATACGTCACGTTATCCTCGGCTTTCAGCCTTGAGCCTTTAATATAGGGACAGGAAAAAATCGCATACAAATGTCTTCCACTCTGCATGTAGAGTGATTTTTAATTACGTACAATATTTTTACACTGCTAAATGCCATATCCCCAGTGAGGCATTACCACTTCAATGCTGATGATTGGTCTTCTCTGGGAATCCTTTATAACATATAAAGTATATGGTCGTCGGTTGTCCCTGTGTGAAGTGTAAGGTTCATGTAAATATTTCATTTATGAAGTGCCCCGGATATAATGTTTATGGATGAGATAGGATGTTGGATTTATTCTTTTCTTTTTCAGCAGTATAAATCAACTTTCCATATTTAAAATTCGAGGCTGGCTTTTCTTCTCTTTGGAGACATATGTTTTTCGTGATAGAAGACATCAGACAGCTGTAGGTCAAAATAATAGTTAAAATAACATTTAAAATAATAATTTTAATTAAGTAATTATTAAAAAAAGCACAAACCAGAAGTATTTTATTTACCTTATTTATATTTTGTATCTTTTAGAAAGTTAAGCAAACTTTTTTTACAAACAAAAAATTATTTTAATAGATTGTAATAAGACGAAGCTTATTTTTTTTCAAAACGGGCGGTAAAATAGTAGTAGGGTTGCTAGATATAGCTTGAAAGATTTTAGAAAAATAGCCTACCTTCTTCAACTTCCTTAATATTACTGATAACTTACTTAAACACTAGTGCAGTGGCGTTGCATAGAATTAAACAAAATCAATCAGTTTTTTAAATCTTTCTACGGATATTGATGCCCAAGCATCCCAAAACTGTTACCCAAAGGTGCGAGTTATTTATTGGTTTGGGTGGTTCAACTATTTTTAACGTCAATTAACAAATACTTAAAAGCATTAAGATCAGATAAATGCAGAGGCCATTATAACACGTTAAAGCTGTTTTTTTTTCAATCTACTCTTTCGCAAACTTGCTTATGTGTTTGAGTTCATTGTATTGTTGAAAGATCCAATTCAATGATGTTTTTTAATTCGAAAATGGAAGCATGATTTTTACATTGACTTTGTTCTATTTGATTAATCGACTCTTCAGTAAAATGAAAACAAACCAATATCATAAAACCGAAGCCTCATTTTATAAATTATTTGTCTGGAGCATTTAAGCTTAAAAGCCGAGTTTGGTGGCCGCCGGATATATTATCATGAGATTTTGTCACCTAGTAACACATTTTAAGATCCGTCTTTCTCTCAATAGACCACTTCAAAATTTAAATGTCCTTTCTCAAACTTAAGCCGTTTGGCTGCTTGGTGGCAGGTGCTTTTCTTGAAATTGTCTAAGAACCATTTTGATGTTCGTCTCTAATAAAAATTACGTTTTAAGATCAACCGTAAACATAAATAGTTTTTGTGCCGAATATCTTGTCAGCCATTTTATTTCATTTTACTTGCGATTATAGAGACTATAAGGCAGAAGTCATGCATTCGTAAAAAAATTAAAAGTCATAAAATTCATTGATCGAGAAAAAGTGTCTGTCTGTCTGGGTGTATAACGAGCTACAGCCTAAAAGTGTTTAGCGATTATCTTCAAGTTTCGTGTTTGTGTATCCTTTGGCATTTATTAGATGGAAAATTGAAATTTTATTTTTAGGGCTAAAAATAACGGTACCTGCCATATAACCGTTTTTTTCCTCAAAAACGGCTCCAATGATTTTGATGAATATGAACATTTTTCAGAATTTTTTTTGCTACCAGCTATTATTTAATCAGAATCAAATTTACAGAAAAAGGTACCGTTAATTGTACCTTTCATATAAAGTTTTTTTTTTAATTTTTGGCTTTTTCGGTGAAGACTCGTTCGATTTCTGTCAAATTTTATATTTAAGAAGATCTAGGTAGCCAAATTAATTCTGCATATCAAAATTTTGAATAACTTTTTTTCTAATTTTTTTTTTTTATCGAAATTATTTTTTATATCGAAAAAATTCATCTATCGCGCTATAAAACGGTACAACGAGATCTCCTCTGTTGATGATAGAGCAAGAAGTGGCCGACCTCGCCAAGGTAGGACACCAGCAATGATCAAAGCAGTTGCGGAAAGAATCCGGAGAAATCCCCTCCGCAAACAGAAAATTATGGCTCGAGAAATGGAAATACCCACAAGAACGATGTCACGCCTCATTAAACAAGACCTAAGGCTTGGCGCTTACCGTAGAAGTACTGGACAACGGTGTTGCTTTTAAGACACGCAAGCGGAGGACAGAAAAATCTTCTTTTCACAGATGAGAACATTTTCACAGTGGAACAGAAATTTAATCGCGAAAACGACAGGATTTACGCCCATAGCTCCAAGGAAGCTGCTAAAAAGGTTGGAAAAGTCCAAAGAGACCATCATCCAGCTTCAGTGATGGTTTTGTGGGGAGTGTCGTATGACGGTATTACAAATTTGCATTTTTGTGAGCAGGGAGTGAAAACACGTGCTTCCAACTATCAAAGTGATGTTTTAGAGAATGTTGTGAAGCCCTTAACTAACACCTTATTTGCGGGCAAGCACTGGATTTTTCAGTAAGACTCTGCGCCGGCTCACAAAGCAAAAACCACCCAACTTTGGCTTAAAGACAATTTACCGGGGTTTATCGCCGCTGAAGATTGGCCCTCGGGCAGCCCGGATCTCAATCCGCTGGACTACTGTCTATGGAATGTCTTGGAGAAGAAGGCTTGCTGTAAGCCTCACCGAAATATTGAGTCTCTTAAAGCTGATTTGGTGAAGACAGCAGCTTCGCTACCACTGAAAGTCGTGCGTGCGGCGATAGACGAATGGCCGGATCGTTTAAGAAAGTGTTTCAAGGCTAAGAGTGGCCACTTTGAATAATTTCCTACAAATTTTTTAACGTCAATTTAATACAAAATAAATATCGTAAAAAAGAATTTTGATAACTTGTTTATTATTTGAAGAAGACGTGTTTGTGTGAGGAACAGAACTTATGGCAGGACTACGTACTGCCTGCGATCGATGCCGATTTTGCCAAAAAAATCATCTTTTCAGATGAAGTTCATTTTCATCTTGGCGCGTATGTAAACAAGCAAAATTGTCGCACTTGGGGCACAAAAAACGCGCACGCATACATTGAAAAGCCGATACACCCTAAACGAGTCACTGTTTCGTGCGGATTTTGGTTCAGAGGCATAATTGGGCCATTTTTCGAAAATTAGCAAGGAGTGGCCGTTACAGTCAATGGCGACCGTTATCGGGCCATGTTGAACGAATTTTTGTTCACAAAAATTGAAGAGGAGGATATTGGCAACATTTGGTTTCAACAGGACGGCGCTACGTGCCACACAGCCGAAGCTACATTCGATGTTGATGAAGCATTTTCAAAAAAAAAAGTTATTTGGTGGACCCGTTACAAGTTGTGGGATGGCGTGTAAGAGTGCAGTTTTCAGCGGAACAGTGTTTTCAGCAGTGCTTTAATTGACCAAAACTAAATAAAATATTTGTCAAAATACTAAATAGATTTAATTGAAAACAAATACATTTACTTTATAGAACCCTTTTGCTGCAAAAATTATTCTTAAATTTTGCATTTAGCGAGATTTCTGCAAACACTACTATTTTTTTGACTGGCCGAAACGGTGTGTAGGTAAAATAAAACTTAGCACACAAGAGTCAATTAAATTTGTATTTAAAAATATAACGGTACAATTTTAATTTCTCATTCACAAAACGTTGAAAAAAGATAACGAAAAAAGTATTAAATCATGACAATAAGAGACCTTTAACATATTTAGTAGGTTCTTTTCTATTATTTTGACCGCAACTGTGTATCTTTTTTCTCTACCCCGGACATTTTTTGTA
The DNA here is from genome assembly GCA_963971375.1 of Platycheirus rosarum. Taxonomy (NCBI): domain Eukaryota; kingdom Metazoa; phylum Arthropoda; class Insecta; order Diptera; family Syrphidae; genus Platycheirus; species Platycheirus rosarum. The sequence goes on from OZ020508.1 coordinate 135,256,394, forward strand.
CAAAATTTTATGACGAAGATTTAAAACGCTTAAGCGTGAAAGCTTAACAAACAAATTCACCCTTGCAATCATAATGTTAGTTAGGATAAATGACTTCAAATCTTCTCGATGTTCAGTATGATATTCCTAATGCAGCCTTCTGTAGCCTGGTTAGAAGGTTTATATATAAAATTGCGTTTCGTAATACTAAATTTATCCAATGCATTAAAAAGCTTGTAAATTAATTAAAAATTAATAATGCAAAACTAATTCAGTCTTTCAACTTGCTCATGCTCATTTTATAAATATTTGTTTTATTCCTATTATTATTATTTTTTTTAATCGAGGAAAAAGTAACTCTTATTTACTTATTTTTCCTAGGTCTTATCCTTCCGGAAATGTATTTCAACTTGTTCTACGCCACATGCTTCTCGGCCACTCAACTCTTCTTCCTTCTTGTTTGAGTGGATTTCACTGCTTAGCTTGAGTTGCAATACAGTCGTTGCATGGAGTCAAAAGTAAATCTAGCTAAGCTTTTAATTGGTACAGAATAAAATCAAGAAACCAACTATTTAAATTTATGACTTTTTCTGTGAATTACTTTATAATTTCTAATAGTTCCTTCTTACTGAGAATCTACTAAATCGGCTTTATCGCCTTTACGTCGACTTTTCCATACAAAATTAACTAATTACTGTCACCTGGTCCTCAGTATTAATGACAACGATAGATGCAATTGACATAAAATATAATTTAAGATGGTTGTTTCAATTAAAACAAAGTACCGGTATGGAGGAGAGGTGTCCTCATTTACCGTCACAAAAATCCTTAATCAAATCAAACATTAAGATTACCTCTATTTAACACAATTAATAAAACCCATCACCGCAACGCGTCGCTGCTAATTTTTTTTTTCCTTTCCCCATTTACCATACCAAAATAGGTTCAAATAGCTCTTGATCTTCAAACCGGTTTGTTTTGTTATACCCGAATTACAAATTGGTAAGAAATAAAACATGCAAATGATTCGCCATTTAATTAATTCGGATTACCTCGGTTATATTTACAATTGTCATTGCTATTTGTTATATATTTTGTGTATAACGCTATTTGTAAGGCCCGGCGAGTAACGGGATTAAATGTACAACGCATTCATTTGGTATTATATACTTTTCCTATATACCTAGTTAGCACATCTAGAGGGAGCTGTGTTCGATGTGCGGCCTCAAACACAATTTCTGGGCCAAGCGAACTCTATCTCTGTACTTCCTGTCAGCACACACAACTCTTTTTATCTAAGGGTCGGTTCCAAACAAAACTCATTGAGTGTCGATCCTAAGCTCGTTGAAGACGGATGTCGAGGTGCGCGCACAATTAGTTAAACGAAGTCCAAACAAATAATTGTTGCGCGTTGTTATCGCGAGTGCTTTAAGGAAAAAAAAAATAATACACGCTCGTTGAGAAATTAGAAAAAAACCCCTCGCGTGTGCTGTAAAAAAAAAATAATAGTGTTCACTCGCGTCGTAGGATGAATGAAAAAGATGCCCAATCGCGCTGAAGAAGAAAAAAAAAATAAATAAAACGCATTCGCATAACAAATTATCCTCTATTCTGTCCCAAGACCTTTGTGCTTAACTGCCTCTTTCTTATCTACTGTAGGCATCGTATGACCATACAATGCTTGCGGTAAATAGATAAGGGCATCTGAATTTGTCTTATTGTGCTGAATGTTTGGATTGATTTTTTGTAAACAGGCTGTCTTATGGGCATAACACCTAAGACAGTTTGATTATTACAGAAGTTAATTTTGATTTTCACTGCGCAGTTCGACTTAATCAGAGTTGTGTTTTGTATGTAAGTATTTTTAAATGGTAAGTGATTTTTGTGTCGTGTATTCAAATGTTCGTGGTTTAAGAAAGAATTTCTTTCACGTGTACGTCTACACTGTTCAACACAGGCCAGCTGTTTTGGCATTAAGTGAAACTCAGGTTGGAGCAAATACTGATTTATCAGAATTTGCTCTACATGGGTATAGCTTGGTGCCATTACTCTTTTCTCATCATGGTCTCGTGGTCTATGTTAGGAATGATATTGCTTGCCAGAGCCTTCCCCAATATGGGCAATGTTCCAACACGGACTTTAACTTCTTATGGCTCAAATTCACTGTCCGCAAGCATGTCATTCATTATTGTTTTATTTACAGGAGTCCAAATCTTGACAGTAATTCGACTTGTAACGAGTTTGATGCACTGTCTGATTCCATCTCGAAAATTGTTTCCCTTTGTCCTCGCACTGAAATCGTTATTGCGGGCGATTTCAATGTACACAATTCCAACTGGCTCCGCTATTCTGGTCAGACAACACCCGAAGGAAGGTATGTCGAGCTCTTTGCCGGGTTACATCACCTTACCCAATTGATCGATGTGCCAACGCGTATACCGGATGTTGCTGGGCAAGCAGCCCATACTCTTGACTTGTTTCTTACTTCTCACCCTGATAAATATACCATTAGTGTAACTTCTCCATTTGGCACTTCAGACCATTGTATCATTTCAGCTAATTTCTCATCCCCCACCCATCCAGTTAAAGAAAAACTTCCCACCAGGACCGTTTGGCAATACGAGAAAGCCAACTGGGACGGCCTGAATTTCTTTTTCCGAAACTTTAACTGGTCACTATGCTTCCTCGATAGTGACATTGATGCCAGTGCTGAAATGATCACAAATGTGATTCTTCTAGGGATGCGTGCTTTTATTCCTAACAGAGTAAAAAGCATCAAACCTAAAGAAAAGTCTTGGTTTAATTCTGAGTGTAAAGAAGCTATCAGGCTCAAAGAAGTAAGTTTCCGATCTTACAAAGCCAACCCTACAGAGGAAAATCGGAAAAAGCACAAACAAGCAAGGAACTCATGCAACTCCGTTATAGAAAGAACCAAATTTTTGCATGACCAAAAATTACGGCAAAAAATTCTGCAGTGTCCCAAAGGCAGTAAACATTTTTGGTCATTCGTAAAAAATATAAAAAACTCCTCGACATCTTCGGTTCCAACGCTCATCGACAATAACAAACCAATTGTTTACTCTTCAGAGAAGGCAAACTTGCTCGCCGCCCATTTCGCTGCCAGCTCCACGCTGCCTCAAAGCAACGTTGCCCCTCCTGTACTTGAGAATGTAAATTTTTCCATGGGACACATTTTTTTCCGCACTCGTACAGTAGCAAGAGTTCTCAAAGATCTCGATATACACAAATCCGCTGGCCCGGATGGTATACCCCCGATTCTTCTGAAGAGGTGTTCTTCCACACTGGCAAAGCCACTGCGTAAGCTTTTCCATCGCTCCTACTCTTCTGGAATCTTTCCTAGAAGATGGAAAACAGCATTTGTCCAGCCTGTCCCTAAGAAAGGTGACCCATCCTCCCCCTCCTCCTACCGACCCATAGCACTGACATCCCTTTTTTCTAAGGTCATGGAAACACTGATTAACCGTCAGCTTAAGGAATATCTCGAAGATCGTAAGCTTCTCCATGACCGTCAGTATGGCTTCCGCAGCAACCGTTCCACTGGTGATCTGATGGCATATCTCACCGAACAGTGGAACAAATCTTTACATCGCTTTGGTGAAAGTAAGATTATTGCTCTTGATATCTCCAAGGCATTTGATAGAGTTTGGCATGAAGCTCTCTTATCGAAAATGCGTGCTTTTGGGATCGATAATACTCTTGTTCGTTGGATTAGAAGCTATCTTCTGGACCGTTCAATACAAGTTGTATTGGACGGATTCAAGTCTGATTCCCATAAAATAAATGCTGGTGTGCCCCAGGGCTCTGTTCTGTCTCCGACTCTTTTCCTCATTTTTATAAATGATCTTCTGTCTGTTACTTCTAATCCACTTAACTGTTTTGCTGACGACTCTACCCTCAGCTTTTCATATTCGTTCGATAATTCACGTCCTTCGCCTTCGGACGTACAATTGCAACGGTGCCGTATGTCAAGCTCATTAAACTCCGATTTATACAGCATTGTCAATTGGGGTAATAGAAATCGTGTGGAGTTTAATGCTTCGAAAACTCAATGCTGTCTTCTGTCGTTAAAGTTAAACATTCCCCCAATGCCATTGTCCATGAATGGCACTTACATCGAAGAAACCGAAAAGCTCTCAGTACTCGGTATGTGTGTCAACGACGACCTCCGTTGGAACGACCATATATTTGAGATCGCTAAGAATGCTGCAAAGTGCTTAGGTTTTCTGTATCGGTGTAAGAAGTACTTTTCCCCATCTGATCTGGCTACAATTTATAAAGCGTTTATACGCCCTAAACTCGAGTATAACTCCCACCTCTGGGCAGGTGCTTCGCAAACATCGCTTCACCTGCTTGATAGAAACAATTGCCCCACTCGAACACCGACGCAATGTTTCATGTCTTTCCTTATTTTATCGTTTCTTTTACAAAAAATGTTCACTCGAAGTAGCCAGTTGCATTCCTCCCCTTAAAAGTTTCTCCCGTAATACTCGTCTCGCAAGGAATGCTCATCAGTTCACCCTTGAGCCTAATTTCGGACGTACCGTGAAATATAGGGATTCTTTTTTTAGCCGAACGACACGAATCTGGAATAGTTTACCCGGCGGGATTTTCCCTTGCCATTTTGATCTGCAAACATTCAAAACCAATGTTAATCGGCACCTCCTATCTCTCCCCTCCCTATCTTCGTAATGCCCGCGCAGTGTGTTCTACATTAAAAGGGAAACACATAATCCCTTGTGCGCGCGTTAATTATAAAAAAAAAAAAAAAAAAAAAATTGGGCTGTGCATTTCATTTAATATAACTTTCTGTCACCACCATTTTAGTTAAAAGCACACAGTCAGACAGGGTTTGAATCAGGACGACGACGATAGCAACGGCAACTAACGGTTTGCGTGGAATAGATTAGGATTTTGATCTGGGGCCCTTTGGGGACTTTTATTGGATTTATTATTTGATTGACAATATATTGTCAAACAAAGACATTAGTTGGTTGGCGCGAGGTAAGGAGGCAAAAGGAAATACAGGCAACAAAGTTCTTATTTCGTGTAGTTGACAATAAGCAATTCATCGTTACAAATTATGTACGATTACAATATAACGGTTCTACCAGTATGACATTAGTGGGGTTGTAGTGGTATTGTTTTGGTGGCCTAAGAGAGGCTTGATAGAGGTGGGAATGGGATTTATATAGAGATTTGATTGCATGATTTATGGCATGAACAAGCGACATTTTCAAATTCATCGTGAAATCACCGAAATCTCTCGAGTTCTGATTCTGGCACTCGCAACCGCGTGCTCTCCTGCTTCGCTAACTTGGTCGGAATTCCAGAGGGAAGCGAAATTAAACTGAGTGGATTTACAAATGTCCTTAGGAATAGAGTTTTGATAAATGGATGTTATGATTAATTGCTATTACGTTTTCACTCCTAAAGTTTTTGTTCCTTTTTTTTTGTAAATAATTTTGTCTTCGTAAGTATTGATTTTGTTAGAAAATGTATTACATTTATGGATATTTTTTTCTTTTTGTTTATGACTCGTCCTCGATGTGCAGATTTTATGGCTGAATGGATTTAATTCAAATTCGGGACAATCACAAGGTTGATAAATAAAATGTTTATATTGTAACGATTCATTATTATTTTTTTTTTTTTTTTTTGGAAATGATAAAATCAATTAATTTGGGTTGATCGACTAATGAAAAATAAATAATTTTGTTAACAAAGCACCTTCAGGCCTTTTGACATTATAAATATATAATTATGTCAACTTTTAATATATAGAATTGGGTATAGGGTATGGTTACAAGCTTGAAAGTGAATCAATTACACTTTGCTGACGATGTGATGGAATATGGAAATACAGTGAGTAAAGTTCCTATAAATTCTTGCAATGACTACTTGGTGTATAGGTGAATGCTGTGAAGGAAATTGGATACCATAGGAGCACAATGGACAATGTAGACCTTTGAGAGTAAATTGACAACAGCTGAAATGAAGATGCATATCGTTACATCAGGAGTAACAAAGCATGATAGAATAAGAAACAGAAAATCTGAAGAAGCCTCTTAATTAAGAATACCATTTTTTACAAAATACGAAAGAAAGTTGAACACAAAAATATCAGAGTCAACCCAATTTAAAACCATTTTCGAAGATTCAAAATTGTTCAGCCCGTCCGATACGTACAAAAAAAAAGTTATAATTCCCGTAATTGAGAAGTGTTTCAAGACCCACTTCAGTTTCTTGGACGTAAACCAATGAAGATCTTTTTTTTATCTACATTCGAGAGGAAATAAACAGCCAAATTAGCATTTGGACCATAACGACGACCAAATCATCGAAAAAGTTTCTTTTGCAATAAATCCTCCTCTTTGTGCGCCCGGCCTTCCACTTTTTCTTGTATTGCTTCTTTATTTTAAGGGCCTGATCCTTGACTTTATTTTTTTATTTCAATTATTTGTAAATTGCTCGACGAATTTTCTGATTTTTGTTTAAGGTAAGATGTAGAAGTAATCAAGCTTGCTTTAATGTCTTTAAACAACTAAAAGGAGATAAAAAATACTATTTTCCTTAACTAAGCCTACGAACAAAAAATCATTTAAATTGACATACAAAAAGTAAAGTGGTTTAAAATAAAATTGAATAAAAATTAAAACATTTTTCAAAACAAAATCAAAAGCCACAAAAATCGAATGAAAGAATAAACTTTTTAAATTGTTTTTCACCATATAATTGTTCATGAGATCACATATTATACGTAAATGCGGTCCAATCGTTCAATTTATTACTTAAATTTTAAATCCATGTGAAATTGAGACTTCGTTTAATTGTGTTGAATTTTTGCTTCACACATTATTAAAAATATCGTTGTTTTTTTCAATTTTCAAAATATTTACTGAAATTTCTTACAGACTGTTATCTTTTTAAATAATCCACTGTGCTTAATTTACTATTTCATCTCAAAGAAAATATAATTTCAACACTAACTCTTCATTGTGATTTTATTTATTGTCCAGAAAATTTCACATAATATCAATTTCTTTTACAAAATTCTCCTTACTGAAATTTCTAATATCCTACTCCTTTCCAAATAGAACAAAAGAAAAGAAAAAAAACTTACAAAAAGCAAAATTGAAACTCATCCAACAATAAAAAATTCAAACTGAAAGCTGATTTTGTAGCTTTGTTTTCGCACCCTAAAATTTTAAAATATTCATATTCCCGGATTTTTTGTTTTATTTTGTTGGTTTGAAAACAACAAAACAACAGACTTACCTTAAAGCAACTTCCAAACCATCTTTTCCCCTACCCTCACTTATTAAAAATTTAAAACAAATCCTGAATATATTGTGCTATTTTCATTTCAGCACTTCTTTCACCTCTCCCATTATTCCTGCTCCAAAATACCGCAACGAAGGTACCTCATCCCCAACAGACGACAGAACCAATTTTAGGCCTTTGAATTTTCTGAATACTCCGGAATGGCGGTTACCATCATGAACAACATAAATGGTAGATACCACTACATCGCCGCGGTATCCATTTGCTGTTGCCTAGAGCAATGCGAAGGATTTACTTCTTTTTTGCGTCGTAACGTAAATGACTCGCAGGCACATCCGGAATTAGACTATTTTAAGGAAATTGCTTAGAATAAAATGCAAAGCAAGCAAAAAGTATCTTTAGTTAGTTAAAAACAGGACGATGGCGACAGGCATCTTGTGAAGCTCATAGCTTATGCGCGCACAAATACACCTCGGCAAAAGTTCTGAAAGCTGAAATTTGAAGATGTACTTAAACAGAGCTGCCAAATTAATTTTTAATCGCTTATTCATATAACAAGCGCTACTCATACACTCTTAATGAATTGGCTAAGAGCGGTGTAACCAGAACGGTCATAATAAATGCAACGAAGAATTCGTTTTTCAGTTGAATATTTTGAGTATATAGTAGTATAGTTCGAGATATCTGGAGTGATATTATGTTCCATGAGGAAACTCATATATCGCTTAGCCTTTTTTATCGTCTATCTAATTGATCAGATTGACACAAACTAACTTGTTGCTATTTGAAATTTAAATTTTAAAATCTTAGATACTATTCTATCTAATACCAATTATTTTATTTTTTTAAATATTGATTTTAAAGAAATATTTCAATAACTCTGCCTCAAAACATTAAACTTAAAAACTTGAACACGCCTGAAGTTGAAAAAAAAATATTAAATTTTATACCAAATTACACAAAATCAAAAAATAAAAGAAATTAATATAAAATAAAACCTTCAGGACCATTCCGCCTCGTTTCATTCCAAAAGTCTTAATATCCACTTCCGTTAAAAAAAAGTATTTCTCAAACAAAAATATAAAAAAAAAATATAAAACATCAATAACTATGAAGGCCAACGCTTCTTAAAATTTTGAACTTAAGGCAAATGCATAGGACTTGAAAAAAGGAAAAGGAAGAGCAGAATCGAATTAGTTAAAGCTTGCGGAAAGAGAAAAACCGAACTCAAAAGCTGAAAAAATAAAATAAAAAAAGAATATTTCAAAAGGACTTAACTACAAGAGAATGAAAACTCAAAACAGAGAGAAAATCCTAATAAAAGAAAAGACTGAATCAGAAATGACACAAACGGAAGGATGTTTAAAGGACACCCCAAGTCATACCAGAAAACCAAATCCGAATGGGTAACCGAAAATGGACTCGAGGAGAAAATTCAATTTAAATATACCATCAGTGCAAAAGAGGTGGATAGGTGGTGCTGGGATTTTCATCCGCATGCTACTCCTTATTAGTTTACATGCTATGTAGCCAGTGAAGCTTCAACTTTTTATTGTTCCATAGGAGTCAAGACCTCCAGGCAGGGAGAGAACTGGAGAGACCAAAAAAAAAAAAGAATTAGGGCACAGAGGAAGCGTTTAATAAACACTCATTGAAGAAAACCAAAATGTCAATCAAAACCTCGGTTGAGTGTCCTTGTTTGTTGGGTTGCGGACAAAAGTGGATAGATGGAAGTGTTTGGCAGGATAATTACGGCTGAACACTGCCCGGCTGAGGCCTTTTGTCCGTTTTAATTCTTTTCAGGTGTCACCTCAAAAACACAACACAACAAAAACACTCTTCCACCTTTCCACTTCATCAAACCAATGAATTTCGGTGCCAAATGGAAAAGAAAGCACAGGAAGGAATCTACGTTTGAAGTCGTTTGTGTCTTTTCTGTTGCTTTCTTTTATTTTTTTATTTTTGCTGATGGTCATTGACGAAAAGGATATCATAGAAAAATTATTTTAAGCTTATCCCTACATTGGCATCGTCATCGTCATCACTAAAAAATTGTTTTTTTTTTAGGTTTATCCCTGATTGAACAAAAGAAAATAAGGAAGTGGAATGCACGTCCTTTATTTTTTTCGTGGAATAAGTTGCTTTGGCATCATCGGGAGGAAATAAGTATTTCTGGTCACTTAAAAGGAGAACTAACGAAATTAAGAAAATGACTGGAAAAATTTTAAGTACAAAATGGATGTCAGGTCAAACGCTTAGCAAAAAAAGCTAAAATTTTCTTTGATGGACAGGAATACGAATGTCTCATGGACATTTTTTAGACGGAGGACATTAAAAAAATTAATTATTTTTAGAAAACTCTTATTATAAATTGTTTAGTCCTTCGTCAAACACATTTTCTCAACTTTTTCCCCCTTCATTCTTCTGCTTCTGGATAGATTCAATTTAAAATATTCAAATTAAATCGATAAAATGGGTCATTTCAAAATGATTTAATCAATCAATCAATCAATCCTCTCCTCGTGTGTTGGAGAGAGGGTTAAGAGAGCATGGAATTTTACATATATTCTGAATGTTCCACCGTGAAATTGTTGAGCTTCATTTCATCAACAACTTCCAGGATATTACGTTCATCGCAGTACACGACGGACGGCCTTCAGTAATTGCGATTAACTCCTGTGGTTGGGGCGGAAAATAAATTGTATTCGATTAGCTTCTTACCACAGGGATACAATCAATCTGAAAATAATTCGTGTGTTGTAAATTATATATGATAGAGATGGCGGATAACAATCGGGAAGGATAAGTTTTCTATAATATATGCACACCACCGACTTCCATCAAAATAACTTCGATAGATACTCTTGGAGTTGTCAGTTGGTTAAATGAAAAGAGTTAAGGATACTTTTGTATTCAAATTGATCGGAAACAATTTCACGCTAACCATATGCATTAATTTAAAGAGAAGAGGGTTTATTTAGGAAAAGCAAGTTACATGGTATGAATTGTGTATGGAACAAGTGCTCGAGACAGACAAATTTATTTATATAGCAATTTGACAAAAAGTGTCCATAGTGAATAATGAAACGATAAAAATCACTTAATTTTCTAAGTTTCAAAAGATATAAAAACGAGTGACGAAAAAGAAACAAAACTCAAGTATCTTCTTTTGAATAGATTCTTTAAACTTATAAAAAGTTAGAAAGTTTTTATATTAAATAACATTTTTTTTCATGCCATTTTTTTTCAAAACCCTATACATTTTCTAATAAAGTTGTCGACTTGTCTTCTTTCAAGAATCACTCATCTTACGTTTTCTGATTGAAATCTTAAGAATTTGCTGGAAGATAGTGTAGTGAAGAGCTACTTTAATAAAAGAATAATTTTATTTGATGGCATTTAACATGCACGTTGACATAACAGTTTAATGTTTTGGAAATTTGCAGTTCCCCCAATCAATGTTTTTTCCCTCAGAAAATTCGGACAGGAAGTTGAGACATACTGGTGTAGTGCCTTTTGTCACTCGTAATATGATTAATCTTATTAACCGTTGACTGATTACGTGATCTATATGTTCATTTGAGAATGTTTAAGTGACAAAATTGCGTACTCACTTACTCGCTACACAATATTTTACCCCGCATAAAAATCAATTACCCTAAATCATTATGGACTGATTTTGACGAATTTTCACAGGCAAATGGCTAATGTGTAGGAAGTAATGCAGGCTATGTTAATTACCCCTTAGTAGCACCTAATTCCTTTTTTTCAGAAATTCATCTTTGCGGTTTGATTTGATTCAAAATCACACCATATAATAATATTTTTTATAACATTTAAATGATAATGAAATAGACCCTTTATGCCGCACTGTTGTCGGGATCCAGAAAATGTATTATAAGCCCGAACAAAGTCGAGTGCGTCAGCTAGTATTTATATAAACACATATATTTTGTATTTCTATTGAAAGATCTATTGCGATATATTGCAATCTACTGCTTTTTTTGTCATATTTACTGCGCTTAATCTTCTTTAGGGTGGCAGCATTGATCAGGAGTTGTGTTTTCCAACTATGCCACCAAAAAACAATTTCAAAGACAGTCGAAAGGGGGGAGGATGAAGTTCTTCAAAGGGAGACGTAAATAACTATAAATATTTAATTTTTTCAGGCAACAAATTAAATTTGTTTTTAAACGGGTGGACACGTACACCGAGCTCGAATATTCTTTCGGCGGCCCTGACACCTCCTCTCCCTAGCTCAGCGTTAAAGTTACCAAGAACAATTTTAATATTAGAGCTAGGGCACTGCTCATGTGTTTCGGTTCCGTTGGTGCCTTCGTATTGCTCCCCTCTTGGGTATGCGCTCATAGAAGGCTTATGTGAGTGAATTCAGACTTGATGATAATATAAATCTATAAATCATAATTATTTCTTGTGGCGCATATATGTACGGAAAGCAAGTAAAGCCGCGGCTAAAATTTTATTTTTAAGAAAACATAAGCTAAAATAGTAGATATAACATTAAACATCTTAAAAGCCCGAGAGTATTTTTTTTTGTATTTACATGTCTTAACGTTTCTTTTATAAGTCCTGCTGTCGATTTCCCTGTTCAATTCATACCTTCATACAATATTCCTTTACAATTTGTGTTAAAAATATGATCACAAAAAGTTGCCGAAAAGACCAAAATCACATCCCATTCTATGTCCTTAAAAAGTAACCGAAAAAAAAAAATATAACAAGATTCTTCTTAACTTATCATAAGAGTAGCATAACATCAAGTACCCACCTTAATTATTTTCATCAAATTTGTATATTCCCTCTCACCTTCTAAAGAACACTTTCTCGTCTCCAAAAGTACTTGGCACCCCATTTTTTCATCCCTCTCCAAAAAAAGGTAAAGTCACCCTTCATGAGTTTCCTAAAAACAAACCACTCTGAATATAGCTTTATTCAAATATAAATCCACTTGTATCCTTCGCCCAGAAGTATTTTTTTTTTTAACATTTCTGCACTAAAAATCGAAAAAGTTATATATGGGATTATTTCTGTTCAGCTCCTAATGCTGTTAGTTGTACGGATATGCCAGTTGGGTGTAACTCTCAGAAAATAATATTAAAAAAAATTAAAAAAATTTTTTTTTAAAAAATGTGGAAAGCGTATGCAGTGCTGTATAGCACCAGCAACATTATCAGTATAAGGATGGCAATATTATGTAGGTTGATGCCATTAAGGACGAAAATGAGTAAAGGTATAGAAACCCATGTTAGTGTATGACATGGAGAAAGCCTTGACTTAAATTGACTTCAATTCAGTTTAAACGATCTCACTCTCCTCACAGCCTGCACATAACACAACAAAGTGAAAAAAGTTACTCATACGCCCTGTAGTGCGTGATATGTGTGAAAACTAAAACCCAAATAGGTGTAGGACTGGAGGGTTACTTCATTTGGCGCTAAGGCAGAGTTTCAACAACATGGTATTTCTTGACTTAAAAGGATAATACAAAATTCAAAAGCATTTTTTGTTTTTGCGTGGGAAAAATGTTTTTGATTGTTGGTTGCCATTGCACCTTTGTATTTATAATGATGCATTAATGATGATGAACAGAGTTTTTTTTAATAATAATTTTCCATTCCCGCAAAACCATTGTTGCAATGATTTCTCATTATTGATGTTGCATTAACGCAGCAGGAGCAGCAGGATGTTATGTGGCAAAGGCTGTAGTAGCTGTGTATTGTGTTGCTGTGGTTGCATTTATAAAAAATCATAAAATGTTCGATTTTATGTGTTTCAAAAAAGTAAAAATACAGAAATTAATATTTTTCTTATTTAATTTTTTTTAAATGGTATTGTATTTATTTTATCTGAGGTTTCGACCACATACCGCATCGTTCGTTTGTGAATGTTCGTGTTTGTGTGTCGCCAGTGGCAAATTGAAAAGGTAAATAGGATACAATGGCTTGTTCGAGTGGAAAATTTAATTTTAATTTCATAAATTCCATTAAATAGACATCGTTTAGGATGGTACTCATTATTATTATTATTATTATTATTATTATTATTTTTCATTGGAAATTCAATGAAATTTTACATTTGGATTTTGGTGTTAATTAGTTTTTTTTTCTATCTAGCTATAAATCGTGTATTCGCTTACCGCTTGTTTTTTATTCTTTTATATTTAACAAAATATTTTCATACGACCGGGCAAGAAAGTCGTTTATTAATTTTTTTTTCAATTTGAATTCTATTAAGTATTTTAGACTTTGACAACGTTTAATGAAGTTAAAAGGTTATTTAATATTTTATATAATTTTTAAACGACATGTTAAACATGAGAAAATTATTATTGCCGAATCTTCATTAAAGTAATTTAAATAAAAATGGATTACTAAAATAAGTTTTCCCAATAATGTCATTATTACATTTGTAATATTTAAGCAAATATTTCAGTTATATAAATTAATAAATTATAATAAATAATTAAATAAGAAAATAAACATTTTATACTTTTAATATCGTTTCTATTACAAATTTATTTAAGTTTATCTGAACAGTATTGATAACACAAACTAATTAATTAAAATATTTCTGAAAATTTAACAGAAAATAATAAATAAAACTGTAATCAATATTATTCAAAGAAAAACAAATGCACTCAAATGAAAAAAATGCACTCAAATGACACCGAAACATTACTCTCTTCTCGATATTCTCTCCAAATTTCTAACTGGCTTTCTGAGAAAAACATAGTGTTAACATTTATTTCTAATCTTATATAAAATTTTGCGATTATGATTTTTTAGGACTTTCAAATATGTGTGCTTTTAGGTGAAATATACACATTAATTTTAAGTTCTAAAGCCCTTGTCATTCCATTGTTACACCTACGATAGGCAGATTTCCTTTAACTAAGGGTACATTCCCTCATGAATTATGTGCAAAAAAATTTTTCAGCAAAATTTAAATCACCCTCGTTTCAAAAAAAAAATCACTCCTCTTCAAACTTATATATTCATTCAAATAATATTTAACTCGCAGATGTTTCTCTAAAAACTTTCTTATCTCATTGCTTTTGCCATATGAGACCTTTTTTTTACTTTTCCCAATTTAAATAAAGTCTCGCCACTGAAAAAGGAAAAACTTTTACTAACTTTTCACTTTTCTTATTTTATTTTATTTTTCCTATACAGATTGAAGAAGTTCAATACATGAAACTAATTTCTCTCCACAAAACCCTGGAGCAGAAAAAAAATTGAAGCATCCCTACCAGGCAACTTAACCAATCCAATCTAAGACACCGAAAACCACAAAAACTAGAGCAAGAAGTCAATAAACTCATGTTTCAGCAAGAAACTCACTTCTGCCATTAACTGAACTACTAATGTTCAGCTCATATAGAACATCATTCGTTTGGGTTACCAAAAAGAGGCGAACAACCACCTCATCGCACTCCTTGGCACAACATCACCACCCATCGGGCCCATTAATCGTGGACTTTCGTCCTCCTTAAGACCCTCCCTATAAGAAACACCATTAAACTTGGCTAAGCAATAACTTTTTGTTCAACTCTTCGTTGTCGTCATCGTCTTCGTCGTCTTGAGTTGAGTTGAGTTTTCGTGGAGGATATAGCTCAGATCCAGCTTTAGGTCCTCATGTGCGAATAGACGAATATTTTCCGCTAGACCCTCCTTATGCCACACGAATATGAGGATGTCATTATACTGTAATTCATTATAGTACAGATACACTGAGAGTACACAAGGACTAAAGGACAAGGACAAGAAAATAACGCTAAATTTCGTTGTACACCACATCTTCTGTGTGTATGGTCGTTGCACAAAGATAAATGGATTCTCATATGAACACAGTCATCCAAGTCCTTTTGATTTTCCACCTCCTTGCGAGCAGCAAGAGCAACATTATCAGCATCAGCAGGAGCAAGCTCCAAGTTGTCGGCATCAGTGACAGCAGCGAGAGCGAACATTAAATATTACAACTAAACACCTTTTGCTTGGATAAAAGATACAAAATGTGGTGAAGTAGTCTGGTCACTTGGGAATCAGGCTCTGTCTCACAAGGATCATAGCATAATTTTAAGGACAAAAAGAAAAAGACCAGGAAACAAAAACAACAACAATTGGTACACAAAACTTTGAGAGACGAATCCCCTGGATTAGGTAAGCAGGAATCACTTAGAAGATTTAGATTGTATATTCATCTTTTAAAGAAAAAGCCGAAAGAAGCAACAAACTTCAGAGATGCAACGTTTTGGAGGAGAATGTATCCGAAAAGATTCCAGTTGGATGCTCTCTTGTGAATGAAATAGTGCTCGCCTCAATGTTGCATCTCTGGGAAAAGGAGCTTTTATTTTTTGTAGTTGATGCCTTGCCTCATCTCTAATTCTTCCTGTTTTGTCTTTAATTTGAAATTGTTTGTATATATTTTGTATGTTTTTTGTATCCACCATCCACGGGTTGCATTATGCAGAAAGGCATCAGAAGGGATTTACATTCCACGGATTTCCCTGTTGGTTTCATCTTTTTGATCTCGCAGTTGATTTTTTTTGTGTCCTGCATTATGTTTGCAAAAGGAACATTTATTCATTAAGTTAATATAATGGAAGAGATGAGGGAGAAAGAAGGCTCAGGTTGTGAGAGAGAATATGATTGTAAACTCAAGTGCAAAGTGTAGCATTTTTACACGCGTTCTGATAATTGGTTGATGTTTTTGATATTTCTCATTTATTTATGGTGATTTTTATGTACATTTACACATCTATGGAAAGTCAAATGGTCGTCGCAGCTTAAATTAGTTTTATAAATAAAGAAATATTTAAAATTAACATTTTTATTAATATATTGGTTTAATTTATTCAGTTTTGCTTTAATATTTAAGATGCGAAATTTGGTTCAACAACCTATTTCTTTACTGTCGGAAGAGTCTTTGTCCAACACTAATGGAGTTAATTATTTGAACATGTTAGTAGGATTTTTGATGTTCATTTTAAGACAAGAAACCCAATATTCTGGGTCAATAAATGATGCATAGATAACCTCCCATCAGTTATTTTTTTTCGTTTGATATCTCGGGAATAGGTCATTCGGTTAGAACTTAAATTTACATTTTAGAAAATGTAGATAGCATGCTACCTATATACAGTAATTCTAATAAAATAAATGAAATGACGTTATTAATGTTTTATTATTATTATTAGTGCATTTCAAATTTTAGTTCACGATTTAAATATTGATAGGAGCAAGTACGTGTGATAATTCATCAATTTGTGGAACTCATTTTATTCCCAAACACAAACATCAAAAGGTTTCTTTATTTTTGACCTTTTGTGGTATATTTTCTAAAATTAAAAATTTGAGGTCTAAAGAAAAAACCGATTTTTTTAATCGTAAACTTAATAAATTTGATTGAAAAAGGATCTTTCAATTTCCTGTTAAATTTGAACTGCAATATAATATCTACAAAATGTTAGACAATATTTCTGTATTATTGCCGGAATTTCTTCCGCAATTGAATTTAACTTATTTATTGCATTACTCTGCTAATACCAGAATACGTATACTTCTGACCCCATTATTTCTGAAGTAATTCGGCTTTTAAATAAAAGTCTTCAAAAATTTGTTTCTCGCTCATAAACACAAACTGACAAAACTGATAAAATTTGCTTTATTTACATTCTCTCACCGGGATGGAGCTTGAGTTGAGAAAGATTTTGGTGTAACATCGATGGTAAAGAGTTAACAAATGTCCCAAACCAATCGGCAAATCTCCTGAAAAGGATCTAATCTGGTAACCCAGAGATGGCTACTTCGATCCTCAGGTTGGGAAGCAATTTTTCCAACTCATAGTTCCTAGTGCAAGCTAGAGCCATCCGGTCCGTGGGTGTGATTAGGTCAGAAAATAGTCGAGTATTGACTCTGGCGCAGTAGCCAACTTGTGTCATGCAGTATCCAGTTTAAAAAAATTGAGATAACAATCAAACATGACATTACGATCATAGGGAAATTTAAAAAAAGTTATTGGCAACAAATGTCGGAATGTCTGTCTGTCAGTATGTACAACGAGCTGCAGTCTAAACAGGTTAAAGCCATTATCTTCAAATTTGGTTTGTGTGATTCTTTTCGCATTCCCCAGAGGGGAAATTGAAATTTTATTTTTAGGCCTAAAAATAACGGTACCTGTCATATGACCGTTTAGGAATAGCTACCACGATTTTGATAAAATTTTTTGAGAATTTTTGTGTTGGTATTGCTATCATTTGATCCGAACCAAATTTATGGAAAAAGTCTATTAACATATGTACCTTTCATATAACGGTTTTTTAGGAACAAAATTAATGCTTTTATAATTAAAATAATTTTTTTGATATTTTTTTCAAACCAATATTTTTAGAACTAATCAAAAAAATTATTTTAAATTTTATAATCACATGTATATTAAAAAAAAACTCTAAAAACCGCATACAAAAATTTCACAAAAAAAAATTCAAAAAACTAAAAATAAAAAACAGGATTTTATTAAAATCCGTCCCACAGTTTTCGAAATACTTTTTTCATAAATTAAATTAAATGATGATTAAATGATTAATTGATGGCGGACTCCATTTTTTTCTAACAATCAAACATGACATTACGATGATAAAGAAGTCGAAAAAAGTAGGTCCGTAAATTCCGTCGTCTGTCTGTCTGTTCGTACCTCTACAGACTAAACAGATGGCTTTGATTTGCTCGAAAACAGCTCTGACGATATTGATTAAACTTTCAGGGTGCTATCTTTTTTACAACAATACATCTTTCAGTTAGAATACATTTTTCGAAATTTGTTTATTTTTAATAATTTTCTTAAATATTTATTTTTGAAAAATCGTTGTTGTCCAATGCCGTTATGTATGTGTTTAAAAAAAGAAAAAAATCTAAAAACCGGTTTAGCTTGGGTGGTGCAGTAAAGTTGTGATTTATTATTAACTTTTATATAAAAACAATACAAAAAAAAAACAAGGACAACAACCATACACATATGGGGCAAGGGCGGCGTGCAAGAACTAAGTATAAATGGGGTGGTAGAGCGCACAAAATAAACATTCTTCCCGACAATTTGCCATGCATAAATCAGGAAGCAAACATTCACGATTCACTAAGCCATTTTCTGGACAGAAAAGGAGATTTTCTTCAGTCTTGTTGTGTCCTTTAGATAAAAGTTAAGTTAAGGATTCTTTGGTGCTCCTAGAGCAAGGATATGATTTTGTATTGCATCACGTATGGGAGAGAGATAAATAAGTGCAAACCGAATTGATTTTTATTTTGTTTTGTCGATGTTTTATGTGTCACTTGGCTTAAATGAATGCAAAGTGCAACATTGTTGTTTATGAAAAAATGTCTCACATGTGGGAGAGTTCAGAGAGTAGAGCTTTCGTCCAGATGGATTCAATTTCTGATTTTGATTTTTTGTTTTCCTGGTGTGATTGAATGATATGGAATTTTATGTGGAGTAAAATTCCTGATCGTTTAGGGTCATATCCCTATGCTTAATAAGGAGACATGCAAACATCACTCCCCACTGCATTACATAAATAAGATTGTGGAAATTTTTTTTTTAAATTTAATTCTATATCGTATTTAACATTTAAAAACATTTAGCATCAAAAAACATTTAAACAAAATTTCCGAAACTAATTTATTACTAATACCACCACATTTACATTTTTACTTGCGATTATAAGGACTATAAGGCAAGTTTAGGTTTCGTGAATATAAAAATAATTGAGATAACAATCAAACATGACATTACGATCATAGAGAAGCCTAAAAAAGTCATTGGCAAAAAATGTCCGTCTGTCTGTCTGTCTGTCTGTCCGGGTGTATATCGAGCTGCAGCCTTAACGGGTTAAGCGATTGCCTTCAAATTAGTATGTGTGATTCTTTTGGCATTCCTCAGAGGGGAAATTGAACTTTTATTTTTAGCCCTAAATATAACGGTACTTGCCATACGACAATTTAGGAAAAGGTTATATTTCTCGAAAACGGCTCCAACGATTTTGATGAACACTTTTGAGTTTTTTTTGTTGGTATTGGCTGTCATTTGATCAGAACCGCATATAAAGGAAAAGTCTATTAACGGGGCCTTTCATATAACGGTTTTTTTAATTTTTGGTTTTCTCGGTTACGGCTCTTTGGATTTCCGTTAAATTTTATATTTGAGAAGATCCAGATAGCTAAATTAATTTTGCATATACAAATTTTGAATAACTTTATTTGTCTAATTAAAATTAATTTTTTTTTAATTTTATTTTTGAAAAATCAATATTTTTAAAACTAATTAAAAAAATTATTTTAAATTTTATAATCACATGTATATTAATAAACTCTAAAAAATTGCATACTAAAATTTAAAAAAAAATTTTTTTTTTCAAAAACCTAAAAATAAAAAACAGGATTTTATCAAAACCGGACCTACAATTTTCGAAATACTTTTTTTCATAAATTTTTTGTTATTTAAGACGTGTGATGGCGTACTTCATTTTTACTAAAACCCTTTAAGTATTGTGGTTTTAATACTTTATTATAATTTTAAACTGTTATTTTCAACGTAAATGTTACTTGTTTCTGTTAAAGATCTTGCTTTTCAATGTAATTAGGCACATAAGAACAAAGTACTTGCGACCCAGTTGTGCCCATTTTTTATTTTGTATACTTTATATTATTAAGAATGATACATTTTTAAATAGAAGAACAAATTGAAATATGTTTTACCTACAAACAATTTTAACTTTCCAACGACATAAGAAACGAAGTTTCAGTAAAAAAAACCTTTTCAATACTGTAAATCCGACCTTATAGTAACTTTAACATTCAAATAACATGCAATCTAGCAGTTTAATATTCAAACTATAAAATCCGCCATAAATAGAAACTACAAACTAAATCCGATAATTCTAACTTGTTCGCACTCAAAATATTCAGTTGTCCGAAAAAGCGAACCCAGACCAGTTCTTCCATTCCCCTAGTGTCGATAAAAATAAATACAAGGCAAATCCTTGTTCATTGAAATCACTTCTAATTACAAACATTCAATAGCGCCATTTTGATTTACATGCTGACCACACATTAGCGGGACATTATACAAACTAGCGAATAAAATCTCCTGAAATATCGCCTCGTCCTAACTCCTAAGCCCTCTCCACACGTACATGAATCGAAATCACTCATGCTCAAATTAATCCCTCTCGAACAGCCACCCTTAATTATGCAGGGCTATAAGGATACGTTTATGTAGTAGCATTGCTTCTAATAACAGGAAACACAATGGTTAAAATTAATTACCTAAAATAATTATATTTCTTAAAAAAAAAAAAAAACAAAAAATACATGCTCGCTGTGTCGTGCGGTAGTAAAATATTTAATCTGGAATTCATGCTAACAAATAATACGTTTCGCCATTTAATTCCGGTAGTGGCGCTGCTAAATGCACTTTGGGAAAGAGTGTGATTTAGCAGAGAATAGCAGTGAGATAGACTGAGGGAGAGAGAGCAAATGTCACATTAAATGTGCATTGTTTGAAATAGAAGCGAAGTATGCACAATGCACACACAAAGAGGTGCGCTGGAGCATGCCACCTGCGGTGCATACTAATGCAGGCATATAATTCAACATCGGACAACCGGAGCCCGAAGCTAGGAAACCGGAGCTCTATAAAGCCATGCATCAGGTCTGGGAACGCTTTGTGTGCTCGCAGTGGCTGTTGTTGGCTGGTCTTTCTGGTTGTTATAGAGAAATTTCCTAAACATGGTATTTTGCCGGGCCCATCCCTCCCTGTTTTGTCGGTAATCTGGATCACAATTCTATAAGTAGACGGGCGGAGGAGGAATGGCGACGACATTTGGCAAAAAACTTTAAAACACGCAACACTAGGATTTTAGTAGCCATCAGGTGTGGAGTTTAGGCAGGGTTGTATTTAATCTAATGTGGGCCTTGCAAAGGGGCACTAAATGTTGGCTCGAACGCTTTTAGGTATTCCTTGAATTTCTAGCTCACATGCAGCAAAGCAGAAAATAAAATGTAGTAGTTAATTAATATTAAATTAGGTTCTAAGAATCATACAAATCTGAAATGACATAACCTTAAAAGATCGAATCCCTTCAAGTCGTAAGGGAAGCGTTCTAGGAGTCAAATATCGGTTGTAGAATTTTCTTTAAAAAAAATATTATAGAACTTGGCGCCTGGCTCACTCTTTTCCCCAAGTCTACCACCTTATCCACTACAATTTATTTGAAGTAAAGTAAAGGAAAGTCGCTTTGTTAGACGGCTGACGCTATGCCCACATATCGCACCTTCTCTCGGTCACCGCTGCCTTATAAATAACCAAATAGATTAGCGGTCATAGATTAACTAGGCGACGTCACTTCGAACAACTTCCCTTTCCTCTCCAACACACACTCACTGACACAATTTTGCATACAAGACTATGTGTGTGCTTGCAATGCATCTGTAATATGTTGTGTTGTATCTTTTACTCGTATCGAACGACTGGAATTTTTTAATTAATTGTTTGCGTGAGAATTTTCAATTTATCAATTTATTAATCATCAGGCAAAGAAATAATTATTCTTTTTTTTGCTTTTTCTAATATGGAATGCGAAGGATGAGACTTTGTTGAAAGAAAAAACTTTTTGTTCTTAGGAGCAAGTTATGGGCATTGTATCAACTCAACCGTGAAGAACCGAAAACGAAGGGGTACGAAATGCCTCTGACATTTACCCTCTGTTAATTGTTCATAATATCCTTTTTTACTTGGACTGGAAGTCATGAAGCTTGAGAGCGGATTTGTTTTCTATTATTATCCCGTTGAAAGAATACTCGTACCGGTGGAAAAATTAACGTAATAGCGATAAAGACTAAACACGCATTGAACAGATAACACAGAAATTACTACGGTACAGAAATTACCTGGTTTTGGCTACGGTACAACTAGAAGGACATTTTTAGTGGAGTGGACATTTTTGGAAATTGTTTTTATTAGGGAAAGGGGTAATCGTAGTGGTTAAGAACCCTTTGTAGGGTATATTTAAGAATTCCTGATTGAAAGAGTTTGTCTTTGTGTTGGGGGTGGAAGAATTTTGTTTAGAAACGTTGCAATTAGGACTTATTTTTATACGAAAATCCTTTTTTTTCGTAAGTACCAAAATCGTATAAGGGAACTCGGAAGTTTATTATCGCAGTTTCAATAGATTTCTACACTATTATTTAATGCAGTTAGATAATAATGTTCAAAAATTTGTGATTTATTGGCTTATCCGCGAGAATCAAATAGTATAACTTGGGCAAAGCAAAAGGCGAAGCATTTATTTGCAATATGCAAAACTATCTGTGTCATGCCATCAAGAGATTTCGAAATGTAGAGAGCGGAACACCAAGACATGTGAGATTTCCTACAGCGGACATTCTAAGAGAGCTCTTGAAATTTCTATGAACATTATCAACGTGCCAAGGAAACATGGTGGTGGAATAATGAAGCCAAGGCAGTGATTAGCAAGAAGAAAGCAGTTTTCAAAGCTTGGTCGAAGTGCCCCACTAAATCCATAGATGACAAAGCACGCCTCGAAGTGGAATACAAACGTTGCAAAATAAGAAGTGAAGAAGAAGTGCTTCCAGCTTCAAAGAGAGAATACGGAAAGCGTGTATCGAGAGCTGGAAGAAATCTCAATCAAAGTAGGTGTACGCCAGGAAAGCGTCATCAGCCATTTGCTCTTTATTACAGTGCTTGACTATCTCCTTCTAGGTAAAGTGATCCCAAAGTGCATCCAGTTATTCTTTGCTGACGATGGAGCCATCATAAGCGATGATTCTACATCCCTGCCGTATTGACGTATGGGTTGGACCTTTTGTAAGGAAATGGGTACTGTATTAGTCCAAAAAAGACTGAATATTTATGATTGATTGACCTCAGTTATTAAACAATTCAAAACCGAGAGGCTTGCCCACGTTTTCTGAGGTAAAACTGGAGAACTCCATAGATGAAATGTGAAGCAGTAAATTGGGAGTATTGTTATTCCATTAGGAAGTCGTCGGGAATAAAAGGGAAGAAGAAGAAAGAATACCCAGCAGGACTTAGCCCTAACCTAGAAAACCAAATCGACTCAGCTGCGGATGAACAAATTTTCTGGAATTTATCAAAGTTTACTATTGAAGTTTACATCCACTCTGTCAAGAGGATATAGCTACTAGAGCAGTTGGCTCTTTGGTAAAGATCTCTCAAAGCCCAGCTGATTTAGTGGTATTTTCTACTTTGTTGCAGAATTTTTTCCAAGAAATTCATTTCGCTTGCTGTGCTTAAGCTTAAGGTTTCACAGTCATTGTCTGTTCTCGTATGTTTGGTTTGGTAACGTTGCAGAGCTTTTTTGTTCCCTTTCTGATATTGCCTAGCCCAATTGTCCACAATGGTGGCGTCTTTTTACCTTTCCGATTCATCTAAGGGAAGATTATTTCTCCAGAACTTCTCTAAGTATTACGGAAAAAAAATTAGTGTTATTTATAGTATTGAGTGTTTTAATTCTAGCCCCTGCTACTATCTTATTAATTTATTTTCCTTATTAATGGGTGCAAGGGCTGTATTGTATATTGGGTATGAGAAATAGCCATGGAGTTAAAGTCTCTCTGGCTCATCTCTGTATATGCTGGATAAATGTGATTTTCCTTTAATCATATTTACAATAAGCGGTCAGCCGCTGCAGGAATATTCTATCCTGCCCCGCACAGAGAATTGTGCAGGATTCCCAAACATTAACTTAATATGAGTTTTCCTTAAAAAAGCTCATTAAACAATTCTCTTTTGAAAGAATTCCGAGCGTTTATTATTTTAATTTTCTGAATAATTTTCTGAACTGTATTATAGATAAAACAAGTGTTCTTATATTATTTCTATGTGACTATATTCCTCGATCTAAGAATTATCTCCCAAATTTAAATATTTTATAATAAAAAATCACCGCAGGCTCTAAGGGATCAACGACTTTCCCAATTAACCAACAACCATCTGTCAATATCCCTTTCATTAACCAATCCGATAAATCCTAATCTGTTTCAACCAAACCAAAATCCTTCTAGCTCCATAATCCCATGTAATCTCTCAATTCCATTTTGCAAAAAGATTCCACCGAAAAAAAGAAAATATAAATTTATTCATCATTATATAGTCCTCATCCCATACCCTCCCCTTCTCGCAAAGGCAAAAGAAAAACTAAGTAAAATGGCCTCCAGCACCACCATCAAGATAAAGAAGAACAAATTAACAACCACTAAGCTTTTCCGGCATCTTATTTTCCATCCAAGAAATCCATCAAACATCCTTTTGAGCCTGTAACCTTTGCTATGTCACCCTATACCACCACCGCACCACCCCGTCCAACCTTAAATGATTATTTAGAATCATTAAGTCGAATTGAAGCCAAAACCATAACATTCATGGCTGTCTCTATGTCAATATGGCCCAAACAGAATTACGCATATCCCATTTTTATATTCTATTTGCTTTTCGGCAGGATAAAATAATAATAAAACAGGCCGGGAAGACAGTTAAGTCAAAGTCATTTAGCACTATTTCGACGATAAGTTCCTCTTCTTCTGCTCAATATCTCATATACCCAAGCACAGGGATGTCTTTGAGGTGGTGTGAGCTGTGAATTTCCTAGCTTTCATTAAGGCCAAACGATATACGCATCGGCTTCCAATATATGTACATATATATATACATCCTTACCAAAGGAATTCGCGTTAACATTCTGACAGGAGCAATACGAAGGGAGTGAGACAAAAAACAGTCGACTATGCTGTTATGGCGTTTATTTTATGACAAGTGCTGATGCCCTAAAGGACATTTCTACAGCAATCAAATTGAGCACAGGATAATGGCGCACCAAAGGAAGATTTTCTTTCAGCCAAAATGCGATATGGTGTGGCATCAGCTGGCGTAAATTATCAATATCCATGAAAGAGTTAATTCCTTGGAAGAGCTTTCCGGCTCTTTGCCCCGAAATAGGTTGATCCTTTGTTATCCTTT
Source organism: Platycheirus rosarum (assembly GCA_963971375.1). Lineage (NCBI taxonomy): Eukaryota > Metazoa > Arthropoda > Insecta > Diptera > Syrphidae > Platycheirus > Platycheirus rosarum. The sequence continues at coordinate 135,281,744 of OZ020508.1, forward strand.
TTTTGTCGTTTTTTGTGTTTTGTTTCATTTTATTTTCTCATTTCAAAGCTGATGGTCGTTACAAATGCGAGTGTTAAAAAAATGGTTAAACTGTTGATGGAGATGGCAGAGTGAGGAAGGAAAATTGGAAGCTCACCGAGCCACACCACCTCCAAGAAGGTTGGTTGGTTAATTTATTTAATGGCCACGATGAAGACGAATACCGCCCGGATGGGCTTTAACAATTGAAACTCTGGGCGACAAGGATTAGAAAGGGATTGGCTCGCATAGCAACACATCGCCATCTATCGGCGGAGTATTGGAAAAACACCATGGTCCTTATCTAGGCAATAACAAAGTTTGACTCGTGCAAACCAATTTTGGCGGCAGGATAGAGGAATTCAGGGTTTTAGCGGTTTGGTGTTAATTTATTACGTCTCTCACAGTGAATATTTTGTGTCCTTTTAAAGGTTAGATGGGTTCAAGGCGTATGTAGATTTAGTGCTTGGCATTAGTAACCTTTTACTTTTTCATTAGGTTTTTTTCAGCTTAACTCCCACTCCAGGATATCTCTTATTACCTTTTTCTTCCTCCTGACCGCAGGTTACGTTATAATAATCGGAAACTTTGCACACCATATATATTCCAAGAAGACAATAACGGTTGAGTGGACAACCCTTGAAAGAGAGAGAGTCAGCTGATATTTTAGGACTATAAATAACAGAGTTTATATTATAATTTCGCCCACTTGGTGGGGGTGTTGTTGTATGTGAGGTGGCGTTGGTAGCGTTTGAAAGAAAATGAAGTATTTCCATGATATTTGATGGGTCGTGTAATTAATTTAAATTATTTTGTGCTTCGGTGATGCTGTGCTCCTCCTTTTTTTCAGGGAGTTGATCTCGAGGACAGTTGTTGATAATTCATCCTGGTTTTTGTTGTTGTGTTTGCTGACCGCTATCTTTTTTTTCTTTTTATAGTTACACATTGTTGTTTATTGTTTCTTTTTTAAGTTGGAAGGTTATTTGTCAATTTATTTGTTGTTAATTTTTTTTTTGTATTTGTTGTCCATTTAGGGTGTAATTTTATTTTTTGGCCTTTATCCTTTTTTCGTTCATTGGGATTAGGAGGAAACAGCGATTGTAATTTGTATGTATTTGATGAATGAAGTTGTCTCCACATTGGACCCATCTTTGATGGTTAAAAGGTTGAATTATTATTTTTGTGAAAATTAAAAGCAGGTTGGAGCCGGAATGTGTAGTAAGGAATTGTGTTTTAAGTTCTTTCTTTGACAAATAGGATTACGTTTTTGATTATTGTTATTCGGTCATAGGGGACCTGCGATATAACGCCGAAGTTCTTGCTTTACCCCCTCGTGGTTGTTTCCGGCAATGATTTGTGTATATTTTAAACAAAAATTAGCAAAAATTGCAAGTGCTCGTCCTGAAGTGTTGACGAGGGGCTGATAACCTCTTCCGTAGAAAAACCAAACTCAAAACTTAACAACAAGCCTTGGAAATTAATTGATAACACGACGAAGAACCAAGCAACGACAACGGCTAAATAATTTAACAATTTTCTCATGGAGCGTAAGAACGTCCTACAGAGCTCCAGCTGTATAAAAACTGGCCAGGGAATGGTGTTTTGCATAAAAAAATAATATTGGTTACTCAAAACACCATGTGCTCGGGGTAGGCTTCCTAGTCAACCAAAAAATGAACCTACCATCATCGGTTTTAATACTATAAACAAAAGGCTATGCACCCTTCGCGTGCGAGGCAAATTAAATAACACCAGCCTCATAAACGTAGTTTCTCACCGCAACACTAACTTCTTTCTACAATAATATCGGATACTTCTTTGTGGCAAGGTGCAAATTTTGGATAGGAAAAAAATACTCAGATTCTGAACTGGTCTTATTACTTCATTTGTGGTTCGCAGAGTAAACTTCATAATTAGGACAGAATAACCATGAAATTTATCTAAAACAAGAAAAAATGAATCACAACAACTGTACTTAATACCAAAACCCCTCTACAGTTCTACTCCAAACAAACTTCCATCCAATTTACAAAACAAATCTCTTGTTAAGAAAAGTGCCAATAGAACAAAATCAATATTCAAATTTTTTTTATCGTCTCGTTAACATGTCCACAATTTTGCTTGATTTTATTCATTTCCTTCTCTTTTTTCCCATCGAAACTTTAGCACACAATCAACCTGTGGGATCGTTCCATTCACCATCCTCCGACAACGACAATCCAACAATAGCACCGAAATTCCTCTCCCGAGGCCATCTCTACAAAGTGCTTGTCGGTGAAACCATCGAACTGCCATGTAAAGTTCAAAATCTCGGCTCGTTTGTCCTGCTATGGAGAAAAGGATCCTCCGTTCTTACTGCAAGACATTTGAAAATCTCCCGGGATTCTAGATTTAAAATTGTCGGAGACTATAATCTACAGTTAAATGGTGTAAAGACTCCAGATGCCGGCGATTATATTTGCCAATTGGGAGACCAAGAGAATCGTGACCAAGTCCATACAGTGGAGATTTTAGGTAAGGATTGATATACTTTTTTATCTCTGGCTGTATGCGTGTAGTATACTTTATTTTAAGTTAAGTAAGCCCTTCCGGATATTTTTTTTTTAAATCTCTTATCCGAAAACCTTTAAGCCCCTGGCTGTCTCGTTTCTCTGATGAATTGAAAAATTGTTAAAATATATATTCTTGTATTAAAATTTTCATTTCCGGTGGATTACCCTCGATTGTGAACGATGTGAACTAAACCAAAAAAAAACATAAACCACCCAATTTCGAACATTCCTTGAAAAACCGTTTGCAACCCCGCCCACCTTAAGAGCCCTGCCACACAATGGACAAGTGACAGCACGTAAGGGCAGTACGGTAACATTGGAATGCAAAGCATCTGGGAATCCGGTGCCAACGATTTTCTGGTTTAAAAAGGACGTCTTTTCCGGGCCAACACATCTCTCAGATAGTTCAACACTAATCTTGGATAGTGTCGACCGGCATCATGCCGGTATATATCAGTGCTCAGCAGATAACGGTGTCAAGGAAAGGGTCTCCATGGATATCCAGCTGACCATATTGTGTAAGTGGTAAGGATTTGCAAATATTTTTGGGGAAACGTGTTTCTTGCTTTATTTCCAGCTTTCCCAAATACTGTTCGCATTGCGAAACACATTTAACGGGTATATTTGGGAGGGTACGAAGTACGGAATGTATCTCTTTGACATATTTGAGGTTTTTGCGAATTCGAGCTGGAAATGGATTAATTTTTTTTTGAATAACTTAGAAAAGGAGGAAGACACGTTTATTTTTGCAAACATTCTATACATATTTTAGATATGTATGCTAGAATAGTCTTACTTACTCCTTGTAGATATAAATAAATTCACTTCGATAAGCATTAATCCAAGTTTGTGGTTCGAAAAAAGTCATCTCCAGGATGTGCAAACTGGAAAAATTACTCTAAACATACCACTGAACTCTGAGTAATTTTGACATGTGCGGGAACAGCTTCACCGCTCGCATTGGTTTCGAATTTAAAAATAAATGGGCATTGGGCATGTAAGCCGCAAAAAATAGTTTTTTTTTGGGTAGCAATGGAGTCCTAAGATTCTCATGAGGATTGTGCTTACTTCAGAAATGACAATTCTGCTTGTTTACATTCCCGTTGAGCCAGACATAAGTCTTATCGCTGAAGATTATTTGACGAAAATCTGGTTCAACTTCTGGTTGATTCTCAACCCATTTACCCAACACACGACGCAATTGATGATCCTCTGGCTTTAGTTCTTGCACCAGTTGGATCTTATATCCTGGAGGCCAAGAGGCATGAAAACTTTCCAAATAGTGGACGAGCAGAGATCGAGTTGCTGACAACGGCGTCGAATTGATAAATACGGGTACCCTTCTTCTGTATACACGGTACGGGCTCGATTTGGATGAATATTATCCAAAATAGTTAATGTGGCCATCAATTGATTTATAGTATTGCGTTTTAGTGGCTCAGATGGACAATTATGGGCACCATAAACTTGACGAAGTGCTCTATAAGTTTGGCGAACAGAGCATGAATTTTTGAAATAAATTTCCACGATTTGTAAACGTTGTTCTGGTGTAAGTCGGTGTTTTGCCAAAGTACATATATTGAAAAAAAGTCAAACAAAATTCATTAGTATGACAGATAGTTTGAAAAAAGAACACTTTTTAGAATGGTCCATTCTGCCTGACAGCGGAATTTGTTTCGCCATCGCCGTTATACCGTCTGCAGAAATAGTTTTTCCATATTCTCAGCATTGATTGCGGACTTGCGGTACTACTACGATGCTGCCTTGATCATATCTGCAAGCTTCATTTCGAGGTCTATATCTTTGACAGTTTCCTTTTACCATTCGATAAAAACCTTCCAACTTTATTCCCTTCATCTTTTTAAAGAGCCTAATTAATAAATTATCTGAACTTTTTCTGTAGACACCTTGTTTACTGCTCTCCTGCGGCCCGGAAATTTTTTTTTTTTTCTACTACACTCGTAAGCTAATTTAAATATTGTAGAAACTTTGTCGGGTCTTTAGTTTTTAGCATTTAAATGTCCATTTTAGCTCCAACTCAGAATTTACTCAACATATTAATTTTATTGTGAAAAATGCTTCTATTCTTGGATTTCTAAAATGTTGGGAAAAAGAATGCAATGATCCATTAGTGACTCTTTTATTATTAAATTGCTATGTATGAAGGTAATTAAAAATGTTATTCTAAAAACCCAAAAACTAAAAAAAGGAAATTTTTTGACGGCAACATCAGCTCAAGTTCTACCAAATTTTCCTTGTGCTTATAGCTGTAGAAATATTTTTGCTATAATTTCGAAATTTCCAACTATTTTATTAAATATGCTTCATTCTTTAATTACTAAATCCATAATTGCTCTTACTTTGTTTATTTATTTATTTATTTATTTTATTTGACTATAACTACAGATACATTATTGATCACAGTTATTTGGATTATACAAATAATATTACATTTACATAATTAGTGACGATTTAAATTGAATAAAAGTATAATTTGTTTAAATTTCAATGAAGTAAGATTAAAATCTACGAAGGAATTATAATTATTGAACTGTTTACATAAGAGAGAGAACGGTTCATTATTTAAGTAGTTTAAAGTAGTTTCATGTGTTCGCAAAATTTTATAATTTCGACTTGGACGGAATGGCACATTTAATTTTATTAAGGAAAGCAAATAAGGAGAATTTATATCACCGTTTAAAAGTTTAAATATGAATGCAGCATTGAGTGATGACCTCCTATCCTCGAGCGTATTAAGACCAATCAGTAAAAGTCGCGAACGATATGGTGGAAGATGGTGATGATTATCCCAGTTAAGATGACGGAGAGCAAATAAGAGAAACTGTTTTTGAATGGATTCAATGCGGGCAATGTGACAGGAGTAATATGGGCACCAAACTTGGCAACCATATTCCAAGATCGAACGAACCAGTCCAACAAACAGGCTCTTTGTCACATAAGGGTCGTTGAATTCTTTTGACCATCGTTTAATCATTCCTAGACGAACAGAAGCTTTTGCAGTTATAGGGTCGATGTGCATTCTGAAGTCTAATTTTGAATCAAATATTACTCCCAAGTCCATAAAATAATTAACTCTTTCAAGTTTTGAATTATTTATAGAGTATAGAGTATTAAAGAAAACATTTTTAACTCTAGCGAAGGTCATTACTTTGCATTTCTTAGAGTTCAGTGTGAGATCATTCTTATTACACCATTCCTGCAAATGATCAATATCAGATTGCAATTGAAGGTAAATCAGCATTATTTTTATATGAATATTAAATGTTCGCATCGTCAGCATAGAGATGTATATCACAGTATTTTATCACAGAGGGTAAATCATTTATAAAAATTACGAATAACAGTGGTCCCAGGTGGCTTCCTTGAGGCACGCCATACTTGACATCTTTTGCGTTGGATAAATGAGACTTGAACTTAACATATTGAGTACGAGATGATAAATAACTTGCAATCCATTGCACAAGTTTTGGGGACCAGCCGAAAAGTGAAAGTTTTCTAACAAGCAGCTGATGATTAAGTTGATCGAAGGCTTTGGAGAAGTCAGTGTATATTACATCCGTTTGATAACTATTCATGAATCCTTTTGTTATGCATGATGTAATTTCCAACAGATTTGTAAGAGTAGATTTGCCCTTGACGAATCCATGCTGTCTGTCCGATAGATGCGATTTTACACCATGTATCGACTCGTGGACTATTGTAGATTCCATCATCTTGGGAATAACGCTGAGTTTTGCTATACCTCGGTAGTCACGCATGTTGCATCGGCTTCCTGATTTAAAAAGTGGAATTATAAATGAAGACTTCCAAGCATGCGGGAAAACGAAAGACGACAAAGATAAGTTAAACAAATAACACAAAGCACTAGCCAAGGAATGACAGCAGTTTATTAAAACACAGGAAGGAACATTACCAGGTCCAGTAGAAAATGAATATGTTAACTTCTTTATTGCACTTGTCACATCGTTTTCTTGAATAAATGGCAAGTCATTTGTAATGCTCATGTTAGAGGTAACCCATCATTTGAAAAAAATTGATCTAAATTCATATAGGACGGGAATTCAGCTATTTTTCTCTTATTTTTAACAAATTTCCAAAAAGATGAAGGATTCCGTAATAGGTTAGCTTTCATAGATATTATGTAGTTTTTATATGCAGCCCTTGATTTGACTTGGAATTCTCTTCTTATTCTGCTGAACTCTTGAGCAGTGGAAACTGTAAACTTGAATTTGAGCTTGTTGTGGAGTTTGTTTTTTTTTTGTTTTTAAGCCTTTTAAGGAAAGGTGTGAGCCAAGGAACACAATTATCAACAATTTTGATGCGGCGACAAGGTATTGTTTTCAAAAAGCTGTTGTACAATATTTCATAGAAAGTATCAGTTGCTTTACTAGCATCCATATTAAAAAAGACACTATCCCAGTGAAATTGAGAAAGTTCCATATTGAGTTTTTCAAAATCAGTTTTCTTGAAGTCAAATTCATAGCCATGATCGTATTGACTAGCACAAACGGAGGTCGGCATTTCCATTAAAACTTCAAAGCAAGGGTGAAATCTAACATCATCCAATAAAGGGCATGATCTTTGCACCGTTAAGCCATTAACATCATCCGTAAACACGAGGTCGAGAAAATTACCTCTTTCATTTTTAAACGGGTTAACTTGATTTAAGGCTAAAGAGCACATTGAGTCCACAAAAGAAATACTCGTTTCTGATGTCAACGATGTAGGTGACAAAAATTTGTCATCTTCTTGAAGAACGTCCCATTCAATGTCTGGTAAATTAAAATCACCAACAAGTTATAACCGATCGTTGGGATTCATCAGGGAAACAATGTACTTAATGTTTATAACACATTGATCGTAAAGTTCACCAATCATTTTTGGTGGAATGTAGACACAGACTATAAAAAGTTGGAAAGTTTTGAGGAGAGTTATAACACATACCATTTCTACGCTTATTGAGGGCATAGAGACAATTTTACAGTTGTAGCAATTTCTAATGGCAATTAGAATTCCACCACCAGACTTTTTACTGCTAGTTAAGGAAGACCGATCTGACCGAAATATTTGGTACGAACTACATAGTATTTCATTGTCCAATACCATGTTTCAGTAAAAAGTATTGCATCATAGTTAAACCCAAGACTTGAAGCAAACATTGATTTTAGTTTTGTCTTCAATCCTCCAATATTTTGGTAGAACATTGAGAAATAACTCATTGAGTATTTCGTACATTTGACCTCTTTTTGGCTACAGTAGGTCGCTTTCGAAAAGGGTGAACTATTGAGTTTACCGGCCAGAATTTCTCATCATTTAATAATTTAAAAATATCATTATTACGCTTTACATCAATAATGAAGGAGGAGTAGTTCCGATCTACATTCAGCTTCATTTTGCGAATGTTAAGACAAGATGAGTCTAAATTTGGTGATTTTTTTAGTAAATAAGACCATATCATTGACTCATTAGTTGTTTGTGGAAAATTTGAAATAAAAATTGGCAAATTTCTTTCCATAGCAACGAGATCAAATTCCTCTGCGGTTCTTTCTCCCCCCACTGCGGAAGTTGAGGGCAACAGTTCAATACCATCAGATAAGGATCCTGCCGGGTCAGAAATCCTCTCATCCGTAATGGAAGCTATTGAGGAAACCGGTAGGCCGCCAGTAAACATTGGATTGAACTGTTGGTTGTTTCTGAGGTTTTTTTGATACGGCTACCAATTTATCGTTCTGCATTTAGCATGAACTAGTTGCAAGCATACGGCACAAGAAACTGTTACATCACTAGAAGTTTTTTTACAGACTAGACAGCTTAAGGAATCCATATTCAAAATACGAAGGGCGTTTTACGTGAGCTACACAAAAAAAAATATAATAATAACAACAAAAAAAAAAGTTGGCAACCCTTTAAATTGGTATTCCACGGGTCGAGTTAAATGGGTTTTTCACAAAAATTACTTTAACTTAGGAAATACGCTAAGCACAGAAATCGTTTACCAACAGCTTTTCAAAAAGAAAAGCTGTTGATATTTCCTTTCAGATTTTAAATTTTGATTGTTTTCAAAACTTAAAATTTTAAAATTAAAAAATCAAAAAAAAATAATATTTGATATAACAGTGAATTGTTCACTTAGAGTTCACTTAGAGTATTTGCTTTAAAGGAAATAAGATTTCTTTGAAATTGCAAAAACTTAGCACTGTATCACCACAAATTTCAATTAAAATTAGAAATGCAACAACTATAAATAGATTGTTAGTGTTTATAATATTTAAGATCGGTTTATAACCACATAGAACCGCGAATTACTCGGAAGCAAACTATAGCACTTGAAGATAGGAACAGAGTTACCACCATTAATTGCCAGTAGTTACGTAAGCTATCATCTTATGCATATTCCAACTTTTCCTCATTTTTAATTTCAACACATAAATAGCTTGAAGTTTGAATTAAACTTATTATATCACAAAAGGCAAGTCATATGGATTAAAATTCAAAAGTACATTCTCCTGACCACAGCCATAAAGTTATGAAAGGCTTACGTCATCAAACTTATTACTCAAGATATCGAAACCAATTCTTTCAAATAATGAATTTTATGGAACAAAATCGTACGTTATTTATATAGATATTTATTTTCTTTACGATATTATCTACAGTTAATTCCAATGAAAAATCTTAGAAATCGAAACGCAATTCCTTGAATCCTTGACAAAAAGGGTTAAATTTTCGATTTATGGAAATCCATTTGTTTTCGAAGAAAAAAAAAGCCAAAGATGATGACAGTCATAATGAATATCATCATTTGGGACTCCGGATAAATAAACCACAAAGATGGCGCACAATGATGTGGCCATTGGGACCCCTAGTGGCATTATCCGACCACTCCCACCAGAGGTAAAATAAAACAAGAAAGCTCGACAAGAGTAACTTCATCAAAGAGTGTACAATGTATTGCTGTGCTTGTGTACCGTTAGCTATATATGAATATCTGTTGAAAGGTTAAAGTCAAGATGGAATTATTGACCTCATCTACTACAAAGCTTCTTGCAGAGTATTACCAACTTGAATTCCCGAATGTCATTCACATTGCGGAAATGATGATAAACTCGATGATGGTTGAAGTTGATTGGCAAAAGATATATACATAGAATGGTTAAAAAAGAAGAATGCGAAGGATGATACTGCTGCTTATGGACATATTATAGCAACGGAGGTGCCGTCTTGTGGTTTAGCTTTAGTTCCTTTTAGTTCTCAGTTTGAAAGGATACATTGTGGCAGTTGGAGCAATTTATTCTGTTTGGTTGTATCTCTGAAGATACGTAAACGTATTTTGGAAATTCTCTTTCTCTGTTTTCGAGGTGAATGTTGTTCGCTAGCAGAAGATGTATCGATTAATTGCGAGAGAATTTCAAGAATCCACGGAATTTGATAATAGTTCATCTTTTAGTTAAGCTCAATGTGTGTAGATATATCAGTACAATATCATTTCATCCAACTAGCTTTTATTGGTACAGAGTGATGACCCACTGCCAGTGATAAAGCTTTACTTACATCTTATTAAAATGGTTTCTTGGGGAATATATTTACAAGATCTAATTATTTAGAAATCTGAGAGATTTGAATCATCATTTGTGTGGTGTTAGCGATTTTTATTTAAAATCTTGGTAAATATTTCTCATATGTTTTTTAAATAGTAGGTATAATCAAAATATTCTTTTCAACAGTTAACTGATATGCCGAATTAAAAGTATAATAGGGTACAGTTTCGACATTTTCAATATATCAATTCTTAGCTTGCAACTTTATTGCTAGATATTCAATTTTATTGCATCAGTTATTACAAATGACCTAACCTCTCTTAAAGTAAGTCAAAAAGGTTTTCAATGTACAGCATTTCGGAAGCGATTCGCCATTTGCTATGGATTAAGTATTTGGTCGAAAGATTCTATTCGAATTTACCAACCGCATTCTCTAAGGAAATAGGAAAGTTGAAAAACTGCAAACCTAGTGAAATCGAAAGGCGTATTAATTATTGCAAATCATTAAAAAAACGAGGAATTCTTCTTTGTAATCAATTCCCACCAGTTCCAGACTCGCTGTTTCCATCTCAATCACCAAAACGCCACTGAAATCACGCTGTATTCTTCCCCTAATGTCAATATCTTCTGCGAGTAGTTATATAAGCTTTTGAAAGATTTTACCTCTGGCTTTGGCGTGAGAATTTTGAACTATTCTTTCAAGTATGATGATCGCCTTAATCTAAATTCTTTTCCGACTTCAAAGGTGTTGGTGAGGTCTTTACCGACCTTGAACGTTGTGCATTTCCCATCGTTATTTTTTGACGCAATTGGCAGGATTCCAAAACTGCACATTGCTCTACATAACTCGTCTCCTGAAATGCTTTACTACGTGGCTTAAAAAATCGATGAAAACGTGGTGGATATTGATTTGAAGTTCCTGAGTTTTATCCAAAATCTGAAGTAATGTGAATTGGTCGATGGTGGACTTTCTTGGTTTAAAACCGAGTCTATCAAGTTGTTGACGAATGGCGATGATAAGGAGTATTATATGAGCAGTTAAGAAGGTCTACTTTCTTAAGGGTCGACCAAATAATGCTTTGATTCCAGTTAACGGCATACTTCTAACGAATTCATCACCTACTTCTTTGGACAGTTCGGTTGCTAGGTTCAGGTTCCGCCGACGGCGGCGGCCTGACAGCGTTCGTTTCGTAACCGCGGCAGTCTGCAGTCTGCAGAAGCAGTTTTTTCCATATTCTCAGGCGTTTTTGTTATGGTTCTCAACACCGACGTCAAATTTCCTTACAGTATTACCTTTTCTTGGCGTTGTTCAAGAATTCCGCAGCCGTATCTTGTCTACAATGAGGTAGTGGTCCGAATCAATTTTTGCCCTCGGAAAGTTCGGATAACTACGTATATATAATAAAGGAGCAATCCCTTACGTCGATTCCAATGTGGACTATCTTTGGCTGACAGGTGATTGATCAGGAGATATCCATGTAACACATTTATCTCAAGACCTGTAGCATTTGCCATGGTACATCGGAGCAAAGACCGTTTTGATAAGATGAAATCTAATACCTACAAACAAATCTCAAAAAATTTCATCAAAATCGATGCAGCCGCTTTCGAGAAAAATAAGCTTTTCTTTACCGGTTACATGACAAGTAACGTTATTGTTAGACCTTAAACTAAAACCACACATTTAAAAATTCAAGGTAATTACTTTAGTCGTTTACCCTATAGATCAAAGTACATACAGAGGGCAGATAGATTGACAGACTGACAGACAGACAATTTTTGTAACTAACTTTTTAGGCTTCTCTATGTTCGTAATGTTATGTTTGATCGTTATCTCAATTTTCTTATAGTATTTATTTATTTATATTATATTCACGAATCCTGAACTTGCTTTATAGTACCTATAATCGCAAGTAAAAATAAATTGGAAATCGTAAAGTTTTTGAGTTCATACTCATTTGTTTTTAATAAAACTTTTTTTCTTATTTTTCTTAAATTATATTTAATTCATATTGTCCCATAACAAAAACCTACCAAAAACCGGTCATTAAAGTTTTCATATAAAAGCCCAGAGTGTAGCATAAGTAAATGAATTTCGAAATAAAAATAAAATTATAAAACATAAACATAATTTCATATCAAAAACCATGGCTCACACTGAGTGAAATAATATTTTTCACTAAAACAACAAACCCCGTAGATAATAATATACAACTTTCACTTGATATGATTTATTTGCCTATTTTCCCCCAAAAAAGCACTCAAATTTTGTCCGTTTAAAAGGAATAGCTCTCCATTTCGATATGAAAAAACAAAGATAAGCAAGGCTAACCCTTCATACGACAGCACACACATCAATCACGAAATCCCACAAGTCGTAACTCAATTCCCTCCAAGTTAAGCCTTTACTTTTCGACTATCCATCTATTTGAAATTCTGGAAAAGGGATGAAAAAAAATAGGAAAGGATGATGATGACGACGATGATGACGTCCAAGTGGGATCCAAAAAATGAATGAGCACAAGATTCTGCACTATGATGAGTCCTTTGAGATATTCATCGCCTCTCTCAAAAGTGCAGAGATACAACATCTACAGACAAACGCCTTCAAGCTTCACTAACACTCTGATGTGGGTGCTTCTTCCAAAAAAGGATCTGTGTTTTCGGTGCAAAAGGCTAAAATTGTGATGGATTTGTTGACCTCATCAACCAAACCTCATCGAGTGTTACCCATGCTCAAATTCCCGAATGACATTTATATTGCGGAAGTGATGATAAACTTGCATGGCTGTGCGGAGGTTGTGCTTCCAAAAGAGCTGCCTTATTAAATGGACAAGGCCAGGACCAATTGCGATGACTTGACGTTGAACACATTCCTGGTTGGTTTGGTCTTGACTAAACCTTCATTTACAGAGGTGTTGTGTGTGAGGTCCTGAAAGATGTTTGTTCCAGTTGAAGAAATATTCTTTCAGAATGTTTGTCGAGAAGTAGCAGGAGAGAAGTGTAGTTTTTATCGGTTTCTGTCAGCATTTGAACTTTATGCAAGTGCATGGGAAATCTTTATTCCTTTTCGTTCAACAAGGAGTCGAGGATGAAAAAGGGTTCTCCTATAAATCGATATTTGAATATCTTCCGGGATAGAAGCGATAGAGGAAAAAAATTGCTGATTTCATCAGCTTGAATCATCGTGTATTGTTATAGCTGAACCCCCATCCTTTGGAGGGAGCACAGCTTTTTTGTTGTTGTTGTTCGTTTTGTATTAATTCAAGGATGCTTGTCTATGGTGTGTCGTCCTTATTTTATTGTTGCACTATTATTATGCTGGGCACTGGTGATGATGAGGATAATGATGATGATATTGCTTTTTTTATACGATGCTGTGTCGTAAAGGATATATCGTGTTTACTATCACTGGGTATTCACTCTCTCGTTTTTCCCTGCCACCATTCATCTATCTCTTTCTCTTGGGGGACCAATCCTGTTTTTATTAAAATCTTTTATTGTCATAATCTTACTTCGTTTTCTGTCGTTCCGGGTTCCTGGATATGGCTCTGGCACATACAGGCGAGAAAACATTTAAATTATGATTATTTTTTGTATGGTGTTCTCTCCCGTCCTGAATCTGTCGTTCGTTCTAGACAAGTATTGTGTGATATTGGCGTACATAGAGCCGAGATTACAATTTGTTTTGTTGAGTCCTCATTTTTGTTTTCTTCCTGTGGGATGAATTTTTTTTTTCTTGAAGAAATTGCGATTAATGGGGAGAGTTTTGACACGTCAGCTGGTGTTGTGATTATGTTCAAATATTGTGACGGTTATTTTCGATTTATATTTACACGTGCGAAGGAAAATTCTTTTATTGACAAAAGGTCTGGATGCTTGGATTGGAGTAGTGAAACCCAGCACAATTCATGAGGACGACATTTATTGAGGAAATGGTTTTTTTGCGTTTGATGAATATTTAGATATTTTTTTAGATCAAAAGGGTTGACTGTTTTATAAGATCATTTTGTACTGAACGAATAACTGTTCAGGTATAAACGAGGTTTCAAATGATGAAACAGAAAAAAGAACCGAACACTTAATAACTGCACACCAATTGTTTTTTTTTTTTTTTGATGGTGAGAGTTTTGTTTTATTTTATTTAAATTTTTAAATCATTTTTATTTTTGTTTTTTTTTTATTTACTTGAAGCTAGAAAGTTATGATCATAAGGTACCGCCTATATATCCGTCTTGGCGGTACCCAAAATTTGGTTATTAGTCGAAACCATCACTCTCGGTATGTGACTTCTAATTTCGAGTCAGTTTGTTAAAACGTTATCTATTATGTATAATATTTGGTGAACTTACCCTCTGGTGTTCTGTGTAATCTATATCTGTCAAAAAACACTCGAATCATTTCACTTTGATATGGTGCACCGTTGATCCACAAAACATATTAAGGCAATCATCAGCCTGGAGGTCCATTAAATCTATATACTCGCCTTCACCCTGCCATCAACCCGACTGCGCAAATGCTCCCATAGCTCTGGCCTTTGTATGAAAAAGCGATGATAGGTAGAAGTAAGCAAGTTAGGCATTCAGGCAGATTAAAAATTTGAAGATAACAATCAAATATAATATTTCGATGATAGAGATATATATTTGAGTTACTGGAAAAATTCTGTCAAAACATTTTAGAAAACTTTTTTTTTGTATTTTTAGTAATTTTTAGTTTTTTTTTTTTTTGAAAACTGGTAGGTGAATTTTTTCTTAATTTTATTTCGAAACGTTGGTTGTTTTTGCATTTTTAAAATTTTTTTTATTTTTAACAAAGTTGTTAAGAAAAACCCGTTTTATTTAACAACAACTTCACACGATTGAAGAAATCACACGTTTTTAAACAATCAAAAGTGACAAAAATCGAATAAAAACTTTTAAATTCCCTTAATATTTTTCAAATTTTATTCCACGATGTGACCGCATATAAGAGCAAGATATCAATGGGGCCCTATGATCACAGCGTGCATTAGTTCATTCTCATATCCCAAAAAGCCTTAGACAAAGGAGTTGTAAACAGGGTAGTTTCACATTTCCAGAAGTAGATTTCCAACTAATTAAGACTACCTATGAGGTCGGTGTTGTAAATTGTGAATAGAACGGCGAATTCACTACTCCTTATTGCTGACCATTTTTGATATCAAATTTTGTGGTAGAAGTCACATTGCCACTTTTGAAAAAAAAATTCTGTACTATTAAGAATGTCATTAAGTATATAAGCAATGGTGAATAAGTCTGGTCAGCTTCAGGTAAATATCTTCTAACTTGACGGTGTCGAAAGCCTACTCCAAATCCAATGAAAGTTTTTTTTTAGATACAACCTTTTTACTTAGGAGGGCAGAATAACAAACAATAACTAGATAATTGGTACATAATACAAAGTTATCTAAACCTTACAATCATGACTTATTAACTTATTTTAGAATTCTGTTTAGTTTAAAATAATTTCTTTTTATTACAATGTTTGTGTTTGAAAACTACTGATTCACTTAACCACAAAATATTTCAAATTAACATATTTCAAATTACATTTTTGTGTTTACTACTATTCATTTGCCTTTTACAAAAACCTGTCCCAAACCTAAAAATGGTCTGCAGACCACCCGAAAATGGAACCGAAAACCCCAAAATTAAAAAAAAAATCAACAAGAATCTTGTTATAAAAATGGTCAACATGTACATTTAACGAAGTTTTGTCATGACTAATTCAAGGAATAACAACCATGAAAGTACCTAGCTTGTAGAAAAACTAATTTCCTTCTAACTAAAGGACTCTTTTTTTGTTATGCTTACACACAGTTTTACAGTCATTAAGTGCTGCTCTCCAAACTAATTAAAATTCGTTTGAAAGCCACTAGGCTGTTTCCACTTCTATGACTATTCAACTTTTACTGTAGGTTAGGCACAAGGTACTTATGTTACCCATTGGTCCTGAAAAAAGTTCACTTTATGTCAAAGTTCCATTAATAGCCACCAATACCACCATCCGTCGGTGCTTGGGCCGAACTTTAATAGTAGATACTATCACAAATGTCCATCCAGTTGGTGAGTGTCCTTTTAAAACTATACATTGGAATTTTTTTGGTTCGTGATCTAAAAAAAAAAAAGAAAAAAGTTTTTTGTCTTCAACTCTTTTTCCAAAAATAGAGAAAGAACTCTGAAAAAAAGGAAAATATTTATAATGGGTCTTGTAGAAGAATCAGTAGTAGCCATTTGTATTCTCTTTTTTTTCAATACACATGAATGGGAAAAAACACACCTACCGTACAAGAAATTTCCCAAAATTGGGTCAATTTACTGACTGAGATGAAAAAAGGAAATGTGGATATTTCTATGACAGTAACCCACGCAAAGGACACGAAAAAATGAAAGTTGTCCTGGTTGTAACGGCCAAACCGGGACGAATGAAAAATATCGTCATTAACCCCGTCGTTCATCATTCATCGTTTGTCGCGTCGTCCGCCTGACTAATGCGATTACATTTGAATGAACATTCTAACAAAAGGATACCAACATACCCTTCACGTATCGTAAAGAAAAAATATAGGATTCGATAGATGAGCGCAATAATGTTGGCATTCAACGCAAATTTACTATACAGCCACCTCCTACATACGACAGGATCCAGGGAATTAGTAGGAGCATTTGCCGTGCGATGATGAGAAAGAACCTATATAGAACGGACATGGATGCAGTTCTATTAAGCATTTCAACTTCCAACCACCAGCAATGTCGGTGGCGAGGGCGTGAGAGCCCGGATATTGTGAAATGAGATTCCAAACGGGATGCAAAAACACAAACCCAAAGGCAGAGTATTAAATGAACAAAAAATAATCAGAAAGAACTGGCGGAATTCACAATTGAAAATTCCATTCAAGCATTCCGGCATAACCTTGTGCTCACGTTTTTACCTGTCAAATATGTGCAAATCTCCACGTCATCTCGGCCAATATATGGAGCTGTAAGTTAATGAGAAATTTCACAGACGAAAGAACTTCAAGGCAATTTTTGACTTTCGTAATATTTGGTTAAAATATAGCAGAACGATAAACTCATACAGAGCAGCGAGTAAAAAAGTTGTAGTTTAAGTTCGGAATTTTCCTGAACATAAGTAAGATATGGTTGTTGTCGACTCCTAATTAAAAGTGGCTATGTTGAGTTTTTTTTATGTCTGAATGCAACTTTAACCTTTAATCTTCCTTTAAGTAATTTTATCATGGTGATGCAGTTAGAGAACCCTGTACTTCAACCCTTTTATTTGTCAGACTAATACTAAACATATATAATCATCAATGTGTTTTCCTAAAACTTGTAAAAACAAGAAGAAGCTCATAAACCTGAAGCTTCTTTTTCTGCTTTGCAGTGGATTGAATACAAAACTGAGAGCTTTTAAGGCGGGTTGGATTAATAGTGATTGTACTCCGACTTTAGCGTTCTGTGAAGTCCAAGGCAACGTCGAAGGCACTGCCTCTCAAACGCCCGAATATTTTCAATTTGAGATGGGGCATAACGTTGAACGTTGCACACATAAGCGCAATCATTGATCTGCTGTTAAACCGGCTTCTACAATACAACCGTTTTGTGAGGGCAAAAACTTCTCTAGTGATGGTCAGAGCAGAATTTAAGTATATATTGAAATGTAGTACCCGTGTTTTAGTGGTGTGTCAGAATACTAAGCGAAGAGTCAGGGTTCGACTCCCCATCAAAACCACCTGTTTTCTCGGGATACTGTCTCTTACGAGGAACTGACAAACCTGCTAACATCGTCGAATAAATAGCTTAAGGGAATGCAATTTTACTCATGTAATAATTATTTTACGAAATTTGTTGTAAAAAAGTATTGTATAGATATAATTTAAAACAATCAATGCATATAGATACAAATTTTGTTTCATTTGAGAATGTCCTTAGACATGGACGAAATGTCACGTCGTGGATCTTGTTTCCATTTTAACCTTAAGCCCAAAACAAAAAAAAAAAAACATATTCATACATAGTATTAAGGGAATTCCAACGTTTTTATTCGATTTTTGTGAATTTTGATTGCTCAATTTCTTTAAAAATGTGAAAAAATAGGATTTTTTTTTGAAAATCGAAGGAATAGTCCGGGAGTCAGGTGAAAATTTGGTCAATTATTTCTTCTCAAGCGATAATTGTTGAAACGCATTGTTGAAACGCAGGGAATAGAATTATAAAACTTAGTGAACGTGGGCTGCTGTTCTATGGGTGGGATGAGCAGTCCAGAGCGTTATAACATTCAAAGTATCAGCTGATGGTATTTCCACCGAGATACAGCCAGCTGATATTTACATTTATTTATAGTTGCGTATAAGCTACCATCAGTCTAAATTTTAGCGGAGAAGAAATCACTGCAAGTTCAAGCATGCAGTTGACGCATAATCCGCCTTGTTACAGCCAGCTGACTTTTTTTTTTACTTCAGGATAATAGATAAGCTATGGTTTGACAATTTTTTAGTCGGGAGGAAATTACTAAAAACTAATTTTTATATTCTTCGTGCACGAACTACCACGAACTATCCCACCAACGGAACCGCAGCTGACGTTCGCGAAGTTTTATAATACTATTCCCTGATGCTATTCACCAATTATCGTTTGAGAGGGACTTGGTCATGGAAATCTCTCGCTGGCTCCCGGACTAGAACAATTTAAGAAAAACGTTTTTTTCTTAATAAAAAAAAAAAGAATCCAAGTATACAAACATAAATACATTAACTACCTACATTAAAAAGTAAATCACCTGCCCGTTTTCATAGAATTGATTTTTCAAAAAAAAAAAAAAATTTTAATTATTAAAAACACAAGAAACCGATATTCGAAAATGATTTAATGTGAAATAATATAAAAAAACGCAGGGTATCTACGATCCAGTGGTGCATATTATTTTCATAAGCAATCGCACATCGACCGATCTTATCGAAAACTCGCCGTAAGCACTAACGTTAAAAAAAAAATACCAATAAAAATCGGTTCAGTTTGCAATTTTGTACAGCCAAAAGACCAGGTGACCGCGAAAGTCTATATTTACCATATGACTTCTATTTTATCTAAATATCTCAGAATTGTTTTTGCTAAATAAAACTCTGATGACTAAGCTATAAGAATTCCAACAATTTTAATTCTTGCCACTCGTCTTTCGTCTTTTTCTTCAAACAATTCCCATTAAGTTGATCGCATCAAATCCTTAAAACACAAATCAGTAGCAGTCCGAATCTCTGCTAAGAACCCAACAATGCCACTTACCTATTCACTATGAATGATCCATTTTAATGATATATGTACGTATCTGCCTCGAGCAACATGTTCTTCCGTCTCAATATCTGCTATCTGCTCCCCACATCAACATACATACAAGGCTTAACCTAACATTTATAATAAAACTCTTATCAACTTAATTATAAAACTATGATGAATTCACCAGAAAAAGATTTTCCGTCTGTCAATTGCATAAAAATCAAAAATAACATCCCAACATTTCTATCTATGCCATCACACTTCCTAGAATCCTTCAAACAGGAAGAAAACGCACCCCTGATATAAAGGCCAGCCCTCTTCAACAATAACAAAGCACAAGAAGTATCCCTGAAACGGACAAAGCATTGCCAATCAAATGCACAATCCACTACAACTTGTGAGAGATTTCCCCAAAAAAAAAGATGTTGGCCAAAAAAAAAAAACAAAAAGTCCTTGAATAGTCATTCGAACGCAGAAGAACGAACCAAACGAACGAAAAACTGTATGTGTTTGTGGTTTCATAAGCCAAACATTTTCAAACAAACAACCAAACAAAGTAACAGTAAAAGACCAAAACTCATATCGTTTCATTCAATCAAATGGTGAACTTATTTTTGATGCCAAAGGAGGTTTGGGATAAACCCTCTTAAGCATATAACCACAACGATTTTCCTTTAACTACTTCAACTGTTCCGAAATAAGGGACTCGCCTTAGCACTCCTACACTAACTTGCTATAGTGGTGCGGTGATGAGCAGAAAAGAAGATGCCAAGAGAGCAAACAAAATTCGACACAAGGATAAAACCTCAATACCGTTAGAGGAAGAAAAAAATCCCTGAACTCATCCCCCATGCTTGTTGGCGTTGGATTTTCATCGTCTTCCTCCCCCTTTCAACCTTCCTTTACACCAACGAATCACTCGCATTCATCTCATAGCCAATAAAGCAGCGAAAATCATAAAAAATCTCGTGAAATGGATTTTTCCTGGGAAATCATTTTTTTTATTATTTTCTTCCTTTCGTCTACATTAAGGATGCTTCAAAGCAGAAAAAGAATAAAACTTATTCTGCTTCATTTGATTATAAGACTTTCATCAAACTTTTTTTGATTTCTTTCAGTAACCTGCGGGGGTGTAAAAGAAGCTACCTACACTAAGCACGGTAGATCGCTTAAGCTTAACACAAATTGATCTACATCAAAAAAGGATTCTTAGTTGAGACAATATTTTAACATTACTGGTAACTCTTCGAGGCGATATATTCAATATCCTTTGGCACTATACCCACCCTAATCCAAATTTTACATACCACTCCTCCATTTTGTAGTACAAAAGACACGCGTTAATAAAATGGAGAAAACTTACAAATTCAGCAAAAATGGATTAAATTTTGTATAGGAATGGCGAAACATTACCTATGATCGGTGCTCCGTTTAGAAATTTTAAAGGGTAAGGGTTTTTCAATAATGGCGGGTAAAATTTGGCGGCCTGTGGCGGTAACACACTTGAATAGAACGTACAAATGATGAAATTTTAGTATCAAAATGAGTGTTCGTAAGGACGAACATTGCGCGCCTTGGGCAATCGGTCGATGTGGTGGCCTGTCACAGAAACGAGTCTTCAACGTTTGGAAGTCAAATTTGAGACGACATATTCTGAATGAAAGTTTTTGTTTCTGTATCTATGTTGTCGATATTCATGAAAAGAAAATCAAAACACGATTTAAATAAAACAAAATATTTTGTGTAGTTCAAGTTTTCAAAATATTTAATTATTTTAAATTACTAAAACAACATTTATTTGTAAATTTTTGGGACCCGCGTTTCGGACTTTGCGTCCATCATTGGGTTGTTGAACAAACAGCTGTTGTTGTAGTAATTTAAACTAATTAAATATTTTGAAAACTTGAACTAAAGAAAATATTTAGTTTTATTTAATTCGTGTTTTCATTTTCCTTTGCACGACATATTCTGTGATCAAGATCGGCCGAGAACATCGGCGTGGTCCGTAAAAGTGTTCACATTTTAAAACGAAAAATCAATGACTGCAATAAAGAGCGATGCACTCAAGATGTTACCAGGCTAAACACTTACTTTAATCATTACCCATGGGTTTCATGAAACTCTACGTGTTGGTTTTGTAAGTAGGTTTCTTGAATTATAACGGGTCCGCCAAATAACTTTTTTTTTGAAAATGCTTCATCAACTTCGAGTGTAGCTTAGGCTGTGTTGCACGTAGCGCCGTCCTGTTGAAACCAAATGTTGCCAATATCCTCCTCTTCAATTTTTGTGAACAAAAATTTGTTCAACATGGCCCGATAACGATCGCCATTGACTGTAACGGCCACTCCTTGCTCATTTTCGAAAAATGGCCCAAATTTGCCTCTGAACCAAAATCCGCACCAAACAGTGACTAGTTTTGGGTCTATCGGCTTTTCAATGTATGAGTGCGGGTTTTCTGTGCCCCAAATGCTACAATTTTGCTTGTTTGAATACCCGCCAAGACCAACATGAGCTTCATCTGAAAAGATGATTTTTTTTTGGCAAAATCGGCATCTTCTCTAAGCCGATCACAGACAGTAATGTCACAATATTTCCCAGCGTAAATACAACCATATTCGTTTAGCGGAAGGATAAAACTAATTATCTGTCAAATCAAACATGAGCTTTAAGTAACCATTCACGAAATAAGCACTAGTTGAAAAAAAACGTTAGATGGCGGACCCTTTAGTTACGTACCTAAGGGCAATCCATATCAGATCTCGCGATCTGCCGAATCCTTAAAAAAAACATCAAAAACACAATCGGTAAAATTTTGTGGTATAATTCAATATTATTGTTCGTTCTAGTTATACTCTTGATTTGCACCTGTGATCTGTTGTTGATTTTCCAGAAACAAACCCATACTCGTCGTCAGAAAGTCAAACTGAATGGAACATCTTCAGGTCTTTTAGCAAAATTCATCGTATGGACTGCTGGCCAATGCCCACATGTATGGCAATCCGTCTGGTCGTTATATTCCGTTATCCTCTCTGAAATCTTTTTACTAGCGGTATTCTCATCACAACGGCTAATTCGCTGGCGGCCACAACTGGCATCATCTCGTGTAGTCTCAGTCTCTTCAAGGCGAGTGGCTAAACGCCTTGTCCAGGGTTTGTTCAGTAGGTGCTGGACGGCCGGTAAATCTGCGATGAATGCATAATTCCGCTATCTTGAGGAGTATACCGTTCTGTGGGTTATTGATGTGTATTATTCATCTGTTACTTCACAAATGTCAAAACGGAATTAGCCTTTGCCATATTTTCCTAAATTTATAGCGTCTTTCAATAGGTAGATTACCTTTTCTCTACCTTATAGGATTCTATTAAAATCTCCGAGTGAAGCGAAAAGTTCCTTGAACGTGAAATGTCCAATTAGTTAAAAGAAAATTGTAAATGCATTCAGTATTCATTTACCTGCACCAAAATAATCCTAAAATTATGAAAATAAATTGACAGTTAATAAAAATTTCTTTTTAAAAAATCAAAACATATTACTAGTTAATGTCAAAGCTAAATATAGGAATTAATGTATTAATCCACAAAAAGAAGTGAAAATAAATTACACGACTGGATCGCACGTACTTCCTCTTATGTGCGGTCACAGCTTCGAATAAAGTATGAAAAATATTAAAAAAATTTCAAAGTTTTTATTCGACGTTTCTGACTTTTGATTGTTTGAAAAAAGTACTTAAAATAGTTTTCAGAGGAAAAAATTAAACTCCATTTTATTTCTTTAGAAAATGTGAAAAAGTACATTTTTTGTATCGTAGGAACGGTTTTTAACGGTTTAACACGTTTTTTTAAAAAAATTAAAAAAAATAATTCAAGAATACAAACTTAAAAACAAAAATTACTTATATTTAAAAACAAAACTATAAAAAAAATTCAAAAAAAAACAAAAAAAAAATATTTAAAAAAAAGGTATTCGAAAATATTTTTATTCTGAATTGGTTTGGCTATCTACATTTTTTTTTTTTTTTTTATTGTTAATCATTATCCTCATCTTAATAACTATAACATTAGATAAATCTTAAGATTGCTCTAACAAAATTACAATAGTGATTTTAAGAGAGAATAGTTAGTGACATTGGTATTTCATATTTCATAGTACAAAAATTCAGCGTGGAGTGTACAATATAAGTTAAAAAATTAAAAAGAATTAAATCAAAATGCATTTTCAAAAGAAACTAGATAAAACATTACATTACATTTTAATCTACCTCCGTAGATAAATCTACGAAGTAGACACATTTACGAGCACTGGCTACTGAGGCCATCGGCTCAGACAATTACAAAGACAACACACAAGACGACATTGATACAGGACAGAACAGAAGATAGAGAGAGGACGGAAAAACAGAAAACATATAACACATGTCAACAGCACGCAGTTGGTTTCGAGACGGTCCCCCATCTTTCCACTAACCACGCGCAACGATGCTTAATTTCGCTGATCTCACGGGAAGCGATGCTTTTTTTTTACTTTTAAATGATTTTTATTTTCCTTTTACTTATATCTACTTAAATGCTAGACAAAAATCTTAAAACTAGCTAAAACTATCATCTTAATTAACTTACTGGCCCTACGCGGGCGCTCTAAATTAATCTCTAACTTAATTTTAATTGCCTTTCGGCCTAAAAATAACTTAATTATATTTTATCTATATTAAGGTTTTATTTTTTACCCAGAAAAATTTAAAAACTAGGTCATCATTATCGATCGTATTATCTTAAACTACTTAAAAACTAACTTAAAATAATCTAGAAATAAGCTTAAACTTACTTAAAATAAACCTAAATACTTAAAATTACAACAGCCACAGCAGCCTTTTTTTTTTTTTTTTTTTTTTTTTTTTTTTTTTTTTTTTTTTTTTTTTTTTTTTTTTTTTTTTTTGGTGCCGCCGCAACTGCCCTACCTAACTTAAAGCTACAATAGATATATGTAAGTCGGCCATAGGCGATATTTCGTCTATGTCGACTGACAATTGGCGGGATTTAGCTAAGCCACCAAAATTGGTGGACCTGATCACGGGCTTCCTTCCGATCCCGGTCGGGCACGGCCCTACTGAAACGGAGGCGCTCTGCTTCGCTCCCAGCGACTATGTCTCGGTCGTAGAGGAGCCGCCTATCGACTGTTCTGCGGCCGACGTGGTAGATCAACGGAATCGCCGATCTATCCTGAATCAGCCCTCGACTATCAAGGTATAGGAAAGCTTCGGGCGGGATAAAACCACTCGAACGTGTGCTTTCAAAATATTCATCTTGGGGGTAGTAAGCCCCGAAGATTTGTCCATTAGTTGAGGTCATCGCCCTTGCAATGTGTCCGCGAATGAGCTTAATTAAAAAGTTATCTATCCTGTTTGTATTGGCCCCGTTGTATAGGACCTCGTTGGAATAATAATGTTTGTACTCCGACTCTGGTGTTCTATAAAGACCGAGACAAGCGCGAAGGCACTGTCTCTCGAACACCCGAATCTTTTCCATTAGAGATGGTGCAACGTTGAACCACACAGGGCATCCATAGGCAATCATCGGCCTGATTAGGGCCATGTAGCAAATCACTTTCACCCTGCTATCAAGGCGGCTGCTATAAAACAACCGTCTTGTCAGGGCAAAAGCTCCCCTAGCCCTGGCCAGAGCAGCCTCTACATGTCGATTGAAATATAGATACTGATCCAGCCAGATGCCAAGGTACTTTACTACACTTTTACTCGCCAGTGGATGTCCATGTGGCCCAGCGATCACTAGCTTGCGCCAGTTCTTTCTCGTATCCCTAGAGGCCCCAGACAAAGGGGTTCTAAACAGGATAGTTTCACATTTCTGGAAGTTGATTTTGAGCTTCCAATCATTACAATATTGTTGAATTTTATCGAAATCACGTTGCAAGAGAATTCTGATGACTTCAACTTTTGGACCTGTTCTGTACGCAACTAAATCATCGGCATACGCAATTGCATGAGGTAGACTCCCAATGAGATCGCTGGTGTAAATACTAAAGAGAATCGGCGAGTTCACCGCTCCCTGTTGCAGACCGTTTTTAATATCAAACGTTGTGGTAGATGTTACATTGCCACTCTTGACAACAAACTTTCTACCATTAAGCATGTCGTAAAGCATATATAACAGTGGTTTACTTATGCCCCATCTGGTAAACTTCAGATAAAGACCTTCTAACCATACGGTGTCAAAAGCCTTCTCCAAATCAACCAGACAGGCACCCGTGCATTGATTTTTAGCATTGTTCCATTGGACAGCAGATACTAACTTAGACGCGGCATGAATTGTGTCATGTCCCGCCTTAAAGCCGAACTGTGTGTCTGGAATTATATTTCTGTCCTCGGCCCACTTGGACAGAGCTCTATTGATAACTTTTTCGAATACCTTACTGATACTCGGAAGAAGACTTATCGACCGGAGATTTGCCGGATTGGAATTGTCCTTTCCCTTTTTGGGGAGAGGATGTACTACAGCTGTCTTCCAACTCACTGGATAATATGCATTATTCAGCGCGTTGTTGAACAGTGTTGTGTATATGTTAATTGCATCCTCAGGGAGATGTCGCAGTACAACATTGGGTATACCATCGACTCCTGCTGACTTCTTTTTCTTTAATGATGCGAAGATCATTTGTAGTTCGACCTTCGAGATGAGCAGGGAACTTGGCCCATTTCGCTCGGCGACGGTGGCATTTGCCAGATTGTCTTCATTGAATCCGGTAAAACCAAGATTCTCAGATCGCCATTGCGTGATGCTATTTCGCAGGTAGAAGTGATTCAGCAGAGCTCTGTTCTCCAGGTCGTGATTTGGATGAATGGACTCATTCACCTTATACACTTGCTGAAAAGCAGAACCCACTGTCTCAACCTTCTCCAATGGATCTTCGATCACAAAGAATTCGTCGTCCAAGACGGCGTCCCCCAGATCTACTCCTGCGGTCAGAAGTATGTTTTCGTTGTCTGTCGTTCTTTGGAGTTTAAGACACGGAAGATCATTTTGAGTGTTCTTTCTAAAGATTTTATTAATCTCGGGAAACATGCTCGGGTCGCTAGAATTAACGGCTCGAATTCTGTTATCCCAGTAAGAGTTAATAGACAATCGATAGTTTTGTTTAATGAGCGAGTTGATATTTTTGATTGAAGACTTCAGTGTCCTAATCTCCAGATCGTTTCTGTCAGTAAACCGCCTGTACAAGAGTTTTAATCTTGTCAGGAGGCCACTTTTTTGTCTATGTAGTGCGTCTATTGTCGCGTTCTTGTACATTTCAGTTGCGTTATGTTCTTTGTATCGTGGGATCGTTCTGTCCATCGTTTGTTTTATGACACCATCCATCTGAAGCAGGTATCCATCGATCTCTACGTTCGATAGATTCCTGTCGTTTGGAGGCACAATGTCGTTAGAGAGGAGTTCTCTTGTCAAAGTGTTGGAGAAACGTGGCCAGCGTGTCTTACTAAAATTGTAAGAGCGCGCAGGCACAAATTCATCCAAGACCACAAGTTCATTTGGTAGCTGTATGACGGCGGAAAGTCCGCAGTGGTCACTGTCGTATTCTACCGTCTGTAAACAGTTTCTTGTCTGTTGGCCCACAGAGTCAGTTACTGTCAGTCTTGAGTCTAACAGTAGTAGATCTAGAAAAGCACCGCTCCTTGGGAACGATGGTCTATCTGTAGCAAGAAGGTCGATTTTAAACTCAATATGGTGTCGACCCATCCAATCAAAAAGATGGTATCCCCTTGGATTTTGGATTTGATTTCCCCAATCTTCGTGTTTGGCATTAAAATCTCCAGCGATAATGTAGTAGTTTTCATCCGAGTGCAAACTAAGGCACTCGAAAAGTTTTTCGAGCTCTGCAATAAAGTTTGCAGGTTGAGGTGCTTCTTGTGCGTACACTGCAATCACATACATTCGCTTCCCATGTTGGAGAGGAATGCATATGATGCAAGCTTCTAACAACTCGAATCTTCGCACTTCACTGTTATATATGACCTTATGATCAATACCTTTTCGTAAAAAGATAGCGACGCCGCCCCCACGAGTGGAGTTGGGCCGGTCCCTTCTTACGATATTGTATTTGTTATGAGTCAGTTTGTGTTTCTGGTTAAGCTTGGTTTCGCTAGCCAAAAAGACATCTGGACTGTGATCATGCAACAATTGAAACAAATTTGCTCTACGTTCGGTCCTGATTAGTGAATTTACATTCACAGCCAGGATTTTAAAGGGGTTCTCGTACAGCGCGCCCATTATGGTCTAAATTGCCCTAAGCTGGGAAGGTAAGCGTAGACACGGTCTAGTCTTTCCTCCTGCTTTCCGAGCTGTTGTTGTAGGCTGGTTAACTGGGCCTGCATGGCCAGCAACACAGTCATTATATCGGCCTGTCCCGCAGGTGCCGTAGGCACGGGGGCCTGCTTGGCAACCTTTGGTTGTGGCTGTACCGTTGTTGTTACCCTCCCTGCCGCCATTTGGGCGTAAGAGATTTGGGGCACAACGGCTGTCGGTGCAGGAGCAAAAATAGGTCGCCTCTCCACCACCTTCGGAGCTTTTGTTTGCTTTATCTGCTGAAACTTAGGACAGCCCCGATAACTAGCAGGGTGCCCCTCGCCTCCGCAAAGCACACATTTAAGTAGAGTCTTATCTTCGACCCTTTCCTGTCCGAGTTTACACTCACCTATATTGTGGTTCTCACTGCATTTCACGCAGCGAGACTGCATACCGCAGTTCGCCGCGGCATGCCCGAACCTTTGGCAGCGCATGCATTGAAGCATGTCGCCGCGTCTCTTTAGTTTATCCCATGTTACAACCTGGTAGTCTACGTTGGTAATTTTCCGTAGGCTATCCAGTTTGCTTTTGGGCGACAGCTGAACCAGGAAGAACGGTAATTTCCGTTGCTCCCGTCTGGCTCTGACAGTCGTGAAAGGCTTGACCCCCACGAACTCGAGATCGTTCGTCGCTACCCGACGGAGTTCGCTTAAAAGCGCCACCGTGTCAGTGGAGCTATCAAGGCCCTTTAAGAGGACCGTCTGAATTTTTTCCTCTTTCGGCGTGAAACTGTAGTGTTCAGTGGCCGTTTTTTGGAGAATATCTTTAACCTTCTTATGCTGATCCACTGAGAAGCAGTGGATAGCATGTCTATCATTGCTAAGTCTTTTAATTAAAAAGGTATCGCCTATGGCGTCCTTACATATATCTATTATATCTGTAATGTTCATTTTAAAAGT
Organism: Platycheirus rosarum; assembly: GCA_963971375.1. Taxonomy (NCBI): domain Eukaryota; kingdom Metazoa; phylum Arthropoda; class Insecta; order Diptera; family Syrphidae; genus Platycheirus; species Platycheirus rosarum. The sequence goes on from OZ020508.1 coordinate 135,310,416, forward strand.
GTTAATGGGCGGCACCTTACCTTTTTTTTGTGTTGGCTGCGATGGCTGTTGTGTCTGCTGCTGTTGACTCTGCTGCTGTTGTATCAGCTGCTGTTGTCTCTGCTGCTGTTGGTTTTGCTGCTGCTGTTGGTTCTGCTGCTGCTGTTGGATCTGCTGCTGCTGTTGGTTCTGCTGCTGCTGTTGTGCCTTTTTAGATGTAGATGGTTGATCCATCTTTGTTTGCTGTTCTTTTTGCTGTTGTTGCTTAGCAGACTGTTGTTTTTGCTTCTGCTGTGGCTGTTGTTTCTGCAGCTGTGCTTGCTGCTGTTGTTGTTGTAGTTGCTGCTTCTCCTGCTCAGCCGTCTGGAGGGCCTTTAGTTTGGCTGCCTCCTTTTGCTCTTTGGCGAGCCTTTCATCCCTCCTTCTTTTTTCTTGTTTGGCTCTGACCGCCAGGATCTTGCGCTCAAAGTCACTGATTATTTCCTCCTCATCGTCGGATTCTGACGAGGAAGGAATTTTTTTTGTATTGTTGTTGTTGTTGCCTTCGGCAACTGTTGTGTCGTCAGGGGTGCTTGTGTAGTGCCCCTCTCCTTCGTCGGACACATACGACACAGATATGTCCGACGTCACGCCAGCAACTTCCAGCTGCTGACGTATCTTTTCTGCGGCACTGGACTTGGCTGGCCGCTCTTTTTCCAGCTCCCCTACGGTTTGCACTATGGCCGGAGTTGCCCTGGTTTGCCTTTTCACCAGATTAGGCTTAAATTGTTTTTTTCGCCTTTTCGCTGACGTCATTGCGACATCAGCCGATGTTCTTGGTAGCCCATCATCCGATGGCACCACCTTTTCATAATCTCCTTCCATTGGTTGGGAAATTTTTTCGCCTTCTAGGCTTTGTCTGCTTTCTAATACTTTTTCCCAAAAAGTATTTGTAAAGTCACCCAGGCCGGATTCGAACCTGGGTTCCTCTGCGCCGCGATCGGCCACTCTACCACTGAGCTATTGGCTTATATATAACTCAATGGTTTTTTGGGTAGATATACCTTTGGGCTGGCTTGCCCAAAGAACTACAAAAGGAGCTTTTAAAAAAGCTTTTTTTCAATGAATTATGAAAGCCAAATTGAATTTGGCTATATTTATAGCAAAAAAACAAATTTAATTATTCGCCTTTTGGCAAATAAACTAACTATTTACTTTAATTACTTTATTTAATTAAGTAAACACTTGAAAAAATACTATACACTGTGAAAGTCGTCAACGCAGTCTCCACTCTTCCACAGTTGCTGAACGACTGACGGGAAGCGATGCTTTATCAGAGCCAAGGCCGTTGACAGATAAAACAAATTCAAGTACATTGACAGTATTAATTGAATTAAATAATTAAACAATATAGCTCAACAAAACTTCGATTTCATTATGATCGAAATCTAGAAGCCACAGTTTTACATTTTTCAAAAAGGCGAATAGAGTTGGTAGGTTCCTTAGGCTAGCTGGAAGGCGGTTATACAATTTGCAGGAGACAACATGATACGAGTTTCTAAAGCTTGTAGTACGAAAAGAAGGAATGGCAACTAAGGATTGGTAATTACTGCGTAAAATATAGCCTTCACATATTGGACTCTGCAAGTACCCGCCTCTAATAAAGAAAATCTTGAGAACCTTGTAATAAAATAACTGTCTGACAGGCAAAATCTTTATATGCCTAAAAAGCTCCATGGAATAAGAGAGACGGGGTGAGTTACACACTTTTCTTATAGCGCATTTTTGCAGCACAATAAGCGGCTTCATTTTGTTCTGATAAGCACCTTCCCAACAGCTTATACCGTATTGCATTCGAGAATGAAAAATCCCATAGTAAACAGTTTTCATGGTGTTATCAGAACAATACTTTCTAAGGCGATAAAAACAACGAATTGTTGAAAGGAAATATTGTTTAAGCCCTAAAATATGCTCAGACCAGCTCAAATTTCTATCGATGAGAACACCCAAGTATTTAAAACAGTTAACGTTTTCAATTTGAAAGCAGTTGGTGTCGCAAGAAACATTAGCATTAAAATAGTGATACGAATTTTGAAAGGAACTCAAGTGAAGATTATATCTTGCACAGTTCGATGAGTGGAATATAACATTAATGTCTGGAGTCACGTTGGAGCTTAGGGAAAAAAACATAAGTTTAGTTTTGTTGCTTACTAAAAGTTTATGTGCATTCAACCAAACTCTCAATAAGTGCACATCATGATTTAAATCAGCCACTAGGTTCAATAAACTAACGGATCTGTATGCAATTGCCAAATCATCTGCAAACGCCCTTACTTCACCAACAAAAGATTGTTCAAAAATAGAATTAATATATATTAGAAAAAGGATGGGACCAAGAACAGATCCCTGAGGAACTCCAAGATTGATAACCTTGGAGTTACTCAAACAGCTGCCGAGTTTGACCCTTTGCTCCCTGTTTTTTTAGATAAGATGCAAACCACTCATATATAAATCCACGGAAGCCCGCATAATATAATTTGCTCAAAAGAATATTGTGGTCTGCCATATCAAAGGCTTTCGTAATATCCACAAAAAGTCCACTACAAAACCTTTGATCATCCAGTCCTTTATGAACAAAAGAGCAAAAATCCAACAAAGCATCCTCAGTAGAGAGCCCAGTCCTAAACCCAAACTGTTTGGAACTAAGAAAATTAGAAGTTTTGAGAAAGTTCAAAACCCTACATTTAATTACTTTTTCAAATATTTTTGAAATAGAAGGCAACAACGAAATTGGCCTATAATTATTTTTATCTTTTTTACTCCCTTTTTTAAACAGTGATACCCCTGTTTAAAAAAGGGAGTAAAAAATGGCTTGTTTAAGTTCATCAGGAAAGATTCCAGAGAAAATACTCAAATTAAAGATATATGTCAAAATATCCACAATATTCAAAGCGATTTTCTTTAACAAAATACCATCATTACCAAAAGATTTGGAGTTATTCAGAGAGTTTATGGCTTTTAATATCTCAAGACCAGATATTGATTCGAAGTAAAAACTATTTATTTGAAAAGACGAAACTAGAGAGCTGGAACCAGTACAAGAATATCTTAGAAAAGAGGTGAATATCAAATTTGATTGTAATCGGTTAAGCAGTTCTCGAGAAAGTCGAGAACTGAAAGATGTATTGTTGTAAAAATAGCCACTTGATAGTTTTATCAAAAATGTTAGAGCCGTTTTCGAGAAAATCAAACTTTTTTGTTAAAGATTGTGTGGCAGATTCCGTTATTTTTTTCCTTAGAACAAAAATGAAAAACACCCGTTAAGATACTACCAAATTAATACTAAATATCAAGTTTGAAGTAAATCAGCCCATCCGGTTAGGCTGTAGATGTGCGAACAGACAGGATTTCCTGTCCCATACCCTAATTTTCCTTTACAGAAAAAAAAGAGATGTGGTATTTGTTTGTTAACTTTTATTTATTATTGGTTGATTTGTTAACATAAATTGATCCAAGCAAGCATTCAAATAGCAAGGACCTAAATAATTGTATTATTGCAAAAGCTTTTTCTTCAAAATGAACACACGTGACAATATGAATACCATATCTCACACTCAACTTTATGTTACTTAATCATTTAGAAAATGACTCTACAGTACCCCTTAACATCACCTTTAATTAATACAAATGCGTAAAGTGTACCTTTTAGTTTGAAAAGCGACTCCAAGTCCTAAGGTTATTTTCACTTAACAAAATCTTTTCTTCTTGCTATGTTGTTTTTAACACAGTTAGGCATCACAACAACGACAAATAAAGATATAAAACACTTTAACCCAAAAATTGTTTCCTTTATTTACCCAACTCAACTCAAAGATTCGGTCTTTGACCTATTTTCGTCTGGAAGTTTTTTAATTAAAATTCCAAAATTGTACTGTTAACCTTCTTCATTACATAAGATGTGTCTTAAACATCTTTTTAATTAAATCTTTATGTAGGTGCGGTATTGTGAGTACAAAAAAGAAAAAAACTTTACAGACAGACACGACTTTCAAAGCTCTAAAATCATTCAAACATCTCCTCTTTAAATGAAATTAAGTGAAAGACACTTCAACAACAACGACTTCATCAAGTTTTTACTTGAATGCCTGGTTGTGGAAGTCCTAATCATAGTATTATATTCATGACATTCCTTGTACTAGGATATCAAGGATATCCCTATTATTGAATATATCCTTTATATGTACTCTATAGTATATGCATGTGTGCGAGAGTATAAACAAGACTCTACCATATTAATCGTTGTTACATCCTAGTTTTGGCCACATAACAGTATCCCCATGTCTTAACTTTTGTTATTGCCTCTTTCCGTTGATTGTGACAACGTGACAACCACTTGGAACTTCGAATTGAGAACGACGACAATGATGAGGATAACGATGACGCTGGCTATTTGGCCGCTCTTTGCACAAAATTCACTTGTGCCGCACAAAGTGTATGTAGTTGGTGTAATCAGGATATTTTATGCCCAAGTGGACCTTTGTCGGTCTTCATGGACATGGACTTTATGGGAACTAAGGATACACACTTACAGTTTGGTTCGATGCACATTTTTGTTCGTTTCGTTAGTCCCGATGGTTATAGAATTGCGGCAAATGGGACTTTGGTCCCGGAGACCACTGCTGGGACTGCTCCTTTTAAATTACAAAAAAAAGTACGAATTTCCAAAACCGAGCCGAGAACCACAACAGTTGGCACAACGATGCATTCTAAAGAAATTATACCAACCCAGGCCTTCCCAGAACTATATGGTTCATGTGCCTATGTGTAGTGTATAGTACATATATGATTATTTGTACATAGATTGGGAGTGGTTTTGAAATTGCACTTTTATTTATGCCTAATTTCGCAAATTGAGCTTTCAGTCGTTTTTGTGGCTTCCCAAGTCCCTAGAACATCATAACCATTGTTGTGTTAGTCGACGTTATCGTTTTTTACATTCCCACTACAAGCGATCCCTCCATTTAGAGAGTTTTATCAAATGTTTCAATATTTTACAAAATTTTAATTAACTCTTCCATTTTTGCCCGAATTCATTCAGTGGTTAGAAAGATTATGTAGACATAGACATGTTAAACAGAAATTATCCCATTTGGCTAGAGCCAGATGAGAACATACTTTTATGTTGCTATTGCTTTTAGTTTTTATGGCAATAGTATGGTCAGCAGACTTTTAATGAATAGTTTCTGCCAACTGTGTGGAATGCCTGGCATTTATGTTTTTTTGTAAATATACAATGATAGATTAACTACGATGAAAATTTAAAAACTAGAACATGATTCATTTTTCCTAATATGCTTCGTGTTGCTTTAAGTGATTTCTTTTGAGTCTTTTTGTCATGAGAAGTTATTTTTTAATTGCTTACGGGCACAAGTACGTTTATTGGAGTTAAATAAAAAAAATCGATATGCACATCTAATGCATATTTGAAGGATTTCTTGTGTTGTGTTGTGAACATCTATTCGCTCAAAACTGAATTGACTGATCATTTTTTTTCAATATTTATGTTGTGTGTTTAACTAGCACCAAATTATTGATGACACATTTTCTCAGATACAACTCTTATGATTTTGATTAAATCCTAAAGGAGATAAATACATAGCCGCCTGAGTATCACTTGATGGAGCCCTTCGCAAACAAGTGGACCAATTCTTCATAAATCGTCACCACTTCACGAGCCTGATGACGATCAGAACCTAAAAAGATGCCAATATAGACTCGATAATGATTTTGTTGGCATGGTATTCAAATCGCGATGGAAACAAAAGTAATACCCACCATCGCACTCCAGAATTGGCCCACAAAGAACTCGATGAGGAAAAAATGAATCATTGGGACAGAGTTCCGGGCGTAAATGAGAAATTATTATGCAGGATGCGCACCGAGTTGGAGACCGAGTGGATTGGCAGTGGCATGGTGACTAAGTGGCGATCAAGATTACAGCGTTACATTTTTTTTTTTTTTTTTGTGAAAATATTTAAGAAGGTTGGTAAGTTGTAATATTAAAAGAAAGAAATTATTAAATGATGAATAGCTTCATACGTAGTTTGCCGACGCAGTGGGTCTTAAATCTCTTTCATACCGTTTCGTGGCCACTCGATTGTCATGCTACTTGTTCAACATTCCAATGGCCCCTTCCCATTCCAATACAACTTCATTTCGTCACCAATAATAGTTCTGCTGGCTGACAATAGCCGTGTTTTTTTTTTTGGAAAGCTATGGGCAGTATTCACAGCCGCCTCTTATTTTATGTCAAAATTAACATCTTCACTACTTAGACAACGAATTTTGTTCGTATATTTAGGAATTTGCCATAAACGTTTATGGATGATGAAATGGAAATTGTGCTTGTTTGAGGTGGTTGGGATTGTTTACAAAAATCCATTTTAATAACGCAGCTATGTACGTTCAAAACTGCAAAATTGCAACAGTAAATAGTAAATACTTAATATTTATAATATTTTTTTTTAAACGTACTCCTCATTTTAATTAAATAATTTTAAGATTGCAAAGAACGTCAGAAGAATTTTTGATTGGGAAATTACAAATACCTAATAATGCTTTCATTTTAAAATTTAAAAACTTAAAAGTTTCACTTCTGTACTTCTTACAAAAATAATGTATATATATAACAAAATACATGGTATACCCGAGCAACACCAGGTAGGTGAGCTAATCATATAATAATTTTAGTCTTATATGTAAAATAATCAGAATTTACTAAACTCAGAAAACGAGTCACCCGAACGAATCAAACTATCATGCAGACGAAATGCTAAACAATCAAAATGAACATCATCATGCTTTCTCCTACTTCCTATAATTTTTATTGTTTGAGTACATAATAATCACATCCAAATACACAGAAATGATCAATCGTGAACTAAATTATTTTATGTCAAACATATAAAAAGGAGAAATAACTTTGAATTCGAAAATCTATCCGCAGCCAGATTTCGCTTCTGCTTTTATCGGTGGTTGTTTATTGTATTTTTGATGTGTGTATAATTGAATTTCGCTACGGATAGCTTTGCCAAAAAAACACGGCTAATATCTTACACAATAATCGCAGAGATAAAAAAAGGAAAAGTGTACTAAAGTATAATAAATACCCATGTGGAACAGTTTCCCGCGTAGAGTTAATTCCATGCACCCCAACCAATATCTTTAATTGACTCCGAAAAGTGGATGGCCTGGCTAGCAACCTGGCTTTGAAGAAAGCAATCCTTGAATCTGACACGTCAAACTAAAGTGATCAGGATTTCCGTCACCAAATCTAGCCACATACTAACTCACGCAGATCACCATTGCACATTAATAAAGGGAAAGTCAAGTACATTGTATATGGTAGTTGGATCTATGAGAAGTGTTGGTCCAACAATCAGGTTACTGTAGCAAGAAACTTAAAGTAGTGGAGTCCTTTGGCTACCTTGGGTCAATAAAATTACGGAGAAAGAAATACGTGAGCGGCAGCAAAAATTCAGCAAAAACTACTATAGTCTGTCAAGACTTTTCAAATCCAAAAATCTTACCACAAAAACTAAATCAGCTTAGTTAGCTGTACAATACAAAGTTCTCAGCAGTATTCCCATACAGATCCGAGACTTGGGTGCTTACTAAAAGGCATTATGACCTCTTAACCGTGTTTTAGAGAAAAGGCTTATGAAGAACTGTTATGCAGCAGATGTAGAATAAAATATAAAGCTCGGCTAGGCTGGGCACCTAGTTCATAAAAAATATGAGGAACCACCTCAAAAAAAGTCTTGCAGCTATTTGTATGTTAGCAGGCAGCGGGTAGACCTTACTAACACCCGAAGCCTTGGAGCGTGATCGGGATGTATGAAAAAACTTGTTAAAGGGTTATTGTTTGGATGACGATGATGAAAGGGATAGTGTAAGGCATTTTAAAGTTAGTCCCAGTTATACATTTAAACACGTTTTTAATAGATATTATGGCGTAAAATTATAGACGCTTTAATACCAAACTAAAGCAAATAAAATTTGGCACTAACGCTAAAAGTGCAGTTCTTCCATTATAGACGACTCAAAAATTGAATTTCTCATAGTTTGAAACTAGATTTTTATTACCAGTAATCCCCTGCATTATGTTTTTAGTGTGAAACTAAAAACTCTGGGAGAGAATGACGGCTCGCTCTCACAAAGCGCCATTTTTAAAATAAAAATACACACAAACCCTGTCTAAATCCAATAACAAAAAAATTCGCTAAAGTTTTCAAACTTTCAAATTTGATTTTAACTAATGAAGAAGTTATTTTGTTTATAATTGAGAAAAACTTAGTACAGAACAAATCATTTTAAGTAGTGTGAAGTTAAAGTATTAAAAATAGGTTGTTTACAATTTTGCGCCTATGACTTTAATGAATGAAGATCAACCAAGTCCAATAGGAGAAGGAAAAAGAAGCTTTCATCATGAAATATTCGACACATATAAATGGTTCTAAATTTTGATATTTTTTTCATAAATGGAATACCGTAATCCACATCTTAAAAAAATGTATTCAACAGTCCTAGGGAAAATACCGTCAACTTTAAAGTCCCCCAAAAAGTTATCCTTCTGCATGCACGTGAACCTATACTTGAACCAACTCATGCGTTATGGCTTTGTCAATACATATTAAAGCCTAATTCCTCCCCTGAGATAAGAAAGATACATTTAAAATATAACTATATATTCGAAATTGCCCGAAGAACTGAAAAAAACCACAAATTCATGATTCACGTTAAGATAAATCCTATCCTATCTTACTCTCAGAAACCGCACATTGGAAAAGAAGATCCAATCATCATCATCATCGGTTGTCTTTTTCAATCGATACAAAAATTTCCCATAGGATTATAGAATTTACTTCCATCACTTCTTTGGAAAATGTAAATGTTATACACCAACAACCAGCAGCAGAAGAACCACCAAGTTCCCAATATTCAAAGTTCTCTTCTTCAAGAGTTGATTTGCGCTGATGCCACCGCGCGCCACCGTCAACAAAAGAACGCCAGAACAACGCTAGTACACCAGTCCATAGATATTATTCAAATACAAATTTGCAATTTCAAATAAAATTCATGAGTTCTTGAGATACTGCTTGAGATTCGAATCGAAATCCACCAGATCCACCGCACTAGAACCGAATAATGGTATTTCAATAAAATAATTTTCAAATGTTCAAGGCTCCCATTCCATGTCTAACTGTATGGTAATCATCATCATCAACATATTTATATGTATGGTATCTACATAGATATTATTTTAAGCTCGTCAAACCGAAGGTATGAACATGAAGAAGCATCATCATCATTATCGAATTTCTTCATCTGAGTAGGTCGGTCTAGGAGTAGTGGAGGTATTTTCCATTCTGTACTCGTGTGTCTGAAGTATCTATGAATTTTATTTTCTTCGATTTTATTTGGCAATGCATTTCAATTAGCATAATGACATTTGGCTCTCATCAATTAGGTGGTCTTCCTTGTTGTTTCGTTTTGTTGATCTAGTTGTTGTTTTTTTAATAGGCTGGCATTTTTGTTGTGAGGTCCTTTGGGAATACTACATTTCAGAAGGGTGGAGAAATTGCCAACCTACCGATGGTGGGAAGTTGGCAATTTCTCATAATTACCGACATGACTTTGTAAAAGATGGCACCACAGGAGGAATGAGAGAGAGTTGGGCCAGACAGGCTTCATTTTATTTGAAAAGCAATAACATTGATATCTTCTCTTCATAGGTTCTGGGCTTTTTAAGGAATTGTTTCTTCTTTTTTGTTGTTGTTTTGGCCTACAAGGCCAGAAAACAGGATGAACTTCAGTACTACTTGTTAGAGAGTTTGGGGGTACATCTGTTTTCACTCTATTATTTAGTAGTTGCAGGATTTTTGTGTCTTTGGGCCTAATGTCTTTGAATATTGATCGGGAATTTGTTTGTACATAGGACATTTTATATTTTGTAAAAAGTTTATTTCAGCCGCAGTAATAAAATTTTAAAGAAATATTGTGATAATTGTAAAAAAGATGATAATGGCAACATCGAAGCTTTTAAGTGCAGGCATTCAATGAAACGCAAATTAGAGTTAGAAGAGTTGGTTAGTTTCTTACAGAGTATCATCATTTATTCGGTTAAAATCAAGCTTCAAGAAACTTAATCTAAATTAAAACTATGTTACTTATATAGATAAATAGAGAAGTTGGGATAGTTATTGAGAAGTAGATTTAGATTCGGAGTACTGATATTTAAGTAAAATTACACTCTGCAGCAAACATATAGTTAAAATATTATTATTATTATAAAAGATGCTTTCAATTTCGGAAATACGATAGTCGTGATATGGACACCAAACTTGAGAAGCTCATTTGAGGAGCGGTCTAACGAAGGTTAAGGAACGAGTCACAAAAGGGTTGGAGAATTCTTTAGGCCACCGTTTTACAAAGTCGATTGGCGTTTGTCAACTTTCAACTCTAGCCAATTTTTGCGACGTCAAAATAAAAAGCTCTCAAGGTCTAATTGAATAAAGTTAGTTTCACTTTCTGATGATGTGGCTTTGAAAAAATAGTATTTTCAGCATAGTCTTCAATGCTGTTTGAAGGGTTTATAACTAATTCAATGTCACTAATGATAAGGATGAAAAGAAGAATGCCTAGTTGACTTCCTTTAGGGAGTAGCGAGAAATGGGCAAGAAATCACTTTCTTCCTGAAACGTAATTAGTAGGAATGATTTCTAAAGTAATAAGATATCCATTTCGAAGAGATCTGTTTAAGGCCAAGTTTAATAAAAGTTCAAACAGAATTAGTCTATATGATTTTTTTTCAAAGGCTTTTCTTAAATCAATGGCGATAACATCAGACTCTATCCCTGCTTATAGTGCTGGGAGAGCAAAGAAATAAAATTCAATAAATTCAGTGGCAGTGGATCTTGAATTGAGACAAAATAGAGATATATGTATATGTGACTTACAGTGAAAGTTCGTAATTGAGGCATTCATTTCTGTTCACGTTCACTATGAGCTATGAATTTATCAATTACGTGAGTAGCTAGTTCGTATTACTAAATGGGTTATGCGGGTAAGATGCAGCAGTACATAAATAAATAGATTTCCGGGGAAGTCCTATTCTTTTGATTCATAGTCATTATTTTATGTGGAAGAGATTGATTTGATGGATGAATCAGTGACGAGTGATTAACTTTGACAAGGAGGAACATTTGAGCGTCGGCTTAGATCATTACGATAAACATTAAAATAAAAATAGGAATTGACTATGATATGACCTCTTTGAACCATCCTGATCTATTATTTAAAATAAGAATTTTCTTAAAATACTCTATAGAAATACTTAAGTTCATTGAAAGAGAACTTTATATAATATAAACTGCCCTTTATAGACAAAATGGCTTTCCCGGCTAGTAAAAGGTAAAGGGGCACTCAGGAAGAAATCTTCTCGTGCCTCATAAAAATCCGCCAAATGGTTCGTGGGTCTTTAAACGTCACGTCAATTAGTTTTGAATGCATATGTTTTAATATTCGATTTGCATGTTCCTAACGTTGATATATGTATGTTATATTGGAAAGCAATTAAAAAGTCGGAATCCAATTTGTATGCAAATTCTTGCCAAATTTTAGTATCGATTTCAAAATATGTATTCTCCTCGCCGAAATGATACTTTCTAATCCTGTTTCTTCCTAACTCCCAGCTTAATTGGTTTCCTTACAACCTCTTTTTCAATTAATTTGTCCCATTTAAATACAAAATATGAAAAAGTCCAAAATCCGAATTATTGAAAGAAACAGCCTTAATAAAAGTACCTAATATTTTGATACAAAAAGGTGGAAAAAAGAGGATTACGAAAAATCCAATTGGAATATTCATTCATCAAACTACATCAGTTGCAGAGAAGCACAAGGAATAACACAAAACCAGGATCTTATGAGAAGAAGAACCCTTCCTTTTTTTAATGTTTTGCCTGCTCGGGAAATGATAAATAGTGCACAATTTTAAAATTGAATTTTAACCCTCTTCATCTCACAAAAGAGGCAACACTAAATAGAACAGTGTGCAGAGGATATGGGGAAGCGCTCCCTACAAATGCTATCAATTGGACTCAAAGAATTATCCCCCCTCAGCAAAGGCAAATATGTGTGAGTGAACTTCAACTTTGTGATGTCTGTTTGTATGGTGCTCCTTATTTGTACACAATGACAAGGAAAGGATTATTATTATGCACAGTTTGGTTTTTGAAATTTTATTTTTGCATAGAAGAGGGTTTTCAAATCCTGCACGTTTCCAAAAAGATCGCCTTAGGGTTTGTGAATGTGCATTTCGGAACTTTCAGAACTCTGCTGTTCTTTAAAAGATAATAAAAAAATAAAACTTCTACTTGAATCTTGAATCATTTGTATTTGCGAATTAAACACACTCAATGTTGTTTGTCATATATCAAACTAACTGCTTGGTGCTTGTTCTCGTTTTCTATGTATTTTCAGCTCCGCCAGAAACCACAGTAGAAAAGTCCTGGGTGAATGCATCGGACGGATACGAAATTGAATTGGTGTGCATTATCCACGGTGATGTTAATTCCGAGGTAGGTTCATTTCATCATGGTAGATAAAACGAAATAGATGTCAATTTTGCAGTTGTGGTTTTAATTACCATAGCTGAAACGAAAGTTAAATTCCTTTTTATTGGATCCAACTGATCGCCGATCAATGGATCTACGTGATGATCTTTACAGTTTAGTTATTCGAAACTCCCAGCTATCGGACTTCGGAAACTACAGTTGTTTTGTCGGCAATGCACTCAGAAGGATGAAAAATATATTGACGTTTAGGGTAGACCTGGACCGGCGGAGTTTATATCGCCGGCCTTAAGTGAGACATTGGACCATTTCAACCTGAGGTGGACAATTGGAACGATACCCAATTTGGAGGAAATTAAGCTGTTTAATAGAAGTTTTTTGGTGAGTAGAGGGAAAATATTTTAGAAGCGATATCAAAATGCAATAATGTTTGACTGTTTAGTATATTTTCTATATATTTTTATTTTATTTTATTCTGTTTGGAAGTAGTATATTATATATATTTATACTTAGCATAAGACTTTTTCCAAAATCTGATATTGACGACCGGAATCCAGCAAGAAGCAGAATCATCTAGGCTAGGTTAAAAATAAAATAACAGTTCCGCCCGCCTGACCTCATCATCATCATCATAATCGGCGCAACAATCCGGATCCGGACCAGGCCTCGTTCAACAATTTTTCCCTATATCCCGATTGCTCATCGACGCCATCCAGTTGCGCATCCCAAGGCTTTGGGCGTCCTGGTCCTTCCTTCCAACATAAGCAAGGTGTGTTACGTTGTATTCTAGCATAACAAGAATTACAAAAGACTATGTGAGCTGGTTCCTCTTAGAGTAAACATACATCCTAATAGCCGTGACACATTATATTTCCGCAAATTCTAAATCTCCCGAAATTTTCGTTACTCTTTTATAGAGATGGCAGCAGTTTAAAATTTAGGAAGACGTGTAACGTTACTGTTTAAAAAGAATAGCTTAAAACAAATTTCCAGCTGATGAAATTGATAAAAAAAGAAATAATAACTTTATCACTAAAAAATAAAGGAATACAAAAACACTTTTGCATAAATATTTAAAACAAAAAAATATTTTTTCTGTTGACCAATTTTTTGATTGATTTAATTTCGGAATTGACAAACGCGATGCCCAACAGGACCTTTCCTCTATTTTGAATTATTTACCTTCCTTCCTACGCCTTAACAAGCAAAAATTGAATACCCATCAATAGCAATAAAATAACGAAGGAATTCTGACCAATAATAAATCACTTTATTCAGTGAAGGGACCACAATGTAAATTTCCCCAAACAACGCTTTTCCTTATAAAGAAGAATTAATAAACAAATAGCGTTCGTGATTTTGTCTTCGTAAAGAAGAAGAAGAACAACAAAAAAACAGCGGGCGGACAGGACACCCTTATGATTTCCAATAAATTTTACTGATAAACAACTGCGCTGCTCACTAAAGCAAAGTTCAAACACTATGTGGGACTAAACATAAAAGGACTTCATCGAAGAAAGGATCACGATACACATACCGTTAAATTTAATTTCCAAAAAACTTTCCAAGGAACAAAGCGCACAAAAACCCGAAAACCACTGACATTTCGGGCGTAAGCGTTCACCATAGTGCCCGCACAAAAATATTGAACAACTAACGTAGTGTGGGTGGTGCGGGTAATCCCTGCAAACTGCAGGCACGGGCACATATCTTCCCAAAAAAATAACTAAAACACAGGGAGTTAATAATATTTATTTGAAATTTTAACATGGGTCAAGCAAAGCTCGTGTGTTCTCTAATTTGAATAAAAGGAACCCCAAAGACAACCAACAAAATAATCACAAAGTATCGTCCTTTTTATGTTTAATCTTCCCACAGACACACTGTGAGTTGATAGGTTCCCACACAATACAATTCTTCTTAATAAGGAATCAGACAACAGGCTTAGGAAAAAAAGGACCCAAATGATGAAACTAATAAGACGATAAAAGGGGCAGACCAGCTCGTCAGTATGAAATGGAGGCCAGGGCATGTCTAGAGGTTTCACGGAATTTAGAACGCAACATGACTGGTCTTATCTTCTTCCCAATCAAATATTCCCTTGGGTCAACCCCATCTTTGTTCGTTTTTTCTTGAAAATTATCTTAACAACAATTCAACTTCTGTCAGTGATTTTCTTTTTTCGTTATTATTTTCGTCGTGCTAGCTCCACTCCATCAAGTTCGAAGTTTAAAGCTGCTTTGGGTGATTTTATGAATCCCTTCCATTTTTACTTGCGATTTATAGGGACTATAAGGCAAGTTATGCATTCGTAAAAAAAAAAAAAAATTCTAACAATCAAACATGCCATTACGATGATAGAGAAGTCAAAAAAAGTGGGTCCGGAAATTCCGTCCGTCTGTCTGTCTGTCTCTCTGTCTGTCTGTCTGTCTGTCTGTCTGTCCGTATCGATATCTACAGCCCAAACGGTTGGGTCGATTTGATTCAAACTTGGTATATAGTATTTTTAGAGTGCTCTACCCGACTGTTTTTGGAATTGGCATTCTAGCTCCAAAACTAACGGTACCTGCCATATAACTTTTAATGAAAAACTTATTTTTCTCGAAAACGGCTCCTACGATTTTGATAAAACTTTTAAAATGATGTTTTCTGTGCAAAATCTATCTTTTAATTTTTATGGATTTTACAGAAAAAGTTTTATAACGGTACCTCCCGGTTTTTTAAAATCAGACTTTCTCGTTAATGAATTAACGGATTTTGATGAAATTTTCAAAATATGTAGAACTTTATGATTTAAATAATATTGTTTTTTTTAAACTTTCAAAAACATTTTTTTTTTAATTTTTAATATTTTTTTTTTTAAATATTTTGTTTTTTGAATATTTTGAAAACGATTTAATAGATTTTTTTTTAAATTTTTCTCCTAGTATAAGCTTTAAATTTCTTTGAATTGACATACTCAAAAAAAATTTAAAATACGTTTTCGAAAAGTTTTTCAAAAAAAACATTTTTTTGAAAAAACTGGTCAAACGATTTTGAAATGAAAAATTCATAAAATATAAAACAGCAAAAGACATAAGATGGCTTACAACATTTTTTCCAAAAAACGTTATGAATAGTGTTTTTTTTGATTTCATAAAAATTTTATTTCATATTGCTCGGCTAAGCCCTAGCCATTAGTCAAATAAAAGAAGGTGACAACCTACATACAAACCTACGTATTTTAAAGCATTTCATCATCATAAAAGCACACAGAATAAATAATGAGCCTATGATAAACACACAAAAACAACTAACAAATAAAAAGAATTATTCGATTACTACTGAATGCAAAAATTTCAATCGAGAAAACAAAAGTTTACTTACACCTTCCTATAAAAAAAAAAACCACTGCGTTAACTTTTAATATTGTCGCTTTACAAACTTGCTTAACAGTAGTTGGAACGTGTATCTTATATTTAGTACCTACCTTCCTTCCAACCTTATTATAGGTAAATAATATCCTTAATAAATTCCATTAATACCTTCCCACATCATTCGTTTATCGATCCATCAAACATTATTCAGCTATTTTAATTAATTTGATTTCAAAAAGTAAATTATTGTTATTGGGACCTATATAGGTCCCTATACCTAGCATTATTGCCCTACTGCTGATTCCCACGAATCTTTATACCAGTTGTTCATTTTTTCCATACCAAAACGAAAATTAAACTGAAAAAAGTCCTTTATATCTTTCTATTAGCAGATTATATTATAAACAGTAAGCAACAAGTGGAAAGATAATACACTAAAAAACTGCAAAAGCTAACAATCCTATATATTTATGTGTTTATCCCTTTATCGTGACGCATGTTCGTTCAAGCTTAAAACCACAACGATTCTAAAGAAGTTGCACGTCAAAAAAACATTAAAATTAAATCTTTGTCAAAAAGACGCCTGTACCTAAAAAGGATTAGAACACGGGAGCAAGTACATGCGACCCGTTTTCCTTAAAACCCAGGACTAGACTTCCAGGTATGGAAGAGTACACATAACGAAGATGTTTATCTGGCAATCTACCTTTGGTGGGAATTAGCGAGAAGTTAGGAGAAGAAGGTGGAAAAATCTAGGATGTCGTCCTTGCAAAGTGAAAATCACGGGGAATGAAAATACGAAAGGGATGTCGTAAGCTTTATCGGAATCAAATTATAAAATTGAACGGTTTCCAGTTTCTATGCATTGCTGCTCGTTTCGTGAAAGGATAAACGTCTTCCTCCTCCGCAGTCAGGATAATATAAAAAAAAGCTTACGAAAAAAGGAAGAAAAGAACGATAAGCATGAACACACACAGTCAGTGGTAAGGTTGGCGTATAGCAAGGTTTTCCTTCATTTTCTAATGAAAATAAAATTGGTGGAATAATTAAAAGTCAATTAAAACTGCTCACGGATAAAAGATATTTTCGTGTGAACTAGTTCAAAATTGAGTTTTATTTTCTTTAAAGGTCCACATTTCTGCACGGCAAATCCTCAAATTCGAGAAGTCCAAAGGGAGAGCATCTGAACGACAAAACCGAATCTGTGCATGTTAAGGACAGCAGTGTTTACGAAGGCATTATACATTTAAGACAGGTTAAAAGGTTCGTGATGATGTGGAACATTCTGTTGGCGGAACTTGGAAGAAGGATAAATACATCTGCAATAGGAATGGAAAGACCGAGTGCGCCTTACAGCAGTGTCCAGCACAGGAGAGCATTTGTTCCATTTTGCCATCGACGAAAAGTAGTTCTTGAGAGAAGTGTTGTCCAAAGTACATTTGTGGTATGTTTTTTTAAGCTTTCTCAAGACCTCTAAGTGATGAAATGTTTTTTTTTAGTTCCTGAGTATTTACTTGCAGATAAGCTGGTTCCTGACTATTCTGGCTGCTGTGCAACAGAAAACATTGTTTGTGATAGAAAAACATGCCCTGAACTAAAATTACCAAATGTTAGTTCTATTGATTCAATAGGGGATTCTTAAATGTTTAATAAATTGTTTGGCCATTTTAGATTGAAATTTTTCTTCATCAGGCGCTTGCAGTGATTGATCGGACTCAAAAACTTTCGATTGTAGTTCTTTGTTTGGTGTCCGAATGTCAAACTTGCAAGTATCCAAATAAGCGTTTGATTGAAAACTAAATACGTCGCTGAAGTTCACAACATTATTTATTAGAATCAAAATGAAAATGATAATCAAAAAACTGATTTTATAAAATAAAAAAGATTGGATTAATAATAAAATATTAAATGTTATGAAAATATGCTTGTAAATAATTTTTTACTGATTTTTTGTGTGAAATATGGAAGAAGGGAGCAGCTCTCATCTCTTGTCATGAAAGTGGTTCATAAATAATTTGGGGTACGGTTTACTTGGCCGAAAAAGTTTGGCAAATTTTAATTTCTCCAATTTTTGTTTTGCAAGTAATTATTTTGTTAAAAATGAAGATCAGATGATTGATGGCAGGAAGTGCAATTATTAAGAAATCATACAACAACAAGCACAAATCTCAACGCACACAATTGACTACCTCATCGCCTGTATATTTTGTCGTTACGCTACTAAATATTTACATAAATACAATTTGTTTAATAATTTTGTTAGGACTCGTTTTAACTAACAATTTACCTCTTTAATTTTGTTAATACAAAATGTTCGTTAAATATTTTTATAAGGTTAAAATATAATGCGTCTTTTTATTTTGTTTGGTTTATAAAATAAATAAAAACATAATTATTGATAAAATGTTTTTTCTGTCTTATAGCTTATGAGTGTATACGACACTTCTTTTCAGCCAGGAGTCTTAAAAAATCAGAGGTAACCCTGGCGTCTGGTGTAACTAGGAGATTTTATTTTTCTTTACTTGCTGTTGTTTCTGAACGCCTGATAATTCATAACAAATTTTGATCTTTTTTTTGCCAATAAAGCCCCATCTCCTTCTTCGATTTTTCTTTACTTGCTGTTGTGTTTGAGCGCCTGTTGATTCATAACAAATTTTGTTCTTTGATTTGCTCCTACTTACACCAGACGTTCAGAAACAATAAGAAATAAAGAGAATTCATTCATAAAAAAAATTGATCTTAGTTGTACTCTCATGGTGTCATTTTCCTCTGGTCATCTTCCTGGTTGTTCCGAAACTAACAGTAAATAGTGAAGACGAGACCATTTACCTATATTTTACCAGTACTTAATACACTTGTTGTTTATTCTTATTCTATATCCACACCAATTGGTGATTACAGCGCCACTCATTGCGACTTGATTCGCAATTAAAAATGGGCACGACTAGTTCGCACGTACTTGCTCTCATGTGCCTAATTACATTAGAAAGCAAGATTCTTGACAGAAAAAAGTAACATTTACGTTTAAAAACACACTGTTTAAACTTATAAAAAGTTTAAAAACCACAATACTAAACAGTTTTTAGTAAAAACAAAGTAGGTCATTACACTTTTTAAATAACAAGGAATTTATGAAAAATGTATTTAGAAAATTGTAGGACCGGTTTTGATAAAATCCTGTTTTTTTATTTTTAGAGTTTGAATTTTCTTTTTAATTAATTTTGGTATGCTGTTTTTTAGAGTTTAAAAATATACATATGATTATAAAATTAAAAATATTTTTTTTTGATTAGTTTTAAAAATATTGATTTTTCCAAAAAAAAAAATTCAAATTTCAAAATTTTGATTTGCAGATTTAATTTGGCTTCCTATATCTTCTCATATATAAAGTTTGCCAGAAATTCAAAAAGCCGTTACCGAGAAAGCCAAAAATTAAAAAAAAACGTTATATTAAAGGTACCGTTAATAGACTTTTCCCTCAAAAAATTTCATCAAAATCGTTGAAGCCGTTTTCGAGAAAAATAAACTTTTTATAAACGGTCATATGGCAGGTAAATTTATTTTTAGGCCTAAAAATAAAATTTCAATTTCTCTTCTTGGGAATGCCAAAAGAATCACTTACACCATATTTGAAGATAATGGTTTAAGACGTTTAGTCTGCAGCTCGTTACACATACTGACAGACATTTTTTGTCGATCACTTTCTCATACTTCTCTATGATCTTAACGCCATGTTTCATTGTTATCTCAATTTTTACTTGCGATTTATAGGGACTATAAGGTAAGTTATGCATTCGTAAAAAAAAAATTCTAACAATCAAACATAACATTACGATAATGAAGAAGTCAAAAAAAGTGGGTCCGGAAATTCCGTCTGTCTGTCTGTCCGTATCGATATCTACAGCCTAAACGGTTGGGCCGATTTGATTCAAACTTGGTATATAGTATTTTTAGAGTGCTCTACCCGACAATTTTTGGAATTGGCATTCTAGCTCCAAAACTTTTAATGAAAAACTTATTTTTCTCGAAAACGGCTCCTACGATTTTTTATAAAACTCTCAGAATGATGTTTTCAATGCAAAATCTATCTTTTAGTTTTAATGTATTTTTCAGAAAAAGTTTTATAACGGTACCTCCCATATGACCGGTTTTTTTAAAATCTGACTTTCTCGTTAACTAATTGACCGATTTTGATGAAACTTTCAAAATTTGTAGTGTTTTTGATATAAATAATATCGCTTATTAAATTTTTTAAAAATATTTTTTTTTTTAATTTTTAATATTTTTTTTTTTTAATTATTTTGTTTTTTGAATATTTTGAAAACGGATCTGTAAATTTTTTTTTAATTTTTCACCTAGTATAAACTATAGATTTATTTAACTTAACATACCCTAACAAAATTTTAAATATGTTTTCGAAAAGTTTTTCAAAAAAAAAACATTTTTTTGAAAAAACTGGTCGAACGATTTTGAAATGAAAAATTCATAATATCGCTTATTAAATTTTTTAAAAATATTTTTTTTTTTAATTTTTAATATTTTTTTTTTAATTATTTTATTTTTGAATATTTTGAAAACGGATCTGTAAATTTTTTTTTAATTTTTCACCTAGTATAAACTATAGATTTATTTAAATTAACATACCCAAAAAAAATTTTAAATATGTTTTCGAAAAGTTTTTCAAAAAAAAAACATTTTTTTTGAAAACTGGTCGAACGATTTTGAAAAAGAAATAAGATGGCTTACAACATATTTTCCAAAAAACGTTATGAATAGTGTTTTTTTGATTTTATAAAAATTTGTCCCCAACATTTTATTTCATATTGCTCGGCTAAGCCCTAGCCATTAGTCATAAAAGAAGGTGATAACCTACATACATACCTACGTATTTTAAAGCATTTTATCATCATAAAAGCACACAGAATAAATAAGGAAGCCTATTTTTAACACACAAAAACAACGAACAAATAAAAAAAACTATTCGATTACTACTGAATGCAAAAATTTCAATCGAGAAATCAAAAGCTTACACCTGCCTATACATAAGCAAAACCACTGCGTTAACTTTTAAAATTGTCTCTATATCCACTCGCTTAGCAGTAGTTGGAATGTGTATCTTAATTTTAGTACCCACCCTCCTTCCAACCTTGTTATATGTAGAGGTACCTAATATGCTTAGTAAATTCCATTGATACCTACCCACTCCATACGTTTATCGATCCATCAAACATAATTAAGCTATTTTAATTAATTTGATTTCAAAAAGTAAATTATTGTTATTGGGATCTCTATATGTAGGTCCCTATACCTAGCATTATTGCCCTACTGCTGATTCCCACGAATCTTTATGCCAGTTGTTCAAATTTTACCATACCAAAATGAAAATTAAACTGAAAAAAGTCCTTAATATCTTTCTATTAGCAAATTATATTATAAACAGTAAACAACAAGAAGAAAGATAATACACTAAAAAACTGCAAAAGCTAACAATCCTACATATTTATGTGTTTATCCCGTTGTCGTGACGCATGTTCGTTCGAGTTTCAAGCCCAATGATTCTAAGGAAGTTGCACGTCAAAAAAAACATTAAAACTAAGTCTTTGTCAAAAAGACGCCTGCACTTAAGAGGATTAGCACAGCAAGTACGTGCGACCCAGTCATGCATTTTATTTTATATTCACGAATCCTAAACTTGCTTTATAGTCCCTATAATCGCAAGTAAAAATGATACTTCATGATAGTACTATAAATTCAATGTATAGTATATAAGTTAGAAGAAAACTTGCTATAGATTTTCATGTCACCCGCGTACATCGAAGCTTTGCGAATGCTCTTTACAAAGGTTCTTGTTGTATGTGGCGTCTGGCCACATGATGTAATACGTAGGAGAAAACCGAATTGATTTCAATTTTCTCTCTCTTATTTCTGGGCGCCTGGTGTTCATAAGAAATGTTGAACTTTTTTGCCAATAGCGTTATCTTTTTTTTTTTACTCTTGATTCATATAAAATCCTTTGATTAGGTCCTTCTTACACCAGGTGTCCATAAATAATAATAAGTAAAGAGAAACCCATCAAACAAAAAAATTGTTATGAATCAGCAGGCGCCCAGAAACAACAGCAAGTAAAGAGAAATCATTCATAATAAATGTTGATCTTTGTTTTTGTCAATTAAGTGCCTTGATTTGATTCTGCACTTACTTGTTGCTTCTGGCCGCCAGGTATACGTAAGAGAAAATCGATATGATTTATTTTTACTTATTGTTGTTTCTGGGCGCCTGGTGTTTCATGAGAAATTTTGATCTTTTGCTTTGTCAAAAAGCCCCTTAAGCTACTTTGATTTCTCTTTAATTGCTGTTGCTTCAGGGCGCCTGGTGGGTGATTCATATCAAATTTTGATTTTTTTTGCCAATAAAGCGCCATCTCCCGTTTTGATTTTTGATTACATTACCTTACATTTTAATCTACTCCGTAGATAAATCTACGAAATAGACACTCTTACGAACACTGGCTACTGAGGCCATCGACTCAGACAATTACAAGACCATCTTTCTGCAAACCAACTACACGCAACGATGCTTGATTTCGCTGATGTCAAGGGAGGCCGTTGACTGATTTTTTATACTTGCTCTTATTGCTGAGCGTCTGGTGATTCATTAGAAATTTTGAACTTTGAATTGCTCCTACGTAAACCAGGCGTCAGAGACATCAATAGTGTCGATCTTAAGCTCATAGCGGCCGGACGTCGGGTCGAGGTGCGCGCATAACAATTAAACAAAAGTCAAAAAAAAAAAAAAATTATTGCGCATTGTTATCGCGAGTGTTAAAAAAAAAAATTATATTACACACTCGTTTGAGAAATTGGCAAAACCCCCTCGCGTGTGCTGTAGAGATAATAACAATATCCACTTGCGTCGTTGGAAGACGATAAGATGCCCATTCGCGCTGTGAAAGGAAAAAAAAAAATAATTCACACTTGCATAACAAATTAAATTATCCTCCTATCTGTCCCAACCCTTTGTGCTTAGCTTAACTGCCTCTTTCTTATCTACTGTAGGCATTGAATGCTTGCGGTAAATAGATAAGGGCATCTGAGTTTGTCCTATTGTGCTGAATATTTAAATTGATTTTTTGTATGCAAGCTGTCTTATGGGCATAACACCTAAGACAGTTTGATTATTATAGAGATTAATTTTGGATTTTCACTGCATGGTTCGACTTATTCAGAATTGTGTTTTGCGTGTAAGTATTTTTAAATGGTAAGTGATTTTTGTGTCGTGTATTCCAATGTTCGTGGTATTAGAAAGAATTTCTTTCACCTGTACGTCTACACTGTTCAATACAGGCCAGCTGTTTTGGCATTAAGTGAAACCCAGGTTGGAGTAAATACTGATTTATCAGAGTTTACTCTACATGGGTATAGCTTGGTGCCATTACTCTTTTCCCATCATGGTCTCGTGGTCTATGTTAGAAATGATATTGCTTGCCAAAACCTTCCCCAATATGGGCAATGTTCCAACACGGACTTTAACTTCTTGTGGCTCAAATTCACTGTCCGCAAGCATGTCATTCATTATTGTTTTATTTACAGGAGTCCAAATCTCGACAGCAATTCGACTTGTAACGAGTTTGATGCGCTGTCTGATTCTATCTCGAAAATTGTTTCCCTTTGTCCTCGCACTGAAATCGTTATTGCGGGCGATTTCAATGTACACAATTCCAATTGGCTCCGCTATTCTGGTCAGACAACACCCGAAGGAAGGTATGTCGAGCTCTTTGCCGGGTTACATCACCTTACCCAACTGATCGATGTGCCAACGCGTATACCGGATGTTGCTGGGCAAGCCGCCCATACTCTTGACTTGTTTCTTACTTCTCACCCTGATAAATATACCATTAGTGTAACTTCTCCATTTGGCACTTCAGACCATTGTATCATTTCAGCTAATTTCTCATCCCCCACCCATCCAGTTAAAGAAAAACTTCCCACCAGGACCGTTTGGCAATACGAGAAAGCCAACTGGGACGGCCTGAATATTTTTTTCCGAAACTTTAACTGGTCACTATGCTTCCTCGATAGTGACATTGATGCCAGTGCTGAAATGATCACAAATGTGATTCTTCTAGGGATGCGTGCTTTTATTCCCAACAGAGTAAAAAGCATCAAACCTAAAGAAAAGTCTTGGTTTAATTCTGAGTGTAAAGAAGCTATCAGGCTCAAAGAAGTAAGTTTCCGTTCTTACAAAGCCAACCCTACAGAGGAAAATCGGAAAAAGCACAAACAAGCAAGAAACTCATGCAACTCCGTTATTGAAAGAACCAAATTTTTGCATGACCAAAAATTACGGCAAAAAATTCTGCAGTGTCCCAAAGGCAGTAAAAATTTTTGGTCATTTGTAAAAAAATATTAAAAACTCCTCAACATCTTCGGTTCCAACGCTCATCGACAATAACAAACCAATTGTTTACTCTTCAGAGAAGGCAAACTTGCTCGCCGCCCATTTCGCTGCCAGCTCCACGCTGCCGCATAGCAACGTTGCCCCTCCTGTACTTGAGAATGTAAATTTTTCCATGGGACAGATTTTTTTCCGCACTCGTACAGTAGCAAGAGTTCTCAAAGATCTCGATATACACAAATCCGCTGGCCCGGATGGTATACCCCCGATTATTCTGAAGAGGTGTTCTTCCACACTGGCAAAGCCACTGCGTAAGCTTTTCCATCGCTCCTACTCTTCTGGAATCTTTCCTAGAAGATGGAAAACAGCATTTGTCCAGCCTGTCCCTAAGAAAGGTGACCCATCCTCCCCCTCCTCCTACCGACCCATAGCACTGACATCCCTTCTTTCTAAGGTCATGGAAACACTGATTAACCGTCAGCTTAAGGAATATCTCGAAGATCGTAAGCTTCTCCATGACCGTCAGTATGGCTTCCGCAGCAACCGTTCCACTGGTGATCTGATGGCATATCTCACCGAACAGTGGAACAAATCTTTACATCGCTTTGGTGAAAGTAAGATTATTGCTCTTGATATCTCCAAGGCATTTGATAGAGTTTGGCATAAAGCTCTCTTATCGAAAATGCGTGCTTTTGGGATCGATAATACTCTTGTTCGTTGGATTAGAAGCTATCTCCTGGACCGTTCAATACAAGTTGTATTGGACGGATTCAAGTCTGATTCCCATAAAATAAATGCTGGTGTGCCCCAGGGCTCTGTTCTGTCTCCGACTCTTTTCCTCATTTTTATAAATGATCTTCTGTCTGTTACTTCTAATCCACTTAACTGTTTTGCTGACGACTCTACCCTCAGCTTTTCATATTCGTTCGATAATTCACGTCCTTCGCCTTCGGACATACAATTGCAACGGTGCCGTATGTCAAGCTCATTAAACTCCGATTTATACAGCATTGTTAAATGGGGTAATAGGAATCGTGTGGAGTTTAATGCTTCGAAAACTCAATGCTGTCTTCTGTCGTTAAAGCTAAACATACCCCCAATGCCATTGTCCATGAATGGCACTTACATCGAAGAAACCGAAAAGCTCTCAGTACTCGGTATGTGTGTCAACGATGACCTCCGTTGGAACGACCATATATTTGAAATCGCTAAAAATGCTGCTAAGTGCTTAGGTTTTCTGTATCGGTGTAAGAAGTATTTTTCCCCATCTGATCTGGCTACAATTTATAAAGCGTTTATACGCCCTAAACTCGAGTATAACTCCCACCTCTGGGCAGGTGCTTCACAAACATTGCTTCACTTGCTTGATAGAATACAAAATAGAGCGTTAAGATTGATAGGAAATAGAACTGCCGCTGAAACAATTGCCCCTCTCGAACACCGACGCAATGTTTCATGTCTTTCCTTATTTTATCGGTTCTTTTATAAAAAATGTTCACTCGAGGTAGCCAGCTGCATTCCTCCCCTTAAAAGTTTCGCCCGTAATACTCGTCTTGCTAGGAATGCCCATCAGTTCACCCTTGAGCCCAATTTCGGACGTACCGTGAAATATAGAGATTCTTTTTTTAGCCGTACAACACGACTTTGGAATGGTTTACCCGGCGAGATTTTCCCTTGCCATTTCAACATGCAAACATTCAAAACCAATGTTAATCGACACCTCCTATCTCTCCCCTCCCTATCTTCCTAATGCCCGCGCAGTGTGTTACATTAAAAGGGAAACAAAATAGTCCCTTGTGCGCGCGTTAATTATAAAAAAAAAAAAAAAAAAAAAAAATAGTAAAGAAAAAATCAAATCAGGAGATGGCGCTTTATTCACAAAGCTTAGATCAAATTTAGTTTGAATCACCATGCATGCGCCCAGAATCAACACCAAGCAAAGCGAAATCATTAGCAATAAATTTAGATTTTTGTTTTGTCAATAAAACGCCTTGATTTGATTTTTTTACTTATTTTGGTTTCTGGTCGCCTGATGTAAGTAGGAGAAAACCGATTTGATTTCTATTTACTTTCTGTTGCTTCTGGGCGCCTGGTGATTCATTAGAAATTTGGATCTTTGCTTTGTCAATAAAGCCTCATATCGTGTTTTGATTTTTGTTTTTTTGCTATTGTTTCTGAGCGCCTGGTGATACATAACAACGTTTTTTTTTATTTGCTCCTACAATGGTAAATAGAAATGAAATCGGGTTTCTCCTACTTACATCAGGCGCCCAAAACATCTACATTAAGGTGGCATTAGAAAAGGAACAATCCAAATTCCAAAACCGGGAGGCGCGCCGACATTGTTTGGGTTTAAACCTGCGAACCCCACAGGTGGAGCCTCTGGCTAAGCAGTGAAATGGAAAGATCATAACATTCGTCAGATAAAGGAGAAAAGTACTTAATCATGAACAAGGTACAACAGAAATAAATTTGTTGTTACCAAGCTTAAGAGAGCTCTGTTTTGATAAAATATACGTAGCGAGGTCAGTAAATTATTAAAAAAGAAATACAGAAGTTGACGAATGCCGAACTTTATGTATTTTGTCAGTGTAAGAGCTACTACAAATTCATGTTTCCGTCGCCTTAACAGCTCTCTGAAATACCCAAGAATAGTTATTTAGACCTATATTTCACACTCAATATTCACCGAGTGGTTTTTAAATACCTAAAAATATGAACAAATAAAAATTTAAAGAGTATTATAGTGTTCTTCATAATATTCTTGTAAATTTTAACTTTGTTAGTTAGGAGTAATTTCTTCAATATTAAATGTTTTGTGATTACATCTTTTACTTTTACTTGGAATGTTAAATCCAATTTAACTATCTTAACCGTCTACTCTCTCTACCGTTGAATTCTCAAGGTCAGCATATTTCTATTATGAGTTCTGAATTTTTTATTTTTTATTGTTTTTTTTTTATAATTTTACATATTTTATGAAAAAAATATAATTTTTTTGAATCAACAATCTCAATATCAACACCTTGCCAATTCATTATAGGATGTCAAATGTAATAAAAAAAAGCCATTCGAAGGAGAAGTACGTATGTATGTTGAATTTTCCTGCTGGAACTGGACATAAGTTTTTCTGAAAATGTTAAACCCAAATTATGTACTTTGGCTGGGTGTACTGGCTTTTTGTCTCTATCCATCCATGCATGCTGCAGATATTTATCTAGAAGCTTTTGTTAAATTTCCTCTGTTCCTATGACCATAAGTAAAAATCCAATGCATCCTTTCGTTTTGTGTAAATTGTTTACTGCTTTAAACTTCCTCTTTTTTCCACACAGTGGTTCACAGAATGGAAAACAGGGTATAAACCCTCAGTAGTACCTGTAAAGACATTAAAAGATTTTGAAGTTTTAGTATTTTCTTACTTTTTGCAAAATTTTGTTTTCTTTTGTTTTTTTTTTCTATTTTAGACTAGAGGAAGAAAAAGTACATTATTTAAGCGTTGGTGCAACCCGTTGGCTGTTTGTATTTGCTAAAAACGAAGTTTTTATCTTTCTAATGTATTTTTTGTAAAGAAAATCTTTTGACGCGATGCTAATTGTTTTTTATTTGGAATTAATACACTTTTTTTGTCATAGAAGTAACTTGTTTTTGGGAGAAACTGATGATTTCCTTACAGCGTGTCGTTATGACAGCTTGTAAAAGTTTTAGCGGCATTGGGTTAGAAAAACAGACTTGCATTAATTTTAGTTGTATTAGTTTGATAAATAATTAAGATTTAAATTACTTAATGGGTGCATTATTCAAGGAGAGATGGAGTGATTATAATAACAATGCAAAAATTTAGTTAAGTTTTTAAAAGAGGTTTGTTAAAAAAATAATCTTTTGAAGTGAAGGTAGTGCGTTTAAGGTCACCGGATGTAAGTGTTATATTTATTATTATACATTCAGCAAATTTACGAAAGTAAAAATTGGAACGAATGCCCTATGTTATTAACATACTTCAAAATATTATTGTATACTTGGCCATATACCAAAATTGGGAAAAGTTCAACAGATCGTTAGTTAGTTCCAGGTGTTGAACTGGAACTGGTTTAAGTTAATACTTACTTAACCTAAAATATTTGTCTTTTTCTAATAACTACAATTTTAATATTTAATTTCAAAATAAAAACTTCTCTTCCTTCTGCTACCGTAAATTCATCCTACTGGAATAATATCCTTTTCCAAGATATCTCGATAAGGCAAGCAAAGTGTACCGCCCGTATCCCGAAACCGAGTAACCGGAAGTCCCCATAAGTATTATATTATGTATATAATAAAAAACTTAACGGTAATACCACTTCCACCAACATGGAATTTGATTAAATTTCTTTTCCTGCGGATTAATATTAAAGTTTTAGTTGCACAGACAGCAGATTAAAAAAAAGTCTTTAGAAAAATCGTAAACGAAATTTGTTCATAATCTTGTCGTTAGTTAAGGTTTTTTTATGTACATAAAACCTGTCTTTTTGTTATTTTTTTTTCTTTTTCCGCGCTTAATAATAATTTTCATTTAACTTTGAATTTTAAAGTGGAAAGTCCTTTTTTGTGTGGTGACTTAATCAAGGGTAGCTGCGACATAGCCGGGAAACGACAAATGACAGCCAAATGAACGTTTAGTAATTTAATTTAAATATTTTTTTGATTTCGGCTTATAAAAAGGATATTTTGCAAAGTACTCTCAGAGGAGCAAACCTGAGGCAAGGTTGTAGAAAAAACCACCCAACAAATAGGATTTTTTTAACATCAAAAATAGGTTAAGATTTTTTCGGCAAAGAGAATTTAATGATGTACGAATGTCCTATCAGTTTCTCATTTTTTGCAAATAGGAGCTGTCAGGTGAAAATTGATCTTATTTCAACAAAGACATCACTCATGTCCAAGTTTAATTAATGATGTACGAATGTCCGATAAGTTTCTCATTTTTTGCAAATAGGAGTTGTCGGGTGAAAATTGATCTTATTTCAACAAAGACATCACTCATCTCCAAGTTCAATACACCGGATTTGTCCAAATTGAAACAAATACAATTAATAAATGCTCTTCAAAAACAAGGAATTTTATATTAAACATTCGTCTTTTAAAATTAATTATAACCAATTCATTTTGCTGGAGGTGAAGAAAGTTGCCAAGAAAAATATTGACGGTTATAATTTTTTCCAGAAAGTGTTATAACTATATTACCTAACGTAACGCTGTTACAATATGAAGGTTCACATGTGCGAAAATCTTTCAGATGCAAGGCTTTACATATATACGAAACTACATGTAACAATTTTCTAGTGAAAGGGATCTACATGAATCTAGATATATATAGGAAGGAGTTCATTTGACTTCCTCTTTAGGAAGCAATTAAGCTGGCCATAAATCTCAACGAAAGAGGTTGTATAAGGTAGGCTGAATGAATAATTGTGTAAGTTTTCTTGTTAAAACATGGGTGGATGCTGCCATTGCCATTGTTTTAAGAAAATTAGATTTCTTCACCAAATAAATAATAAAATCAAGTGTTTTAGGGAAAATAATAGTAAAATTTAAAAATTGAAGCGCAATTTAGTCTGCACAAATATCTAAGTACATAAATTCAGCACATGTTAACTTCACATCACAAAAGTGCCCATATTTATTGACCTTTTACAAATGCCGTATCTTCATGAAATAATGTATCTAAGCATAACTTTTGATGCTAAAATAAAATGGAATACGCTATTTACAAAGAAATGACAGAACGCGATATTAAATTACGAGAATTGAGTTGGGTTCTTAGAAAATACCTCAATCAAAGGAGCTTTAATCAAATGCTTATCTACAAGCATGTACTTAAGTCGATATGAATACAATTTTGAGGTTGTACCAAAACAACGTACATATGTAAACAAGTACCTACTCAAATTATATCATACAAGAAAAATAGTTTCATGAAGGCTATCACAAGCTTTTGATTAGGTTTTGCCTAGGTGCAGATATCACAACCCTTTTCGAGGATGATATGACTTATGTAAGGCTGCAAATGTCAATTCCCTAATTTCTCCAAAATATTGCTAGTTTTGCTAAGGATGTCGTGTCCCCCAAAAAGGCGCTAGCTGGATGTCCTTACGATACAACAAGTTGTTGTGAAACTCTTGAAGGGGCGTTTCCTTACAAAATGCAAACAGTGCATCAGCTGTTGGTCCTTGACCGCCAAACATTTTAAATGTGTTTAAACTTAAAAGTGTCGTCTTATGGTAACCACATCGATGATCATCGATGATGTCATATTGTGGCCATAAAAAAATCGTCACTATTTCGATGATACGTAAAAAAATATGCACGACTGGGTCGCACGTACCTGCTCTTATGTGTTTAATTACATTGAAAAGAGAGATCTTTGACAGAAACAAGTAACATTTATGCTGAAAATAAGACAGTTTGAACTTATAAAAAGTATCAAGACCACAATTTTAAACTGTTTTCAGTAAAAGAGAAGTACGCCATAACACGTCTTAAATATCAAAAAATTTATGAAAAATGTATTTCCAAAATTGTAAGACCGGTTTTGATAAAATCCTGTTTTTAATTTTTTTATTTTTTTGAAATTTTGGTATGCAGTTTTTTTAGAATTATTATCATGCATGTGAATATAAAATTTTAAATAATTTTGTTTGATTAGTTTTAAAAATATTGATTTTTCAAAAAAAAAAAAAAAATCAAAATTTAATTTTAATTAGAAAAAAATATTCACAATTTTGATATGCAGACTTAATTTGGCTACCTAGATCTTCTTGAATATACAATTTGACAGAAATCCAAGGAGCCGTTAAAGAGATTGCCAAAAATTAAAAAAAAAACTTATATGAAAGGTACCGTTAGTGGACTTTGATAGCCAATGCCAACAAAAAAAATTCTCAAAAATTTTCATCAAAATCGTTGGAGCCGTTTTCGAGAAAAATAAGCTTTTCCTAAATATTCCTTTAGGCCTACAAATAAAATTTCAATTTCAAGCTGGGAAATGCCAAAACAATAACACACACCAACTTTGAAAATAATCGCTAAAGCCGTTTAGGCTGCAGCTCGTTATACATACTGACAGACAGACAGACAGACATTTTTTCTCGATCACTTTTTTAGACTTCTAAAAGATCGTAAAGTCATGTTTGATTATTATCTCACTTTTTTCATATTCATGAATCCTAAACTTGCCCTATAATCGCAAGTAAAAAATAGTCACATTTTGTGGACACATGCCTTGTCGTATTCAAAACTATTTAAGTCCTTTTTCCCGGGATTATCAAAATCCAAACCTAAGGTTACGAAGCTTGCTGAATAAAAAGTTTATTACAACCAATTTTTTCAATAAAAACCTTTTTATATGAATGTTTACGTATATGAGGGTAAATTCAGCAAAACATAATTTACTGTAAGTATCTATTAACATTATAACAATTCAAATAAATCAGTCCAATTCGATTTTCCTAAAATTTATTATATTTAAATACACAAAAACATTTTAAATATATCAGTTTACTTACAGCAATCGAAAATTGCTTTTGAAAATTCAATATTAATTCAACCAAATTTAACTATAGAGTCATCCTATCAGCATAGCGGTATCTATTCAATTAAGAATGCAATTCAAATTCCAAATTATAATAACAGCTAATGATATATTGATGTATTTGGGCAGGAAAATACATTCCTGCATGAGGCTCGAAATAGAGATATTATTTAAACTTTGATTTTATCACGACTGGGTGTGGTCCTTGCAACCACCCAGAGTCCTGGTCGTACCACAATAATTATGTTCAACATAGAACGTTTGGGAAGAAGTACGTATCTTTAACTTTATAATGTCCATGTCCATTAGTGACTTTTAAATTTGTAGTTGAATTCCCAAAGGGAATTAGAAATGTCATGTTTAAGTTGAAGCTAGCCGTACACTTTTCGTCGTATTACATTCTTTTTCATTACATTTCTTTTTTGAAAGGTGTTGCGCATGAACAATAATAATAATGCATTCCCTTGAGGACACCCCTGCACTTCTGCAGACAGGATTTTAATATTGAACGTTTTAATTATACAAAATTAATTCATCAACTCCAGGTGGGATTTCATGATGAGATATTATGACTACCTACGGGGATACCAACGCCACCGAAGCCAGAGCTGACTTCAGTCAGTTGGGGCTGGGGGGTTGAACTTGTAGAAATAATATTATAAAACAATACAAAGAGGATCTTAAAAATAGCTTTTCGCTTTATTTTTCAACATCATAATTAATTCAACGCGCTATTTATTCAAATAAATTCAACAAACACGGCAGAGGCACAGGGACTCTTAACAATTCAAATTTAAAAGGCTTTTATGCGACAGGTGTGACTGTGTTAATAAAAATCCTTTGATTCATACCTGTTTGGTATTATTAGTCTTAGGTAAAATAGGTACAGTGGCAAAAAAAAACCTATATGTCATAAATACATATATACACGTAAGTTCATTTTTGTATGTATTTATGTAATGGTTTTAGTTCCACAAAATAAAACATAAAACAATAAAAAAAAGTATAGATAAGTCTTATTATAAAATTATATTTGATTGCTGCTGTAGCTGTTGTAGTTTGAAAGTAATTCATAGGTAGCGTAGGTAGTTTTAAGTTTTATTTTAAGACTTAATTTTAAGTAGGTTGTAAGAAAAAAAATTAATGACAATTAATTTTTTTAAATTTTCTAATTAAATAAAAAATAACAAAATATATATATATATATATATATATATATATATATATACTTAGTTCATACGCTGTAAGGCATTAGCTTTAAGAAAATTAATACAGAATAACTTATAGCGAGCGCCCGTCTGGGGCCAGTAAGTTAGATTTAAGATTAAGTTAAATATGCTAGTTTTAATGAATTTTTGTGTGAAGTGAATTCAATAAAAAATTATAAATAAAAAAAAATCCTTTGATTCAGTGTAAAGGCAACAGATCGAGATAAGCTTTACGCCAGCACCTGCCTATTAAGGCTTAATCTGGCGATGGGCCTACCCATCTGGAGTCAAAATCAGCATTGACCAGATCCCTAGAGTGGTGCCTTCAGTCCACTCTAACTACATAAAACCATATAAATATGAAGTTATTTCATTAGAGTGGCTCCCCAAACCACTCTAGTAGCAATTTAATAATCATGTTGTGGTCACGGTTATTCTCCTTGCTAAGGAGCGAGGACTATCATGCACCTCTAGTAAGTTATCTTGTGACAAACCATTTGCTCCCGCTATAGGTACAACCACAGCCCCCACGAATTCTTCCTTAGTTATCAGGCAGTTGCTACCGAGCATTGCTCACATAATCAACTGGGCTTTCCTGATAACCCGTGGTACCCAACATTTATTCAGCCATGGGTATGGCCTAGCTTCAAAGGAAACTTGAGGTCTGACTTACCACAAGCGTCATCCGGGAACCGCCAACCCGAGTTTAGAGTGATGGATTCGAAAACAGTGTTGAGAAATGTCACTGAATCTTCACCATCACCCCGCCCAGCTAAGCTGCACTTGAATGTTGGGCAAACCAAACCATGAGTTTATAAACCCAACTCAGTGTGGGGCATGTCAACCCTTGGCAACTTTTCCGTCATTTCATTTTGTTCATACCAATTCTTATAGACCATCCGAAGACGATCTATTTGCTTATTTGCATCTTGTTACTGAACTCATCTATAATATCCAAAAGGTATTATAGTGAGTTCCATTTTCCAGCGGTTACAACATTTCCCTGGTTAAATCTTACTTAGATAAAAGTGTGTTGGCACCTTTACTTTTCCTCTTACCTCTTACCAACGATTTCAACTATTCCCTGGTTGAAGCTTAAAACCCTGTGAAGGCTACAGGAAGACTTTGATGTAAAATAAATGGAAAGTATTAATGAAATATGTACATAAAATACAAAAACAAAATTGTCATGAGGTCAGCCGTTAGAAATGATCTGCATTATTTAATTTCTTTTTATACAGGGTGTCCCGTAAGTCAACGTCAAGTGGGCATCGAGGGAAAGAGGAGATTATATTCGTACTGGGAAAAATCAAAAAAATCCAACTTGCTTGGTTAAGATTTAAGGACAATATTTGAGAAAACGATGAAAATCGATTCCCCAGGCCACAATTTTAGGTTCGGTTGTCACAAATTTGAAGTGTTTTATTTAATAATATAATCAAGCTATTGATCGCAATCAAAAATCTAAAAATAAATATTGTAAGTTTCGTAGCAAAAAAAAGATTCGCTGAGTTATGGTTTTACAAAGTTCTGTTAGATAACTCTGAAACTTTATATTCAATGAAAAAAATGTAAGCACTACTCTTGGCAAGTTATTTAAAAAAAAATTGACCCATTATATCTAGATTTCAAAATCGTACAACACAAGAGTACGATAACCTTGGCGCCGCCGCCGCAAAATAAAAACGGATTCCTGTAGAGCGACTTAATATATACAAGTATTTTTTTGCTGTGGAACGGAGAGTCTATCACCCCCCGTTTAGGCAGAATAGGGAAATTTTCTAAAAAAAACTTGCATTGAAAAAAAATATATTTAAAAATAACGGCAACACTTACAATAATGTGCTATACGTTTTTTTAAACCATAAATAATTTTTTTTTTATTTTTCTCAGTACGGATTTCTGACTTAAGGAACACCCTGTATAAGCATATCCAACTAGCGAATACACAATCATTTTATAACACAAAGATAGTAGCAAATACTAAAAAAAAATATAAATTCTTTCACACTTTTCATTGCAATTTGTTAAAAATAAGTTCAACACAATTTCCCTGGTGGGATACAAAATAATGCATTCAACCGTTACAGTAGTCGTCCATGCGGTTGAAATGGTGGATAACTTAATCCCAAATAATTGAGCTTCTCCGTCGTTAGAAAATGCAAATTATTTTTTTTTGTCTAAGATATCGGTGCAAACAAAGCACAAAGCTTTTTATTAATTACTTGCGATACATCCGTTCTTTGCCCAAGCAATGAAGGACCCGTTAGTTGCATTTCCTTTATCTACACACAATTCATAGTCGTAACCTATTTTCTTTAGTAAGATTAGTGAGACAGAAAATTAATTTTACCAACCTGCAGTTCTTGTGGCACTTCATCAAGAATCATCAAGAAAAATTTATTCAAGAATGAGATATCCACGTAGTTTGTATTTAATGGAATCTTTATCATTTTAACTTGCCATATAAGCAGTTCGCGAAAAAAAAAATTTGTCTGTCTGCCCGTATGTAAAATGATCTGCGGGATAAATGTCAGAGAAGGTTTGGAAATTTTATTTTTGGGTAAAAAATACCGGTACCCGCCATATAACCGGTAAGGAAAAGCAAATTTTTTTCAAAGAAGGCACCAAGTTTTTTGAAAGCAAAATTTTATAAATATTGTCTATTATTTTATCGAAAACAAATTATTTGGAAAAGTCTATTTACTTTACGGTACCTATTATAGTTACAACGGTTATTTTAATTTATTAGTAACGGTTTATTGGAATTGCATAAAATTGTATGTAAATAATAAAATAACAAATATAATAAATTTAAATTTTCAATATTTTAAAAACTATTCAATTTTATGATTAACTCTAAAACACTGCTTACCAACAAAACAAATGATAACAAAAAATGGAGCTTCAGAGTTTTTGAGATAATTGTCTAGGTTTTAGGCATCTTCTGATCAAAAACATCCTCTTTATTAACCAAAAAACTCATCAAATTACTACATCTGCCACAAGAACGAACGAGGTTACTGTACTTTTTTCTTTAACTAACATCAACTGAGAGGATATACTTGCTCCACTATAGTTAATATTTAAAAACATGAAGTATCCTTGTGAATCAAAGCAAGTACCTACATACTACGTCGTCCATTTATTTTATTTATCTACGAGTATACCCAACCGAAATTTAGTCTAAATTAGCAATTAACATACTCAGCGGACTTACTTTAGCCAACCCAAAAAGAACAACCCAATTTCAAAGGGATTTCATCCTTAACTAGTTAGCGAACCCTTAATGAAACGAATCGTTTGGTTTGGTATTTTGTAAACTGCAATCTGCAATGCATTACAGTTTCAGTCGCTCTTTATATTCTCGCTATGCATATTATTTATATTATCGATATACATAATATTCTATTCGTGGATTGAAAATGGTACTCATGGGTGAAATCGTTTTTACCACGCACCGTTTTGTTTTTGAATATCCTCAGAATTCTATTCAACTTAACACGACTGCATGTTTAATGCTGGTTGTATCTATAAAGTTTTGTGATTGCTTTTGGGGTTTGTGTAAATTTGAACTAAAATAAATTATAGTGTGTTTTTTAAGTTTACAAATAATTTGAAATGTATGTATAAGTATACATATAAATGCCCTAGGAAAATTACATTTTAATAAAACAGCATATAAAATGGATGAGTAGCTTAATATTAAATTTTTTTTTATAATTAACGCGCGCACAAGGGACTATTTGTTTTCCTTTTAATGTAGAACACACTGCGCGGGCATTAGGAGATACGGAGAGGAGAGATAGGAGGTGTTGATTAACATTGGTTTTGAATTTTAGCAATTCAAAATGGCACGGGAAAATCTCGCCGGGTAAACTATTCCAAATTCGTGTTGTTTGGCTAAAAAAAGAATCCCTATATTTCACGGTACGTCCGAAATTGGGCTCAAGGGTGAACTGATGAGCATTCCTTGCGAGGCGAGTATTACGGGAGAAACTTTTAAGGGGAGGAATGCAACTGAATACTTAGAGTGAACGTTTTTTTGTAAAAGAAACGATAAAATAAGGAAAGACATGAAACATTGCGTCGGTGTTCGAGAGGGGCAATTGTTTCAGCGGCAGTTCTATTTCCTATCAATATTAACGCTCGATTTTGTATTCTATCAAGCATGTTAACCAATGCGATCTTTTCAAGGCACCTGCCCAGAGGTGGGAGTTATACTCAATTTTAAGGCGTATAAACGTTCTATAAATTGTAGCCAGATCAGATGAGGAAAAATACTCCTTACACCGATACAGAAAACCTAAGCACTTAGCAGCATTTTTTAGGGTTTTGTCTTTAACTGGATGGGTGACTTATTGCTTAAGGCTACGGGCCAAAGGCTAAAGGCTAAAAACTTACGGCTAAAGGCTTAAGGCTGAAGGGTGGATGGTAAAGGGTAAAGGCTTAAGGTAAAAAGCTAAACAAGGCTAAAGGCTAACAACAGGCAAGAAGCTAAATGCAAGAGGCAAAAAAACTAAGGCGAAAGGTTGAAGGCTAAAAGATAAGAGCTAAACGCCAAAGGCTAAAGGTTTATGGCTAAAGGCAAGCAGGCCCTTCTTTGAAAAATTTGTCCTTGAATTTCTGGCTAAAAGCTCTTACATATTTATTCTATCTCGGCACCTACACAGAAATCCATTAAGAACTTTAATTAAAGCAATTTTGTTCACTTTAAGAAAGTTAAATTATTTTTCGATCTATTTTTCTATCTACGAGCAGTTCTGAAAGGTTTTTGATTTACAATAATAGGGAAAGTGTTACAGTTTTAAAAATTCATTGAATCATAAATGTATTTTGACAAAAGGCCTAGAACAAGTCGAATTGGTTATATTTAGTCAGTTTCACTCTTGATCATCACTGTCACGCCTCACGCATCATTGCATTAATTGACATCCTCAAAAACCTCCCTCCGTAATTCCATAATCAAAATTTGATGCTCATTTCAAAACTTGTCACTGTACCGTGGAGAATGAACCTAATAACCATGCATAGTCACTCAGTCCATGATTATTTTTGATTGGACCAAATAGGATGTGAGGAAAAATTTTCAAAACCATAAATGAGGAACATTTTACGTAATTTTCGTTACGCCCTGCGTAAAGCACCATTCCCGAAAACAGTTATAGAGATGGAGGAGGCCGAGAAATAGATATTTATTATTACCATTATGTCCGTGTGTCCAATTAGCCTAGATAGCCAAAACTAAACAAGACTACCAACGCACGTATTTATTCCCGTTGTCATGTCGTATAGCACGGATGTGGAAGTGCGTATGACCCCTGTCCTCGTCTGTTCTATATTTTGAAAACCGTGTGGGATGCCGTGCCGTGTCGTAGCTATGTATGCGGCAGTCAAATGGTGTTATTATTTGTAAGCTGATTAAGGGAATTGCACGATGACGACTATTTGTGGGCAAAGAGAGTTTACGCAAACCGATTTATGTTTTGCATAACATAGTTATGGAAATAGTCTGAATTAATTCAATCGCTTGCTTATCAAATCACAGCTTATGATATGTTTCATATGTCTGAAAAACGTTGTTTGGTAGTATTTTGAAATATATACAAGAGAAAAAGGAGTCTCCTCAACAGAGTCCCAATTTTAAGGATTCTTCTATTAAAGTAGTATTCCTGCATCCTGAGCTATGATATGTCAACCATGTTTTCCACCAAAAAGCAGACAAACAGACAAATTATTATTGATTGTAATGTCGTGGTTACATTTTACAATTTTAAAGGTCAATTCAATAAAAACCAATTCAAAAAAGTAGAACCAATTAAATTGTCATAATCATTTTACATAACCAAATGAATTCCCAAAAAAAAAAAAAAAAACACGACGACATCCAGAACGACAGCGAGTTTACCAATTTTCGACATCTCCATCAGGGGGTGCAACGTTAACCAATAATATGTCAAGTTACCAATAAATCAATTACAACATTGTGAACCAATTTTTTTTTATTGACTATTGCTGGAGTTGGATGGGTGTGCGGTGAAGAATGGTATTGGGGTGGGTCGTTTGAGTCCTTAATCATATAAATAAAATTTATGAAAATCATTGTCTATGTATTTTTTTCTGTCGGTAATTGGCTTTTGATTTAGCAAAGCATGGCATTGCATGTTGCAAGGCAATACGCTCCTTACAATATAATTTATTTAATTGGACAAAAAAGTTTTCAGAAATGACGTTGTTAAAATAATTGTATTATTTCCTAGTTACTGCAAGGCAACGGTTTGTTATTGTGGTCTTTTAATAGGATATCAAAACGAATTTAATGTTATGAGATTTGCCTTGTTTAAATAAAACCTGATTTTTTTTAAATTAGTATGTTTTTCCTTGGAAATTGGAAAACAATCATTCAGTTACAATGGAATTGTTCAATCACACATTGCTCCTTTTAATAATGTCCTATTCTATAGTTATTTTATATCGTGTTCATTACAAATTTAAAAGAAATTTGCAACGATTCTTACCGAAACTTATTTTACAATAGATTTGTATAGCAATGAACTCAATTCGTATAGAACTGTTTTCCTAAAATGTACCCCAAACTTTATTCAACATTGAAGACCATTTCCAATACCCAAGTGAAAAGAGATTTTTTGAAAAGGAAAATATCTTTGATATTTCGATCCGTTGAAAATGACATTATTATTACTTTTTCTTATTATTATTTTCAAACCCACATTTTGTATAATCAACCCGCACTAAAGAGTCTTGGTTATAATGTTAAAAAACAAAGCGGGGCGTTAACAAAATAAATAGCACGACTGTAAGGTCACAGCTTGGAATATTAAGGGAACTTCAAAGTTTTTATTCGATTTTTCTGACTTTGATTGTTTGAAAAAAGTTTGAAAAATAGTTTTCACCGGAAAAATGTAATCGCAATTTTATTTCTTTAAGATATGTAAAAAAGTGTGATTTTTTTTAAATAAAACGATTTTATTTTAATAACTTTGTTTTCAAAAATAAAAAAAAAACTAAGAATGCTTCCAACACTTTCCTGAATATCAATTTTGGTTGAAATCGGATGACCAGTTTCCGAGAAAGTCGAAGAAAAATAAACGGTTTTATGGGAGGTACCGTTTTTAGCCCACCATTTGGAATTTTTGTTTTCACCAAAACATAACCAAGACCTGCAGTTATAGTACACTGAAGTTTTTCATAAAATTTCTTTGAGCGGTTTACGAGAAAAATAAGCTTTTACTTAACGGTTATATGGCAGGTACGTCCCGTAATATTTGAGCAAATTTTTTTTTTAAAAGTCCTCTGTAGAATGTCTGCAGTTCAATACACATCCGTACAGACGGACAGACAGACTGACAGACAGAATTTTGCCAGTACCTCAAATATATGTTTCTCTATCATCGTAATTTCATGTCTTATTGTTAGAATTTTTACTTGCGATTATAGGGACTATAAGGCAAGTTTAGGATTCATGAAAATTAAAAAATTGAAATAACAATCAAACATGACATTACGATCATAGAGAAGTCTAAAAAAGTGATCGAGAAAAAATGTCTGTCTGTCAGTATGAATAACGAGCTGCAGCCTAAACGGCTTAAGCGATTGTCTTCAAACTTGGTGTGTGTAATTCTTTTGGCATTCCCCAGAGGGAAAATTCAAATTTAATTTTTAGCCCTAAAAATAACGGTACCTACCATATGACCGTTTAGGAAAATCTTATTTTTCTCGAAAACGGCTCCAACGATTTTAATGAAAATTTTTAAGAATTTTTTTGTTGGTATTGGCTATCATTTGATTAGAACCACATATACGGGAACAGTCTATTAACGGAACCTTTCATATAACGTTTTTTTTTATTTTTTGGCTTTCTCGTTTACGGTTCTTTGGATTTCTGTCAAATTTTATTGTTAAAAAGATCTATATAGCCGAATTAATTCTGCATATATAAAATTTGAATGACTTTTTTTCTAATTAAAATTAATTTTTAAATTTTTTTTTTGAAAAATCAATATTTTGAAAACTAATCAAAAAAATTATTTTAAATTTTATAATCACATGTATTTTAATAAATAATAATTTTTTTTTTTCAAAAAACTAAAAATAAAAAACAAGATTTTAGCAAAACCGTTCCTACAATTTTCGAAATACATTTTTCATAAATTCCTTGTTACTCAAGACGTGTGATGGCATACTTCATTTTTACTAACAACCGTTAAGTATTGTGGTTTTTAATACTTTTTATAAGTTCAAACTGTGCTATTTTCAACGCAAATGTTACTTGTTTCTGCCAAAGATTTTGCTTTCCAATGTAATTAGGCATATAAAAGCAAGTACGTGACCCAGTCGTGCCCATTTTTTTACGAATGCATAAATTGCCTTATAGTCCCTATAAATTGCAAGTAAAAAAGAAGCCTTTAAGAGTAGGTACAGATGCACATTGGTTTTAAAGTTCTGCATTTCAAAATGGAAGATCAACACAGAGTTCGGCAAGGCATTCTACATTTACTATACTAATATTATACTTGAAATGTGTATGGAGTAAGACCACGTAAATACCAAACAAATTATAAAAA
The DNA here is from genome assembly GCA_963971375.1 of Platycheirus rosarum. NCBI lineage: Eukaryota > Metazoa > Arthropoda > Insecta > Diptera > Syrphidae > Platycheirus > Platycheirus rosarum. The sequence continues at coordinate 135,352,119 of OZ020508.1, forward strand.
AGTGGATTTGATAAATTTAATTTTTCACAAAAATTAGAACACAAAAAATCATCTGGTTTTAAGTGTTCTATTAAAAGTTAATACAAATACTTAAAGCAAATTAAGAACAAATATTGTAAACTTTGAAAAAAATCAATCTAAATTTTCTCTTGGTAACAAAATGATTGCATTTAGTCGCTTTATAGAATTCCGTTATTATTTTGCGGCAACATTATCCAGCCCAAAAATATCTTCAACTGTTCATATACATAAATTCAGGTTTGCACTAATGACGATAGTTCTTTATTTTTTGACGTCTTAAGGGCTTAGCCATACGCCCTAACGCCCTAGCTGATACCTGCCAAATGCTGATTTTATTTATTTTTAACTCAAGTTTTATAAATTTTCTTTGCACTAATGAATCCATCAGCTAGGGTTGCAGTGGTTTTGCCAGCGTTGAAGAACACCTCTTCAGGACAAGAGAAGGGATACTATCCAGGCCAGCGGATTAGAATCTGTTAAGATCTTTTCTGAACTTTATCGACTGAACGAGGGCAGAAGAAGATTGGTCTAATAAAATTATCTAAACTCTCGGATGGTTTTAAGAATAAGGGTATTGCAAATCATTCTAGCTTGCTGAAACTTTTTTTCGTTTTTTTTTTCAGTGGTTTTGGTTTTATAACAACGAAAACTCTTTAGAGCACGAATCGAACCATGAATTATTTGATACTTTTTGATCTATTCGAGGTAAAATTTCTCATTTCTATTCCGCATTATTGCAGTTCCTGCATTAGATTTTAAATTACTAAATTACTATCGTGTAATCGTAGCGGCCAGTTAAAAATCAACAAGAAATTATAGAGATCGTCTCAGTTGAATTTCTCGTATTGCCAAACAATTCTCTAGTCTCTAGTAGTTTTTGCATTAACTGTGCTTTCTTAAAACGAGAAAATTGCAGGGATGACACTATTATAAGATGTGCTGAGGCAATAAACAATGAACACTATTTTTATCGGATAATAAGTAAGAAACAAGTTTAGAGTTTTGTCGGTTTGGCCTAAAATGCCAAGAATTCAAGTTGAAGTTAAAGGTTTTTTTTTTTATTTTTTTTTTTTAATATGGCAAATGAAAGTTCATACATTTTAATCAACTATTTATGATCATAATTTATATTAATTAAACCATTCACACTATAGGTGATCGACTCAGAGTTAAAAGGGTGTACTATATTTTTTTTTTCTGTCTGCATCCTATTACCCAATCGTTTAAGATCATGACAAAGTAATTTTTTGCATTACAATATTACACGACGATGGAGTTTTGAGCCAAAATAGATTAAAAAGAAAAATTTTGAAATAAAAGCGACAAATCGATATCTGAGGTAATCTTTATAACAAACAAAAACAATTCAGAGCACCATGCAACCATAATTTCGAGTGAATATAAGTTGGATAGCTTCGGTGGTTCAGCTGTGATAACGATGTATGTACATAAATACAAACTTTTTTAAATATTATGAACGTACCAGTGCTGGTCAAGAATAAGAAATGGTAAAATGTTCAGAGTTATGATACTAAAATCACTGTATATACCATTAAAACAACTTTTGAAATTCGCTCCTTAACTATAATAAGAAAGCAGTTTGCTTTTTTGCTTTATCTTTCGTGTCTTTTATCGACTTTTTCGAATGCGTTTTGGTACATATGGAAGCATTTTAGCATAGCTTCGTCATATTCTTTAGTTTATTATAAAAAAATACTAATATTTTAGTAAATAACTCACATCGACAAAGAAAATATTGTATTAACATGTTTTTTTTAATACCTAAATAAGTTAAAATCATTGCCCTGGCTACTGCGAAACTTGTTTTGAAGAAAAGAAAAAACCACTTCAAATTATAAAAATCCACCCATTTCTTCCTTTAAATTAATCACTAAACTTTGAACAGGAAATAAATACAAATATCATTGCAATATATCAATTAGTAATCTTATAACATTTTGACTAAGCTTTTCTCTACAGGAAAACCATACTAATGACGTAAAGTAAGAACAAAAAATAAACTTCAAACAAACCAGAAACCACTCATTTTCCTCCTACACCCATTGTGAATTGAAAATCCGACCATATCCTTTCATAATTGCACATCCAGACTAGTCAGGTATTAATGTAAAATTGCCCATCGAATAATGTCATCCGCCATTTCGATTCCAGTTGGCTCTTCATCAATACGGAGCTAGTGGAGCCATGACATTAAATGCTCATCCAATCAGCCAGCTACAAAGCAAGCGAGCGCCGGTAAGCGACCGCACTGCTCCCAGTAGATTGTGTTTTAGTGCAATTTCCAACCTTCATGCCATTAGAGGTTTCATGCAAATTCGTTTGTAATTTGCATAGATTTGCCATTTATTAAACACACCGACTGCTAATAATGGTCTCGAATTAATTGCAAAACGTGATTAAAATTCTCAATTAAAATGTGCATTATATGATTATTTTGGGGTTACAGTAGCCACGCAGACTATTTTAGTATTTTGGGTGACGTGACCCTGACCATTGATGGTAAGTCGATGTGACTTAAGAGGAGTGCAGGCTTCATATGTTTAATTTCAAATGTCACAAACCTTATTACTACTACAATAGAATTATGTTTTTGAAAATATTTATAATGCTACTAATTAACTTATTCATGAATTATAAACAGAAATAGATTTGATGAATATCCATTAGTAGGTTTAAGGAATTTGTAAAATGGATGACAGTGATTCAATTAATGTATTTCTAAATTTTGTTTTAATTTAATTTAAATTAATTAATTAAAACAAGAATCTGAAATTAGCAGTTTACTCAAAGATTTAAAGTGCATTCTATAAAAAATTAAGTTTTTGAAAAAACTATTTAAAAATAGAAAACTAAATATAATTTAACTTAAAAACAACATTCACAAGAAATAAATTCAAATCAATGATTTTTATTTTCATAGCCCTTTCACTCGACATCCTTTCAATAATATTAACTCAAATGTCCTTACAACCATAAGCACAACGTACACAAATAACTGAATGCAAGTTTACCTGCAGAAGGTAAATACCTATGTCGTTTTTTGTCCTTAAATAATGACACAAGGCTTAAGAGTTTTCTCTCTTGGAATTAAATACCAAGGAAATGGGAAGAAAATGTTTTCTTTTCAAAAACTTCAGAATCTGCGAACATAGATTGCTAAGAAAAAAATTCTCGTCCTTTATTATTCGCGTAAAAGATATTTTGTCACATTCAAGGAACTGCTCTTGTCACGTTCCATAAATTTCATAAGTTTAATGCGGAAAAAAATTCTTTCTTTAGAAATGCGTATTTTAGTTTTATGGTCGCCGTTCGCTTTTGCTTTTTGGTTTAAAGAGGAAAATGCATGTTTTTGATAAGTTTTAATTAATTATGTTTTCAATTAAGGAATTAACTAATGTTTTAGTAAAGGCTTAAGTTAATAAGGACGATTGTGCTGTGTTATGTTAACTGTGTGTCTGCAAGGCACATTGCCATTGCAACTGAATGCTGCGCACCACTAGTAAGAAGAATAAATGTTTTGAAACAGCCATTCTTGTTTGTAAGTCATAGGTTAGTCTGTGATTGAGACTTTAATTTCAGTAAGTAATCACCAATTGGTACCATTCGCAGAAATAAAGCCCTCCCATAAGGTCTGTTGTACTGACATTTTTTAGAAGACAGACTATAGCTTGCAATAGGAGTTAGAAAAATTGCTACCTACCCTGAGTATCGAACTCACAAACTCTGGGTAAGCAAGCAAACACTAAATCTAATACACCACTGATGATCTTTCGTTAAAGACACCGGTGATCTCTAGTCATTTCAACCCATGGAATCGCTGGATTCGCTTTGGAGTTCCCTAGATGTAATTTATCGATGTATTAGTCGTCTTTTGCAAGCCGGAAGGCACTACAGAAATCTTTTGCCCCATCCCTACACTTGGGCTTGGGCTTGGAATGGTGGTAACTTTTTCAATGAAATGAAGTTTAGCCGATTCCAGATGATCGCATATCCGATAAAAGAGCTAGTTCCCAAAAACTTTTAAATGCCTTTGAAAGATCAGGTACATTTTTATACTTAATGGAGCTTTGATGTTACCAGCGTTGAATAATAAATTTTCAGAGTAATAACGGGGATAATATTCGGGCCAAGGAATTTGGTGTTTTTCAATACTCTTGCGAAAAATGATTGGTACCATAATATTGCCAAACTGTATGTCAGCACAGATTCCCATATTCTGTGCCGAACTCCATACAGCTTAACAAATTCAGAATTATTTCAGAGCAAACTGTATGATACCACAGAATGATCTGTAGAGCAATGTCTAAGTCAGTATATATATTTTGCCCACCAAAGCTTAGATCAAAGTACCTGTGATTACAGATAGTTCAGTGAGATTCGAGTAGCTTGTGTTAGATATTTCTTTTGTGTGGACTAGAAAGAAGGTAGCTAGTTGGTAACATTTTTATTTCACTAGAGCATCTTTAGGTGAGTCAAAATCTTATATTGACGTACCTTAATACTGCTTAGCGAATTATATACAAAAATGTGTATGGCTATTCTATCAGGGTATATCTTTTCCATTGCGTTTATCGTTATTATGCCGTTGTTTTGTATGCTTAACAACAAATTTGAAGATATGTCCCACTTTGATAAATGTTAATATGAAGAAGGTATGGGGGGCACACAAAAGAAGCAACGCAAGCAGCAAGCAACTCGAATCTCATTGATGTTTCTGTAGTCTCAGGTACTTTGCTCTAACTTTTGTGAGCAAAATGTATACTGACTCAGACGATGCTCTGATTCAGTACACATTCTGCTATTCATTGCATTGAGCAAAATGTTGTATGTTTCAGCGCTTTCGAAATTTTTGCTGATAATATACAGTGTGGCAATACGCTTTCCGGGAACAGGGGTGCAAGTAAATTGGTTAGATTAAACGTCCTGAAAAAATAATTGAAACCGGCCCAGTTGACTTTCTACTAACTTTAAGATGATAAAACACAAATAATGCATTTATCAGATTCGTAAGTAAGAAACAAGTTTGCGACACAAACAAAATGTGTACATCGAAGTTGCCGGCCATACCGATTTCAGGGTGAATATAGTAGTAATAATACTTTAGATGACCGTCTGCCAGAAAATAGGGTCCTAGAGAAGTTCTTTAATTGTTAAAAGATTTTTTTTCACACTTAAAGTGTTTGTAAATATATTATTGAAAATAGTATAGCTTTCTATGCTGCGGTGCATATATTTAGGTGTGCAATATTGTTTAAATCAACAACAAAAACCTGTATTCCTAAAATGACTTTTTCATTCCATTTGACTTTAAAGGAATATTTCTGCATAAATAAAAAAAAGTTTTTTTCAAAGCCCATACAAATTTTACTGCATAAACTGTGGGCGGCAGTGGTGCTGTAGATAAGATGTTTGCTTGTTAAGCGAGAAGTCCTAAGTTTGAATCTCAGTTTGGGAATCAATTTTTCTAACTCCTAGTGAAAGTTAGAGCCTTCCGTGGGTTTTAAATGAGAAAATTATCACTTAATTTTCGATCTAATGCGCAGAAAAAATCTTTCTTTATTATTATTATTATTATTATTATTATTATTATTATTATTAATATATATATATTAATAATAATAATAATAATAAAGAAAGATTTTTTCTGCGCATTAGATCGAAAATTAAATTATCACTTAATTTTCGATCTAATGCGCAGAAAAAATCTTTCTTTATTATTATTATTATTATTATTATTATTATTATTATTATTATTCCCTTGGGGGTTTTTGTTGCTTTCCCCTAAAGGGCGCGTCCCAGGTGGCGGATAGGGAAGGCTCGGCATTTATGCAGGGTTTGTGGGAAATAAAATACCACTCGCGGACCAAAAAAGCAACTATGTGAAGGAACACAGAATAATAAACCAAATATGGATAGAAAACAAGAAGGAGAAAACTTTACGGTGCAGGGAGTCGGATCCCCAGTACCGGCGTCTGACAGGGGTGAGCGCGCGGGCCCCGAGACGTCGACATACTATGACCGCAATCCAACAGGAAAAAATATAGTAGCCCCGGGAGTGGCAACCTTGGCTCCCGAGGATCGTAATGCTACAAGTGAAACAACAATTTCAAAGAGAAATGGCGGGATGGGAGTGGAAAGCTTGGCTCCCACGGATCAAAATGCTACAAGCGAGACCAGTGGTGACCCTTTCAAAAGAGTACCAAAAATTCTTCGGACTCCTCCTCTGAAGAAGGGTACTCCTACAGGCCCTAAACCTTCTGAAGGGCCGAAGTCTGCAAGGCGTGGGATTTTTTCGATTTTTGTAACCGAAACGGAAAAATCGAAAGATGAAGCATACTCTGCTGCGCCGACGAGAGTCATTGCCCCTTCTGCCTCCAAAGAAACGAATGAGGGAAATTCAAACGCTGTTTTTCTTACGGAGATGCAGAAATGCCTTAATACTCTCAAGGTAATGAAGACGGCGTGTCTGAGACAAAAAAATATCAGCGTAGATATTAAAAACGGCATCGCGTCATTGGAGGAGTCTCTTGACAAAATAAAATGGTCTAAAAGAGAAGAAAATAAGACCGATGGTTGCTGCTCAGCTTCAAAGCCGTCTACCACGAGCACAGAAGCTTCACACCAGAGGGTTGAAGCCGGACAGAAAAAAGGCCCTAAAAACCCTTCGGAAACGGCAACCATTAAAAGACCACCGTCGAGTCCACTTCAAAAGGATTCCGACAAGAGAACGAGAAAGATCTCACAAGCCGCGAGGGCGGAAGTCAGACAAGAAAGTAGAACACTGACCGACGAAGTCAACCTCGGAGAAGAGAGCTACGCTCAAGCTCTGATAAAGGACACGGAGACGGAGACGGTTGGGACAGGCCAAAAGAGTAAAAATCAAGAAAAACCTAAAGAAGGCCCAAAAGAAAAGAAAAAGAAGAAGAAGGAAAAAAAACGCGACCGACGGAGAGCTCGACCTGAAGCTATCCTAATAAAGCCGAAGGGAACGGAGAAATTCACCGATATTCTGAGGGAAATCCGAAGCAAAGCAAATCCAGACGACACCGAAACCATTGTCAAAAATGTTCGGCAAACAAAATCTGGACATGTGCTTTTGGAACTCGGAGCAAAAAGTAAAGACAAAAAAGCCTTTGGTGAATCCCTGAAGTCCATACTAGGAGATAAGGCAACGGTTCAAAACCTCGAACCGAAAGTGGCCATCGAAATTAGGGACCTGGACGAGCTGACAACTGTGGAGGAAGTCGAGGAAGCTATTAAAAAGAAACTCCCCGATGCTACAACAGATATCCAGGTAACGATCACTGGTAAAAACAGAAGCTCGCTGAAGATAGCCATTGTCCACATAAGCGCAAGAGCAGCCAACGATATGCTGAAGTCCCCCAAGATAAAAATTGGATGGGTTCAATGTCGAATCCGCAGACGAGTTGAAGTTAAAAGGTGCTTCAAATGCTTCGGATATGGCCATATACAATCGTCTTGTAACAGCATGGACAGAAAGGGCCAAGGACTCTGCATTAACTGTGGAGAGAAAGGACACAAAATGAAGGATTGCAATAATCCTCCAAAATGTTGCCTCTGTGCCGACCTGGAAAACAGACCATCCCTGAACCACGTCCCGGGCACAGGAAACTGCCAAGTGTTTAAGAAAGCACTTGAACAGGCGAAAAAAGCGTCCTCAAAATGACCATAATTCTCCAAGCGAATGTCCACAGGGGTCTTACCGCTGATAGCCTCCTGAAAAAACTTGTTGTGGAATTGCAAGCAGAAATCGTCATCGTAAGCGAGCAATACCGTGATAAGGACGGACCAAACTGGATACCGGATCTGCTCAGAACTGCTGCTGTTTGGATCCCTGACACAAGAAAATTTCTCATTGAGAGAAAAGGGGCAGAAAGAGGTTTCGCATGGGTGAAAAGTGAAAGGCTGACAGTAGTTAGCATATACCTCACTCCTAACGAAAGAATTGAAGAGTTCCGTACAAAACTAGAAGATTTAGAAGATTTTCTAAATCAAACCGAGGGAGATATCCTAGTAGCTGGAGACTTCAACGCCAGAGGACAGGAGTGGGGTATGCCAACTACAGACTCTCGAGGAAGGCAAATACTCGAGATGGCCGCGAGACGTGGACTATACGTAGCTAACGTAGGAGATACCCCCACCTTCAGGAGACCAGGACACAGAGGCACTATTCCAGATGTTACCTTTGCGACAGACAACGTATTTGCAAAAATAAAGAACTGGAGAGTAATCGAGGACTATACAGGAAGCGACCACCAGTATATCGTTTTTGACTTGGAGGATAACCAACGAGCCCTAAACCTACGTCACCAACCACGGGCTCCAAGGTGGAACTTAAACAGGCTTAACGCGGATATTTTTAAGGAAGTGATCGAGGAAGGGGCAGATGCTGTGCTACAAGTACAAGGACCTGCTGAAACCAAAGCTGAAGCCACGATGCAACTAATTCGGCTCGCCTGCGACTCTTCAATGCCCCGAACGAGTGGTGCCAACAGAAACAGAGATCCAGTGTACTGGTGGACAGAAGAGATAGCTGCGTTACGCCGGAGATGTTTACAACTTCGTCGAATAGTCACCAGGGGGAGAAGAAGAAACGCTGAACCTATGGAGGACGCCACAGCGGAGTTCAGAACCAAGAGATCCGAGCTCAAGAGGGCCATCAATTCGAGCAAGAGAGAGAGATGGGAGGATCTCCGCCGTGATGTAAATAGCGACCTCTGGGGACTAGGCTATAAGATTGTTACGCGTAAACTCGGAGCTCAGATGACACCCCCTGTTCTTAGCGAAGAAAAAATGGAGCACATTGTTGAAACACTATTTCCAACTCATCCTGTCAGGGCACCTGACAACACACCGTTCCAAAGCCAGGATATCCCACTTTTTAGTGAGGAAGAGTTGAGCATAGCTGTGCAGGCACTACAAAATAGAAAAGCCCCTGGTCCCGACGGAATCCCCACAGAAGTTCTGAAAGTGACTGCCCAAGCATGTCCCCAATTACTGCTGAACATGTATAACAGCCTCCTCGAAGAAGGCATCTTCCCCAAGAGCTGGAAGAAACAACGGCTGGTGCTCATCAGCAAAGGCAAAGGAGACCCGGACTCCCCATCGGCATACAGACCCCTGTGCATGCTAGACACCGCAGGGAAACTCTTGGAAAAACTTCTGAAACCACGGCTTTCAGCGGCAGTACAAGCGTCGGGCGATCTATCAGAGAGACAGTACGGTTTCCGGAGAGGCCGCTCTACTATCGGAGCAATACAAGAAGTAGTGCACGCCACCCAAGTTGCCCAACAAAGAAACCACTACTCGAAAGAGATCGTCTTGCTGGCAACACTGGATGTACGAAATGCCTTCAACTCGGCCAGGTGGAGCGATATTCTACATGCGCTCGAATGGAGATTCCACGTTCCTGCCTACCTTCTACGGATGGCGAAAAACTATCTCAGGGATCGAGAGCTGATTTACGAAACTACAGAAGGCCCACGAAGGAAGGAAGTCACATCTGGCGCAGCGCAGGGATCAATCTTAGGACCAGACCTGTGGAACATCTCCTATGATGATATCCTACGCATGGAGATGCCTGATGATGCCTTCCTGGTTGGCTACGCTGACGACATCGCCGCGGTGATTATAGCACGAGACACTGATAGCGCGCAAAGAAAGCTGAACCAGGTCATGCGACGAACAAATTCATGGATGGAAGAGCATGGACTCAGCCTAGCCACGGAAAAAACAGAGATAGTTCTTCTGACGAGGAAGAGGATTCCCACACAAATTGACTTCCAAATTGGGACCGAAGTGATAAGAAGCAGCGCGGCAGTGAAGTACTTGGGATTGAATCTCGACACAAAGCTAACATACTGGCAACAAATAAAGACAGCAGCGGAAAGAGCTTCAAAAACTACCACATCACTGAGCAGACTGATGGCGAACGTGGGGGGACCAACGGCCAGTAAGCGAAGGCTACTGATGGCGACAACTCACTCCATCCTTCTGTACGGCAGCGAAATATGGGCGGATGCACTTAAGCAAGAGAAGTACCGTAAACAGATGGCGGCAGTGCAAAGATGCGGAGCTTTACGTGTGGCAAGCTCCTATCGAACGGTGTCGGAACCAGCTGTTCTTGTAATCGCTGGAGTGACCCCTATTGATCTCCTAGCGACAGAGAGGAAGTACGTCCACGACAAAAAGGCGGAAATGGGAGTGGAAGCGGCATCCGAGGAGGCTAAGCAGCTGACGATACAGAAGT